>OZ010680.1:24309544-24757193 GCA_963932265.1 Thymelicus lineola
TGGTGTGAATGCGATGCAGACTTTGAAGACTGCTACTGGTTCATGCGGGCGTTTTATATAGTGGACTGTAGTATGCGTTGAAGGAAGAAAGTCAAGGGTTATTTGGAGGGTTGGCAAGCACACTAACCTGGTTGCAGGACTCGATTAGTACTCGTATTAGCACCGACGGCTAGGCGGCTGCTCCAATATCTCCAATCTTCTTTCTTCTTGACTTCTTATTGGTTATTATGCCGTATTTGTATGGTTTAGGTTTACTATTACACTTCACAGTAATATCACTTGCTTTATGAGTTATTTAGCGGGCGCGGTGATGCGGTTTTTAGATAATATGCGGATTAGTTCATTATATTTGATAATGAGCGCGAGTTGCATTCGATGTTGGCGGGAGACTTCTTTCGACTGTCTAAACCTCGGCGGTGTGCGAGTGAATCCGCTATATAAGAGTGCGCTTGCCAGAAAGAGAGGGAGGATAGGAAATTAAATAGAGAAGGAATGGATTGCCGCGCTTTCATAGAAGATATAATAATTTTGGCGGGAACAGCGGGAGCAGGCAAATGCATCCACAGAGTAATGCCATTATTGGCGCGAACATCCCCCCGGCCTTGAGGTCTCCTCAACCGGCAAATAAAGATGTATATAAACATAAATATACTTATATAGCGGAGTCAATATCATGAAATAAGAATGATGCGATTGCGGAAAAGCGATGCGATATAAATACTTTACTAAAAATAGCGTGATATTATAAACTTAAAAGTATCTAAAATAATATATAATATTTAAAATATATAAGGTTAAGGTGCGAGTTATTGTGTGGGTAGAGGGCACAGTCTAACGACTGGGCGTTGCAGAGTAGAACTCTTAGTTTTCACTTGTGCAACGCGCACCACACCGTCTCTACCGGGAAACAGTTCAGTGACAACACCTAGCGGCCACTGTAGCGGTGGAATGTTATCCATGTCAATGAGAACGATTGTTCCCACTGAAATAGGCGTGGAATGTTTGTTCCATTTTTCCCTTGTTTGAAGGGTGTGTAGATATTCAGATCTAAAACGTTTCCAGAACGACTGAATTACAGAATCAAGTAAAGAAAAGCGTGATAATAGATGAGTGCTTTCTTTACTTCGATCCGCGGCGGGTAAATGATCAAGCGGTTTTAATGCAAGGAAATGTGCGGGTGTAAGTGCAGTAGGCTCCGATGGATTGCTACTTAACACATAGAGCGGGCGTGAGTTTAGATACACTGGATCTGAATAAGGACAGTAAGCAGCTCCTCGTATGTAAGAATTTGCTTGCCTATTACGTGAAATAAGTGCGTTTTAACTATTTTTATATTGGACTCTAAAATTCCGCCCATATTATTATGAGGCGCATTTGGCGGATTGAGTTTTCAAATAATGCGGTTATCAATAAGGACCTGATTAAACAATTTAAAATAATCGTCAGATTTTAAAAATGTATGTAGTTCGTTTAAGTACGAACGCGAGGCAATAAAATTAGTTGCGTTGTTGCTATGCGTTTGTGCCGAAAGCAAACGTTGCACTTGTGAACGCGAGATCTGACTATGCGACGTGCGGAAAGTATCCAATATTTTTCGTGTAGAGCAGCGAGTAAGAACTGCGGGCAAGCGTGAAAGTTTTTAAAATGATAATGATCAATTAAAGGTCTATAATATGTCCATTCTTCGGTAATAATATTGGATGCTTGTGCGATTGTGACAATGACGAATATTGTAGACGTCCACCCACACGGAGTATATCGTCCGCGACAAAAGGGTATAATTTACGTAATGCGGAAGTGCAAGGTAAGCCCTTCTGTATATTTTTTATGTCTTCAGAAAAAGCGATATTTTGTACGATTTTCATTATGATAGTTTCAGCGTGTTCCAAGTCAGAAGCGGTTATCGTTTTATTGCGTGGTTATTTATAAATTTTAATACGTAAGCTACCGAACGGATATACTAACTCCATTTTGAAAATTTCAAACTAAGCGTGATAAGAGGATGTTCTTGAATATTGCTAACGGTATGAAAAACAGTTTTTTGTTCTGGTAAATTTGTAGAATGAGAAGATAACTGTTTTATTGGCCACTCACTACTAGGTAGTGTAATCCACGCGGCACCATTGAGCCAAAGATCACAATTTATTATTTGCGACGGTAATAGTCCGCGGGAAATATGGTCAGCGGGGTTTTCTGATCCTGCGATATGATAAAATTGATCAGATGATAAAGAAGACTGTATCTGCGAAATACGGTTAGCAACAAAAGTGTTAAATCGGTGCGGTGAAGAGCACGCCCAACAGAGTGCGACTTCAGAATCCGAGAACGCGTAAATTTTATTAATCGGATGTCTCGCGGATAGCGTATCATAAACGGTACTTACTAAGTTAGCGAGTAACACTAAGGCGCATAACTCGAGTCTAGGCAGCGTAACCGTTTTTAAGGGAGACACCCTGGACTTGGAACAGAGCAGCGTAACTACCGGTGGGTCGTCACCATTAACTACGTGCGAGTAAATCACGCAGCCGTATGCCTTTTCACTGGCATCAGCGAACGCGAGTAGCGAAACTTGCGAGTTTTTATCAATTCTTATATGACGTGAGAACTGTAAGCGTGATATCAGAGGTAGCTCTGAAATATAGTGTTGCCACGTTTTGACAACATCTGCGGGCGGAGTCTGGTCCCAATCAAGTTTGAGAATCCATAAGGCTTTAATTAAAAGTTTAGCGAAGAGAATAACTGGACCAACTAATCCTAAAACATCGTACAAGCGAGCGGTTGCGGATAAGATTGCACGTTTAGTGCATGCGAGCGGCAGCGGGGATACGAGAAAACAAAAACTATCGCTAGCTTGATGCCAACGAAGCCCTAATATTTTTAAAAATATTATCGTGATCAAAGGAAATAGTTTCCAGTTTACGATGCGTTGCGGGAGTATGTTGTAATAGTTCTGAACTATTACTAGTCCACTTAACTAACTCAAATCCACCACGATGGAACATTTGAAATCAGCTGAGTGGCTATGTCGACAGCGATGTCAACATAGGGTGCGGAGAATGCGAGGTTGTCTATACAAATGTATCTCTGGACCACCGATGCGGCCAGAGTGGTTGTCAGTCTCCGCTTCTCCTAAAATAATATAACCGAGTGAGGTTTCAATGGCACTGGGAGATTGCGAACTAATTATTTTATCAGATAATAAAATTTGCAAATAAGTGTTCACTCCTAATAAGACGTCAATATCACCAGGCTGGTGAAATGAATCGTCGGCTAAGCGTATTTTATTTATGAAATTTATTTTAGAAATATCTATGGTTGATTCGGGTAGTTGACCCGTTAATGTGGGTACTACTAGCGGTTTAATTTGATACATCTTGTTATCATCAAAGCGGGAAGTAAATTGTAAGGAAGTGACACCTAAAATCTTTTGCGATATTCCACCGATTCCGTGCACCTCATTGAAGGGAGTTTTATTAGAAATCGGTAAAGATAAGCGTTTGCAACAATCAATTGTTACATAATCACTTTGTGAGCCTGGGTCCACTAAACAGCGAAGAAAATGTTCGTGGCCATATTTATTTACCATTTTAATTTTCGCGGTTCCTAATAATGTGGTAAAACAATGCGGCTTATTTAATAATTCGCGCGACACATTACAAGACGAAGACGCGTTTTGTCCCTCTTGTCTGTCTGTCGAACAAAAATCGACCTTATTGCTATCGCGTGAAGGGTTGCTAAGGAAAAGCGGGCGAGTCGAAGTATTTCGTACCGTAGAATCTTCGACTTTATTAGTATTATGCGGAGCGTCGTTATCAGAACGAGAGCGGTTAAATGAATTTTGCGTATTTTTTGTCAGCGATGAATCGATTTTATTTGTATTATTATTACTGAAAATATGAAGTAAAGTATGATGCGAGCGGGAGCAATGTTTACATTTGCGTTGCGATTTACACATCGATAATGCGTGTTTGTTACTTAAACAATTAGTACAACATTTGTTTTCTTTTATAAAATTATATTTATTGCGAGTAGTGAGTTTTAAGAAATGCGGACAGACATATAAATGTTCATGCTCATTAGACTTGCATAGAATGCATGAACGCGATGAATCGGTGTTAATAAATGTTTTACTAACAAATTTATTAGGTGCGGGAATAAAATTAATACTAGTTTTATTATTATCACTAGACGAAGTATGCGGTGAAGGAAGTGTATGGCACAAAGCCCTATTTTGCTCGAATAAAAATTGAATTAAGTCAGAATATTTTGGTATATTAACTTTGCGGCACGACATTTCAAAGGCTTTTACAGTTTCGCTATCTAATTTTCTAAGCGCTATATTTAAAAAGAGAAAATCAGATATGTCATCAATTTTAAGTTGCTTAAGAGCGTTAATAGAGGCGTCGAACTTGTCCATAAATTTATGATAACCAGCGGGCGTATTAGCGTTAACATTTTTTAATTCCAACAGCTGATTTACGTAAGTAGTAGCGAGTGCACGCTCGTCATTGTATCTGTGGATAAGTGCATTCCAGATCACTGAATAGTTTTCAGCTGTAGGCATAAGGCCTGCGCAGACAGATAATGCTTTGTCTGATAACTTACTGACTAAATAGTACACACGTTCAGCGTCTGTTAACTGGTGATTTTCATGGACTAGCGTTTTAAATTGTTGGTAGAACATAGACCAGTGTCGTATGTCTCCATTAAAAGTTAATAATTCCATAGGCGGGAGCGAGGGTTTAAATTTAGCGGGTAAATTATTGTTATCTAAATTCAAAGATGAATGCGGTGCGGATAATTTTGAAACTTTACTTTTAACGCGGCTGTACAAGTCATGAAAAGAATTTAAAGGTTGGAAATCTACTTCCGCGTCTGGATTTACCCTTAAATTCTTAATATTATATTCTTCCAAAGTGTCCTTGAACTCATCGCGTAAGTATTCAAGGTCAGCCGCGGTACTAAGTAAAGAACTCTGCGAGTCAGCGTCCAATGCACTGATTGACAAATCATAGATTGATTGCATGCGTGAAAATATGGAATTACGTTTAGCGATTAATATTTTTAAACTAATTTCGTCGTCTGAAATCGTCTTAGCGTCATGATATTTGGCTTTAGTAGTCATTTTGTGAACAAAGTTAAGTTATGCGTTAATAAAAATTATGCGAGGATAAGTAAAAAATATTATGCGAGCAATTAAATAAACGAGTTATAATACGATTTGTCGTAAATACAAAAATGGCGTATTACTAAATGCGGAATATGGAATGTGTTTAAGTATAATTTTTCGATATTAGATATAGAAAGTTACACAACAGGAAATTAAATAAATATGTATAGTAAGCCGTGAAGTTATATGTAATGCGAGCGGAATATACTACACACATAAATTTATTTGCAAAAAGTGATAGAAATATAATAGGATATGAATCCGGTTGATGACCAATTTTATACGGCTCGAAGTGACCAAAACTTTTGGTGTGAATGCGATGCAGACTTTGAAGACTGCTACTGGTTCATGCGGGCGTTTTATATAGTGGACTGTAGTATGCGTTGAAGGAAGAAAGTCAAGGGTTATTTGGAGGGTTGGCAAGCACACTAACCTGGTTGCAGGACTCGATTAGTACTCGTATTAGCACCGACGGCTAGGCGGCTGCTCCAATATCTCCAATCTTCTTTCTTCTTGACTTCTTATTGGTTATTATGCCGTATTTGTATGGTTTAGGTTTACTATTACACTTCACAGTAATATCACTTGCTTTATGAGTTATTTAGCGGGCGCGGTGATGCGGTTTTTAGATAATATGCGGATTAGTTCATTATATTTGATAATGAGCGCGAGTTGCATTCGATGTTGGCGGGAGACTTCTTTCGACTGTCTAAACCTCGGCGGTGTGCGAGTGAATCCGCTATATAAGAGTGCGCTTGCCAGAAAGAGAGGGAGGATAGGAAATTAAATAGAGAAGGAATGGATTGCCGCGCTTTCATAGAAGATATAATAATTTTGGCGGGAACAGCGGGAGCAGGCAAATGCATCCACAGAGTAATGCCATTATTGGCGCGAACAGTACACGCCCGCTATAGACACCTACAGCTACATATATTCTGCGATGCTTCGACGAAGGCGTTTTGCGCGGTGGCTTACTGGCGATGGTTAGATAACGACGGCCGTGTGTATGTAGCATTTATAGCAAGCAGGACTCGCGTCGCCGGAAATAAAATAACGACAGTCCCGCGTTTAGAACTGCAGGCTGCATTGCTGGCCGCTCGACTCGCCGATACGATTACTAAAGAGCACAAAATGAAAGCGGAACGAAGAATATTTTGGAGTGACTCGACAACAGTGTTACACTGGATTAAAAACGACACTCGTAACTACAAAACTTATATAGCGAATAGACTGGGAGAAATTGATGACCTCACCCGGCCTTGTGAATGGCTTTATGTACCTACGGATAAGAACGTTGCGGACATTGCTACGCGAGAAAGCTATGATTGTTCCGTTTTATACCAGGAGTGGTTACATGGACCTACCTTTTTGAGAAGCACCGAACATGAGTGGCCGCGTGACGTCATAAGCCCTAGTGAAAATTTAGAATTGGAATGCATTAATACTATACAATATTATAACAAAGAAAATCACTTACCTGTGCCGGAACCCACGCGTTTTTCTTCATGGTTACGCCTGCTGAAAATAACAAACAGAGTTATTACATTTATAGACAAGGGAATGAAAGCGTTAAGCAAGAAGTTCAAAGAAAGAAAATATACTTACAACTATGAGGATGCTGGAATGGAAAGAGCAGAATATCTTTTATTACGATATTCACAAAATCAGTCGTTTGGGCCGGAAATAACTCTCCTGAAAAATAATAAAGAAATACCTACCTCAAGTAAATTACTTACCTTGTCGCCATACCTCGATGAACACGGTGTCCTGCGCGCTGCTGGAAGGATCGACGCTGCTGCTGACGTTGCACCTGAAAAAAAGAGACCTGTAATTTTAGACGGGCGAGATCATATCACACGATTAATTGTGAGGCATTACCACATCCAAGCCGCACACGGGAACCAGGAAATGGTAGTCAATAACCTGAAACAGAAATATTTGATTATAAGATTGCGGCCAACAGTGAAAGGTGTTGTTTCGAAGTGCATGTTGTGCAGAATAAGGAAATGCAAACCGGAGATCCCGAGACTGGGAGACTTACCTGAAGCCAGGATGGCTCATCACCAGAGGCCATTCAGCTATTGTGGGGCAGATCTTTTTGGGCCTATGGATGTAACAGTAGGAAGGCGACATGAAAGGAGATATGGCGTGCTATTCACGTGCCTTACCGTAAGAGCGGTTCATATAGAATTAGTGCCCTCGCTTACCACAGACTCTTTCATTATGGCACTAAGGCGGATGGCAGCGAGACGAGGTTGGCCTAAACAGATATTCTCCGACAATGGTACCAATTTAAGAGGAGCAGACGCTGAGCTCAAACGATCAATTTTGGACCTGAACCAACAAACGCTCATGGCAGAAGCTCTAAACCGAGGCACCAAATGGACATTCATACCGGCTGCGAGCCCACATTGGGGTGGGGCCTGGGAACGTTTGGTACGATCAGTAAAGACATCCTTGAGGGTCGTATTGAAGGAAAGAGCACCCAGGGAAGAGACCTTGACAACTCTGATGGCGGAGGTTGAGAACATAGTCAACAGCCGCCCTTTAACACATGTGTCTGTGGAAGTAGGAAGCGCTGAATCGCTGACCCCAAACCACTTTCTTCTTGGCTCCTCAAGTAATCTACCATCCATCGGCGTATTCGATGACTCCGACTTGTACCTGCGAAAGCAGTGGAGGATATCGCAACGGCTGGCGGACATGTACTGGAAGAGATGGGTGAGAGAGGTATTGCCCGAGCTGATCCCACGCAGAAAGTGGCATAAAGATCAAAGACCCATGCAGGTTGGAGACCTAGTTTTCATTGTGGACCCGAGCGGCCCGCGGAATGTGTGGCCTAGGGGCAAGATTGTCGAGGTTTGTCCAGGAAGGGACGGCCGAGTACGAATGGTAAAAGTCCAGACAGGGACGGGTGTCCTGACCAGATCGGTAGCACGGGTGGCACGTATACCTATTGTGAGTGAGTGCTGCTAGGCAGCACTGGGGTGGGGCGTGTAAGAGACCGATTTGTTTTTCGATGTGAATAGGGTATGCGCCGGGCCTGCGGGGGAGACGCGGGGTGCAAGGGGGGTTGATGCGGAAGCGCGCGATGACCGCTAGCCAGGCGGACGAACAGTCAGTGGCAAATGAGCAATGCGAGCCCCCACACGCCCGTCGCACGCCCTACCTTTCTAACGAAATTTTGTAAAATCACTATCCTTGAAGCAATAGACTCTTTTCTCAAACTTCCTTCTTTCATTTGCTCGCCATCTACGTATCTACATCTTACAGTAGCCTTAGCCTTCCTCGATTAATGGACTATCAAACACAAAAATAATTTTTCAATTCGAACCAGTAGTTCCTGAGATTAGCGCGTTCAACCAAACAAACTTTTCAGCTTTATAATACACTAGCTGTTGCCCGCAGCTTCGCACGCGGAAATTATGCTTATTATGAAATTATATTTGTACCCCTTACGGAAGAAAATTTAATAACAGGTTAATTTATATTGAATTTAGAAATTTATAAAGTAAAACCTACGATACAATCACAAATCATTCCTCCGGCTGCGGGTTTTGAAAAATAAACAATATTCACATTAATTTGTTTTTTTTCTTTTTCATGAAAAATTTGAAAAATTCGAAAACATGTATTCCATCAATTAAAGGAGAAACGTTTGAAGCTTTAAAGCAAATTGTTGATATTTTAAAAATGATTCATACAAAGTTTCATCTTGTTTCCAGGGAAACCTTTTAATTTTTCTGGATGAAAAGTTTTCTAAAATATGACCAAAAGTATAAGAAACAACTTAACTAATTTCCGTCAAAATCAGTTCAAGGGTTTTGATGTGATGCCCGGACAGACAAACAGACCGACAAACAATAATTTTAAAAACAAATTTTTGGTGCTCTCACATGTTACTGAAGTGTTATTTATTGGTTAAAAATTTCAATATTAATTCCTCTCCCTCTTTTTCTCTCTCTCCCTCTTCCACTCATAGTCCCTCTCCAGCTTCCTGTCCCTCTCCCTCTCCCGCTCCCTTTTCCGCTGCCTGTCCCGTTCTCGGTTCCACTTCTGCACGCTTTCCCTCTCCCTCTCCCACACCTGGTCGCTCGCCCGTTTCCTGTCCCACTCCCTCTCCCGCTTCCTGCCCCTCTCCCTCTCCAGCTCTCTATCCCTCTCCCTCTTCTGTTGCCTGTCCCGTTCCCGGTCCATCTCCCGCTCCCTGTCCCTCACCCTCTCCAGCTTCCTGTCCCTCTCCCTCTCCCGCTCCCTTTTCCGCTGCCTGTCCCGTTCTCGGTTCCACTTCTGCACGCTTTCCCTCTCCCTCTCCCACACCTGGTCGCTCGCCCGTTTCCTGTCCCACTCCCTCTCCCGCTTCCTGCCCCTCTCCCTCTCCAGCTCTCTATCCCTCTCCCTCTTCTGTTGCCTGTCCCGTTCCCGGTCCATCTCCCGCTCCCTGTCCCTCACCCTCTCCCGTTTCCTATCCCTCTCCCTCTCCCGCTCCCGATCCCTCTCCCGCTTCCTGTATCTCTCCCGCTCCCTGTCCCTCTCGCACTCCCGGTCCCTTTCCCGCTTTGTCCCTCTTCCTCTCCCGGTCTTGGTCTCTTTTCTGCTTCCTTTCCCTCTCCCCTCCCACTCCCACTCCCACACAAAATGACGTGCGTACTGAGTTCCATCCTCTAAATTAAGCCTTTAAGGCATGATTTTCCAAAAAAATGTGTTAAAAAGTTAACTTTTGTTTTTTATTAATATAAACTTACATAAAAAATTTCATATTTATACTTCGAAAACTGGTAAGCTTGATTTGTATGTAATTGACTACCAACCCCTATTTTTAGGGCATGAATTTCGAGAAACCGTGATACAGTTATTTTTTGTGTCTAACTATAGGCTTAAATACAAATTTTGACCCTTCTTACTTCAAAACTGACGAAATTCCCATACTAACTTGCGCCGCCTTAATTAACCCTTTAGGGGATGACTTTCCAAAAAACATAATACTTCAAAATTTAGTTTCTATTTTTGAGCTAATATGTATCAAAATTTTCATGTTCTTAATTTCAAAAATGACGAAGTTGCGTACTGACTGATGTCCTCTAAATTAACCCTTTAAGGGATGATTTTCCAAAAAAATGTGTTAAAATTAATTTTTGTTTATTACTATAAACTTATATAAAAAAATTCATATTTATACCTCGAAAATTGGTGAGGTTGATTTGTATGTAATTGACTACCAACCCCTATTTTTAGGGCATGAATTTCGAGAAACCGTGATACAGTTATTTTTTGTGTCTAACTATAGGCTTAAATACAAATTTTGACCCTTCTTACTTCAAAACTGACGAAATTCCCATACTAACTTGCGCCGCCTTAATTAACACTTTAGGGGATGATTTTCCAAAAAAACGTAATACTTCAAAATTTAGTGTAATTTTGAGCTAATATGTAAATTTTCATGTTTTTAACTTCAAAAATGACGAAGTTGAGTACTGACTGTTTTCCTCTAAATTAAACCTTTAAGGGATGATTTTCCAAAAACATGTGTTAAACTTAATTTTTGTTTATTACTATAAACTTATACAAAAAAAATCATATTTATACCTGGAAAACTGGTGAGGTTGATTTGTATGTAATTACCAACCCCTATTTTTAGGGGATGAATTTCGAGAAAACCGTGATGCAGTTATTTTTTGTGTCTAAATATAGGCTTAAATACAAATTTTCACCCTTCTTACTTCAAAACTGACGAAGTTCCCACACCAACTTGCGCCGCGTTAATGAACACTTTAGGGGATGATTTTCCAAAAAAACGTAATACTCCAAAATTTAGTTTCTAATTTTGAGCTAATATGTAAATTTTCATGTTTTTAACTTCAAAAATGACGAAGTTGAGTACTGACTGTTGTCCTCTAAATTAACCCTTTAAGGGATGATTTTCCAAAAAAATGTGCTAATTTTAATTTTTGTTTATTACTATACACTTACATAAAAAAAATCATACTTATAACTCTAAAACTGACGAAGTTGGTTTGTATCAAAATGACTTCGGACCCCTACTTTTGCTAGTTAGGGGATGAATTTCCAAAAATCCGTTCTTAGCTGACGTCTCCTTAGCATAATCTATCTCCCTGCCAAATTTCATCATAATCGGTTCGGTAGTTTCTGAGATTTTTTGTTTAATCAGTGGTGTGTCTCTTTTCAATTTTATATATATAGATGACATAATTAGAACAGATTAAAATTAGAAAAAAAGAAAGAAAGAAGAAAGAAAAACATTTATTTCAAGGCACTGCAATAGATAGGTACAACAATATGCTAAAAAGTAATACTAATGCTTAAAAATAATCGCAGTGCCAAGCAGAAAAAGGTCACATTCAGCGACGGCCGCTGCATTTCAATGTGACCTACGGTGTCGCGCGGGGCACACGCAGGTGCATGACGAAATTAAAAAGACACTTATATTAAGACTTTTCTAAATGACACTGGTCTTAAACGGGCTATAGATAATAATATTTCTCTATTTATCTATTTATAGATAATACGACGACCCGTGTGGCGCAATGGTTACCATGCCGGATCGCCGCGCCAAGGGTCCTGGGTTCGATTCCCAGCGAGGCAGAAATTTGAATGATGAGTTTGAATTTCTGTTCTCGGTCTGGGTGTGAGTGTCCTTGTCTTGTGTGTTGTCCATGGCACCCACGACACAGGGAATCCTAGTGTGGGGCTATGAGTGTGAAGCGTTATTTATTTAATAATATTATCTATAAAAGTTTTAATACTTAACCAAATAGAACTTCTTGAGCGGATAAACAACCGCCATAAACAAGAAAACATTCTACATATTTTATGAACTCGCAGGAGCGTGCCCTAATACGTGCGATATACTTCTTTACCAGAGGGACTTAGGGAGTAGTGAGTAACTAATGTGTTCTTGCTTATCGTATCATGATATTTGTATCGTCAAAGCTATAATAATATTATGCTTCAGTGTTTCTATTCGTTCTCCAGATTAGATATACACTTGTAGTGTCGTAGTTGAAAGTAAAAAAAAATGATAAAAATAATATTGTGACCATTGTAGTATTATTACTAGCCTATAGAACCGACACCGCGAACATCATGTATGTCCCAATGCAATGGCGCCACGTAGCTTCAATCTTCAATGGATTCGTTCCATTTTGAAAGGAGAACCGGGGCTCAATTTTGAAAATCGAACCTCCCGTCGGGACACACATTTTCTTCGAGATGTCTGTTCTATAACATTATACTTCAAAGATTGTGACAGATAATTCTCCATTATGATAGAACTTTACTTACAGGTAAGTTTGTTTATTATAATTAATAAGTATAATAATATGACGTATTCGTGTCCAACGTACGCAACGTACTGTCACATTAGCTATGGCTATACATAATATTTATTTTACGGTTTTATTTTTAGTTTAGGTACCCCCTTTTATTTCTTTAATCTGAGAGGTACCCCGTTTGTGTGGGCCAAATCTTGCAAGTCTGATTAGACCTTTCTCCTCTTAATCTAAGGAGTTGAGATTTTGAATGTAGACAATGTTACGCTGAGATTGTATAATACAGAATACGAATTAAGCTTCATGCATCACATAATATTTTTAACTGTCAAAGTTTCATGGCTTTCTGTCTTTTTAGCATAACTATTCTCTAATAAGGAATTGAAGTGGTGAAAATGAGTTAAAACAACAATCAATAGGTATACGTTCAAGGCGTATCCATCCATTGCTCGCATCTGACTGATCATCTGAGAGCTTATGCTAAGTCACCGATTTTGCGCACTTAGACATTGCACAGCACGCATTTCAGAGATTACACTATACCTAAATCCCAACCGTGTCATAGGTCAAATTCTAAGTGTGTGCACAGCCCAAATAAGCTTTATCGATCTGGGATTTAGTTCGGTACAATCCAGCTTAACACTTTCCAGTTCATTGCTTGCAGTAAGCTGCTCGGAAACAGTAATGTTTGTTTCCAGTACGTTTCCAACACTATGTATCCACAGAGAGAAGACCACGCATCACGTGTCACGTTTATTGGATGTTTACAGAAAACAGAATCACGGTATGGAGCGAAATTAAAAAGAGATTTTGCTAAAGTTGGTTTGGTTTGGTGGATATAGTATTCTTCTTCTTAGTCGTACACTCCTGGCGAAGTGGTCGTGGTCATGGATAGTCTTTCAGTTTGGCAGCAGCCTTTGCGACACTTCTTCGGATATAGTATAGATATAGAATAATGCACCGGATAGACAATATGAGGGCTCTTGCTTCTGGATTGACAGTGACGGTATCGCCTTCAGTGTTAACGATGTGAAAGTCACTCTTTATTATTTCTTTTTGGTCATTTACCATCAGATGACTCGTCTCCTCGTTTGCCGGCTATTGTGCATTCTGTAACATTATTTCATTTTTACATTCTTTCTTCCAGTGTCGCGGGCATAGTACCTTTAAGGTTGTTAAAAGTATTCAAAGTTTATTTCAAGTCAATATCCTTAAGTTAAGTTGGCTTCAGGCCAATTAACGAGTCGCTACAGGACCTGTTGAGTCTCCTATTGAATGGTCCACCACGCTGCTGCGGTGCGGATTGGTGGAGTTGCAAAAACATTAAGTTGAATTTTTTATAATCTATACTAATATATAAAGAGGAAAGATTTGATTGTTTGCATTGAATAGGCTCCGAAACTACCGAACCGATTTGAAAAATTCTTTCAATGTGGAAAGCTACACTATCCCCGGGTGACATAAGCTATATTATATTATATTTTTTCACTATTTTTCCCGAAGCGAAGCGTGGGCGATTTCCTAGTTTATAGAATATAAATGTATGTTGTATATCTACATAGATGCGCTTTTACGCACGATACAAAAATACAATGCACATACCATACTGTATTTTATACTTACGAACTTTATACATGTAACAAGTTTTTCCAATATGGGAATTTAGTGGAATACAATAATGTTACTCGGTTAAGGTAATTAAGGATCCACTTACAGTGACGCCACAAACCAGAAAATATTGGTTGATAATATTAAGTTTTTGTTATACCTACCGTAAATTAAAAAGTTCATTTATAAAAATAATATTTAACAACAAATAAAGGGTTTTATAAGTTTAACATAGCTAGATATTTGTAGGTATCTGTTTCTAAACTAATTTGTTATTAAAAGTATGAACCTATTTGATTTTTGTTTGAAAAGTGACTTGATTCGAGAGTGTTCTTCACTATGATAGAAGAAAAACCAAAAACCCAAGTGGGCCATTAATGGGTATAAGTCATAACTTGTGTTAACTTGTCATATACTACGATAATATTATAGTAAACAATCATCTTATATTACATATTTCTCGTTGCGCAAAGTACGAGTCAGATACTTTAATTGCTCCTTCAAAGATGAAAACTTCTGGGAAATATAAACGGAGCAGAGGTACTATAGATGTTTCAAAGACTATAGTTGTCTATCATATCAGAGGAGCTTTTCTCATATTACTTGTTTCTCGCAAAACTTAACCGCAGTTAATTAATTATTTTCTCAGATACTTTAATTGCTCTTTCCAAGATGAAATCTTCTGGAAAATATAAACGGAGGGACTTATACAGATGTTTCAAAGACTATAGTTGTCTCTATTTGAAAAAACGTACAGTAGTGTTTTTAGGCGACGGTCGTGGTCCATCTATAAAATAATAAATAAAATAATTAATAAAATAATTTTATAGTTTTATTAGCCTATACATTTTTATTAACCATTGAACAATTATAACATTTAGAAGCATAAGTCACGCGAATTGGTAATGCGGTGGAACCTTGTCTCAATAACAGAGGCGTGACGTAACTACAGTCAGCAAAACAAATATTTAGTTATAATTTTATTTTGTGTGGAACTAAAGATGCACTCTTTAGTGTTGATGATCGAACTTAGGACTGGAAAATGGAATGAATTTTTTAATGGTAGGTATGTATAATTTCTCTTATAATAAAATAAAAAATATTTGTAGGTAATTTAATAATATTAAAATAAATAATATAAATATAACTTAAAAACACTGATAGCGAATTGAAAACCACACAGTTGACGGTACCGGCTTCTTGGTTCAGCAAGGCTTTTCTGTTTTGTAACTCGAAAGCGGAATCCGCGATAAGTTTCAAAATTGAAGTTCGAGTTCGAGAGTCACTTCACTTCGCAAGTGCTTACTAGATGATTAGACAATGACATATTTATTTGTCATATTTTTAGTCGTTTGACGTTCGAGTTCGAGACTCACTTCACTTCGCAAGTGCGTAATAGATGATTAGAGAATGACATCAAGATCTCGGACTCGAACTCCAATTTTGAAACTTATCGCGGATTCCGTTATCGAGTTACAAAACAGAATAGCCTTGCTGGTCTCTCGTTCTGACGTCACGAAGATAGCTGCCAGGCACGTTACCAATTTGCGCGGATTATAAAATATTTATTTATTTTTTATTACTTCTCTCATCGGTATTTAAGACACATTCGCCATCTTTAAGCGCCCTCCTTTATAAACAAAGAAGAACGTTAAAGATAATAACGTAGCCCAGGGCGTTACGAAACCTCAGTTTCTGAAGCGGCAAGCGGACGAATTGGATATTACAAAAGACACACACGTTGTAGGCGAGACTTCTTTACGACAATTACGACATATTTAACAGAATTCAAAAAAACAGGAGGTTCTCGATTCGACTGTTTTTTATGTGTATAACTTTTTACTGGGTGTACCGATTTTCATGATTCTTTTTATAATCGAAAGCTGGTGCTTATCATGTAGTCCGATTTAAATTTGAGCGATATCTGAAGAGTAGTTTTTGAGTTATCTTTAATTTTGAAGTCTGTTATTTTTTAGAAGAATTATATCTAATATTTTATGACATATATAGTATTTTATGACTCTACCAGATCTTAGAGGAATATGCTCAGACTTGCTCACAAGAAGTCCTTGCATTGTAATAATCGTTTAATAGAATGACATTTTTTTTTCGATATGACTGATAAGACTAAAAGAAATTTTCAAATTGTATCCCTAGCCGACAATCATTAGATAAAAGTTAGTGTCACCATATACAAAAGTCGCTATATCGATAACTCACAAATTGTCTTTTACGACTCTGCTCTAAATTTAATACTTCACTAGAGCTTATGTTACTCTATTGGATCCGTATGTATTTCTTCGGGTTCACGAAATATACTTTCAATCCTATTTGGGTCAATATCGCATGTTCCCGTCGCATTCGGAATTCAATATGCAACATCACGTCAAACGACACTGCATTAATACTGTTTGCGAATTCATTACGTAGAACTCAAATAGTTCTGCTCCACAAAGAAACTCAGTAACAAGTATGAACTCTAAACATCATAGTGGACTTTAGGTAGGAATTCTTTCAATTTTGTAATCAATCCACAAGTGGGTGGGTGGTGTTGTTTAAGTTTTCAACTCCGGACAATTGAATGACAGTCGAATTTATTTTTAATTTGGTTTGAGCTTCCTGAGCTGAGGGATTTCTTTCATGAGGATGTGGTTGTACTTTAACCTAACAAAACAAATGGACTAATTATAATGCATCTTTTGCTGACGTAATCGAGATGGTCCTTAGCTACAATTTATAAAGATCTGTTCAGGCGTTTCAAGCTCTTTTTCAGGTATAGCAACAACCCATAATTGTCCCACTGCTGGGCTCGGGGTCTCCTCTCACAATGTGAGGGGTACAGGCCATAGTCTACCACGCTGGCCAAGTGCGGATTGGTAGACTTCACACACCTTTGAGAACATTATGGAGAACTCTCAGGTGTGCAGGTTTCCTCACGATGTTTTCCTTCACCGAAGCAAGTGATAATTAACTTGTAATACGCACATAATATTTGAAAATTAGAGGTGCGTGCCAGGATTTGAACCCGGGCTCCCGCGTTCGGGAGACCAACGTTCTAACCACTAGGCTATCACTGCTACTTTTTCAGGTATAATGGATGTGTAATGCAAAAGAACGTATTGATTGGTAACATTTTAATAAATCGGAGCGGATGAATGTTACAGTTAGGAACAAAACTACCAAAAAACTAACTAGGAAAGTTAGAAACGCAAACATTAACAAACTCTCTGCAACAATGCAACAAACGAGCTGCAGCCCGCGGCAGTACGTGTCAACTACGAGTAAATTGGCGCCGGTAGCGCCCCGCACAAGCAGCGGCAAAGCGGTCAACTAATATGGGGTGGCCCGCCATTATATTTCAATTAGGTAACACCACACGCTATACAGGTCTTTTTTCGGGGTGTGTAATAGTTGGTATAACAACAGCTAGTATATTATGACTTGAAATAAAGTTCACATGCTATAATTTTCATAAGCTATAAAAACAAATGAAATGATCTAATTTCATGTGATCTAATGTTATATTTCATATAACCTTCATTTGATCTAATAAAATTTAATATAACCTTCATTTCATATAATTTGTATATTTCTCTTTTTATATAACGTTCATTTGACGTAATTTTCATTTAAACTAATTTTCAAATAATCTAATATTCAAACGTTATACACTCTTATAAGGTTTTACAGCATGCGACAAATAGTACGAGGCATTCCGCATGCAGCAGACATGGTTTCTGTCACGGCTCCTTCGCTGCGGGGCTCCGGCGGTCCCACGCGATCTTATCGTCGCAGATGCTATTAACGCTCACCACAGTCACCACCTGCTCCTCAGCTCGCGGGACGTCTCGCCCCTCCGCGCATTGGCGGGTTTAAATGACACTCTAGGGGTAGGGCAAACAAGACTACGTGGGATCGGTATTACAGTGATTCGTTTCTGTCACTAAGTTAACGTTAACATTCGGCTAAATGACAACTATATTACAATAAAAAAATCTAAAAACAAAGTAAGTAGACGTTTCTAAATTATAATACATTAAACGTTACGTATAGTTTTTGATCGTTATATTAAAATTTAAATTTTATTTAATAAAATATATCAAATGGCATTAGGTCAAACGATCGTTAGAACTTATATTATTGAATAAATCAACTGTTGCACACTCCTTTTTCGGAGGTTACGTCATGTAGCCCATTCTTATGTAATAATATTCCTAAAACTGTTTTCTTCTAATCGGACAAACAAAACAACATGCTGATATAAGTTACTTTTATATCGGTTAATGCAAATTAAGATACTGTTTCAATTAATAAACCCCTTACACTACTTACATGAAAGAATATAAATATATTCCTAGTTAATAAATTCTCCTGTTCAATGTTTCTTATCATAGTCTACGACAAGTTATTCAAAATACATTTTTAAAATGAGATTATTAAAAGTAGAGTAATTAGGTACCTACACAGAATTATCTCTCGGTTAATCTATCTGATAAAAATAATTTGAGCTTTACTTTACTGTGCAAATAGAATATTGTGAAAATGTTTCAACTGTGTCTAGTGGTTACGAATTAAACATTTTTTCGCAATTTGTAATCATTAAATATCTATTTTTTGCAGACTCTGAAAAGCTGAATAAGATTGCAATGCTACTGAGAGTTATTTCGGAATTCATTAAGGCTGTTTGAGAAAATTAATTTTTTGTTTTAAAATTAAATTTTCTTCAAAATGTAACACCAAGCATTTTTATAATGCTTGCCATTAGTAGATATGTGTTTATCTTTTGGAGTTAATTTTTAAGTAGGTTTAGAATTATTTATTATAAGATCTAGAATCTATGGTTGTTGGGCGTTTGTGAAATGCGCTGCGATGCGATAATTGCAGGATTTATAATTACAGGATATTTTATCAAATTTTAAAAAATCCTACTAAGATGAGATAACTTACATGCCTACTTGTAATTGCGAAACACTTTGTGCAATTAACTCGCACTTGTCCACTGTTTATTTCATAAAGGTATTTGATCTACATAATTATACATAACATAATTTTATACATAAAATAATTTTATACATAACATAATTTTATACATAAAATAATTTTATACATAACATAATTTTATACGTAAAATAATTTTATGCATAACATAATTTTATAGGTGTGTTGTACTATGCAGATTCCTACTAGGTACTTCAATACTTCAACACAACTTCAATACTAAGTAGTATTGAAATCAAAAGAACCTAATTTCCCATACAATTCTTGACCATAAAGTGTAAATTTCGCAGGGCCCGCGTAATGAAATAAATCATAATTAAATGAATCACATGGCAACAAATAAAACACGAGCGCGCCCTGAGCTACGAGTAATTAAAATGAATGCGTGCACAAAACAGCTTCGCCTTTACGTGATTATAATATTTGGTTATAGTTTTATGCTTTAATACTATTTATATCACAGTTTCAAAGCGACTCGTTTTTAATTCGTGTAACGGGCAAATCACATTAAGTACATAAGTACCTATATCAAAAGTGAGTATTGTTTGATAATTTTTATTGTGGTTATCGATATACCGTTCAATAAATGTGGAAGACGAGGTATCCTAGAGTCCTTAGCCAGCTTGCTAAACTCTTTGTGAACACCGGTCAAGCGTCAAGGCACTAAGCACCAGACGCAGTAGGCTTTTGTCTTGCATAAACTTGATCAGGGGTTGGTCTCAACGGTCCGTATAAACCGATTTCGGCTCAAGAGTGCGATCTCATATCTTACAAATGTCATATTTTCATACGATTTGACATACCTATGTACGTACCCATGTATGTATTACGGAATGTTGAGCTCGCAGTACAGGCGTATGATCCTTTTATAGAGCTGAGAGTGAGGTTTTGGTTTGGTTAATTTTAGTTACTAGTCTAGACTTTCATTTCGCTTTGGGAAACAAAAAATTCCCATCATAGGGTAGGTACCTACGCGACGAATTAAAAATTCCCATCATAGGGTACGCGACGAATTAAAAATTCATCCTCACGTTACCTGTAGGGAGGTAACCTGAAAAAAATATTTTACAATATTTTGTTCTATGATTCTGGAGTTTTATTATGAATGAATGAATGAATGAATATTTATTTATTCACTTTCACAAATTAATACAAAATATGGTTCACAGATAGTACACATACTATAGTATACCCATGCCAAATTACAGAAGGGTTTCGGCGCGGCGCTTTGCTTCGGACAGACGGACTGACATGAGGAAACTAGAAGGGTTCCGATTTTACTTCGGAATCCTAAAAAGTCCTGAGTCTAACAAAGAACAAATTACAAAGTAAAGTACAAAGAAAAAGTAGGCAGTACATATATAATATTAGGTAAAGGGAAACCATGGATCCTTAGAATTGTCCCTGATGGGAAGTGCTCATTAATGGCCGGATGAAGAAAATTAGTACTTACTATGAAAATATTACGAAACTTTGCATACTACGAGTATAATGGTAAATAATAAAAGACGCAGCCAAGAAAAGGTAGACAGGCAGATAAAACATTACGTTTTCCTGGACTCCTTTGTTTGTTAACTTAGGGTTAACCGATTTTCTTTTTGCCAATCATTTACGAGTAGTAGGTAGTTTATTGACAAGCTTTTGTTTTTTCAATAAAATCATAGTTTATCTCGAAGTTTCCATAGGAATGGGAATAAACTAGATTATAATTAATTATTAAAATTACATTATAAGAATAGTAAGCCTTTGGAGGTCCACTGTTGGACATAGGCCTCCCCTAACTTGTGCCACTTTAGCGGTAACCCATCCAACCCCAACTGCCGATAGCGGTGCAATTGCATCACTCCTTCGATCACTGGGACCCAGATTTCACGTCAGTTATCACTTCACCATTATGTTACTTAGCTCGATATGTTTCTGTACCTGTGTATTAGTATAGGTAGTTTCAAGAAGCGTTCAGCCGGGGAAAACGATAATGAAACCTATTAGCGAAAACGATTAGCACTTTCTAATGCTCTGGCTTTTCAAGTAGTTTAAATGTATTATAGCTACTGTCTGTGTTCGAACTTTGAATGAACTATCAATCGCTCTCGTATTATTCGATTTACAACTCGATTAATTAACCAAGGCATCAGCTTTTGAGAGCGCATAAAATTTTGCTAAAAGCCTTTATAGTAACAAAACCCGTTTATTATTCACCCCGGCGGCTCTATTCTGGCACTCAAAAAATTTAACCCCGTTTGAGAGCTATACATCATCTAGTTAAAGCGTTCCACTGTTGAGCACTCAGTTTTTACGGAGCATCTGACACGATGGCTGACAGGAGTTTCAAACTGTGTCATGTGTGTAGATGAGCATAATTTTTTATGTTTAAATTTAACCCCGTTTGAGAGCTATACATCATCTAGTTAAAGCGTTCCACTGTTGAGCACTCAGTTTTTACGGAGCATCTGACACGATGGCTGACAGGAGTTTCAAACTGTGTCATGTGTGTAGATGAGCATAATTTTTTATGTTTAAATTTAACCCCGTTTGAGAGCTATACATCATCTAGTTAAAGCGTTCCACTGTTGAGCACTCAGTTTTTACGGAGCATCTGACACGATGGCTGACAGGAGTTTCAAACTGTGTCATGTGTGTAGATGAGCATAATTTTTTATGTTTAAATTTAACCCCGTTTGAGAGCTATACATCATCTAGTTAAAGCGTTCCACTGTTGAGCACTCAGTTTTTACGGAGCATCTGACACGATGGCTGACAGGAGTTTCAAACTGTGTCATGTGTGTAGATGAGCATAATTTTTTATGTTTAAATTTAACCCCGTTTGAGAGCTATACATCATCTAGTTAAAGCGTTCCACTGTTGAGCACTCAGTTTTTACGGAGCATCTGACACGATGGCTGACAGGAGTTTCAAACTGTGTCATGTGTGTAGATGAGCATAATTTTTTATGTTTAAATTTAACCCCGTTTGAGAGCTATACATCATCTAGTTAAAGCGTTCCACTGTTGAGCACTCAGTTTTTACGGAGCATCTGACACGATGGCTGACGGGAGTTTCAAACTGTGTCATGTGTGTAGATGAGCATAATTTTTTATGTTTAAAGCCAGTGGGGGTATAAATCATAACAATCATGGTACCTAGGCACTATAAAAAATTCGTAAATGTATGGCGACAGTTGAAAAAATCAATAACAAAAACGAGTTCACTGAAACAATTGTGGCAGTAAGAATAATATAAGGCGCATAGTAATATTACTAAAATCCTAAAGAAATTCATAGCCTTCGACGTCGATATTATTTCAGTATAATTTTCACATGTAATAAGATAAAATTACGGCTTCTATCAATGATATTTAAAAACTATAGATAAGTCATGCCCTTACAAATCAACCAAAAAATCTGTTCCGAAGAGAGCTACAACACACACACGTTTATCTTTTGTTTCACTACACCAATCACACTACAATAATACACGAAGGTATTTTAACGTTGTATGTCAAATCTAAAGTCATTTCTGGCAACAACAAAAGCGTGCCATCGTCTTGTATTATCAGAGCGACTACGAGCAAACGAGGTCAATTGACTGCTCTTACGATTTTCATCTTCGGCGCGCTAGTGACATAGGTACCTACCTCTTTTTTACTTATAAATTATAATATCATTGGTTTCTACCCACTTGGACGAATCTCCGGATTGTGATTATTCGTATGCGTTATTAATTTTGTAATGCGCATACATTTAGGGCGTTATTCACACATGCACAAAATAAATAGAAAACTGATTTGACACGACAGCACCCATATCTAACCGTCACAAAAAAACGTCAACTTTCAGAGTGAAGAATAAACTAATTAATATAATATGTCAGAAATATTTGTTCATTTAACATCATTTTCAATCACATTTAAAAAATCGAACGAACCATAACATAAATTTTATTTATTGCAACCTTCGTTTTCTGTCAATAATATGATTGAACATGTTGAGCCTTCAACAGTCAACTAAGCGCCCAAGGACGCAGCAAAATTGTATTAAGTTACGAGCGAATCAACAATTTCTGAGGGAAAAATATAAAATATTCTTTAAAAGCTCTGAATATGTTAGAAACATGTAATATTGGTTGAAACAAGATTATCTTTTCACGTACCTACATAGTTGTGTACCTAGACAACTACACACAATTGTTCAGTTATTCAGGTGAAGAAAGAGATAGCGATGTAGTTTTGACGCGAGACCGATAAAGACGTGCGATAAAGCAATAAAGCGTGCCTTGCGGACATCGGAACAGATTTTTCGGTTGATTTGTAAGGGCATAAAATATCTATATTTATTTAAACATCATTGCTGACAACAGACTCCTTTTTAATAAAATATTTATGCAGAGATCCCCTTAAATTATGACGCTTGCCTTATGCAATGAATTGCATTAAATCGGGTGATTGTGTGTGTTACAATCACCCGATTTAATGCAATTAATCGGTGTGTCTTACTATAATTTTAAGAATAATAGAATACAATGCCGCAGAAGGCGCGGTGTATATAAATATTGTAACATTTTCTCTGTCCTCTTTATTCTGAAGGCTGGTGAGATGAAAGTTCTTGACTTGAATAATAAAGTAGCATTTTTACGTTCATGTTATCCATTTAAACTCTTTCTAAAAGAGGTCTCAGCTGATTTAAGTACTTAGTTTATTTAATGCCATGAGTTTTAGTAACAAATAAATGAAAACTTGTTGAAATATTGACTTTCATACGAATTCTCTATAACTTAAGGGCTTAGAATAAAGAATAAACCCTAAGGGCATGGCATGATTTGAGGGAAGTTGACAGGACAATCACAAAGGTTTTTTCTCTATGACATTTATTTCTGATATTTCTATAAATCTATCTATTTTTCTATAAACTCATTAGAATAATTATGATATAAAACATTTAAAATTAAATTAGAAATAGGACAAAGTATTAAAATTAAAGTTTTAAAGTTTACTACAAAATTAAATTACCTACTGAAAATTATTCATCTTTATGCTACCGAGTTCCCACTGCCGTGCCCCCAGATATTACAAACATGCTTTCAAAAGTTATTATTTAAATTAACGAAACTGATATTATAATATCCAAACCCAATTAAAACAAAATAGGCGAATACTTTTCTAATGAATAATTAAAATTCCAAGGAATATGAATTTCACGGACGCGGTCTAAAACTTTACCTAGCTATTTTTTTATTCACAAACGAACTAAGTTTCTAATTATTGTGTAATTATTTTAGTATACATGTCTTTACTTTAACGAGCCCATAAGAATATTGAACGTTTTTCTTTGAGGAATAGCGCAAAATGTCGAAGAAATTTAATGCTGACGGAATAATTGATTTACTTTTTTAAGGTTCTTAAGTAAAATCGAAACCCTTATAATTTCGTCATGTCCGTCTAATAACAACTATTATCGTACAACAAATAGTTTTCAGAATATAGTGAGAGCCGTAATGCTGATACAATAAAGATTGATGTCCGACTAAAATAGGATTATCCCTTCGCTTCGCAACAGGTTACAATAATTGTTAAAAACTGTTAAAGATAGCTTTCTTTATAATATAGTATTTATTACGCAGTTTCAATATCCAGATTAAATATCATCTCTTTGAAATATTATGTCCATAGCATTGTATGTTATTTGAACTGAGTTGTGCGTCGTAATACTTACATTACACTATTTATTACACTACTTGTATCATTATTGAAAAATGGATTACAAAGCAGTTATTACATTTATGCTGTTCAATTGATTAAACGAGTATTATGATAAACCGTGTGGCGTAATGGTTGCCATGTCAGACCGCCGCGCCGTGCCAAAGGTCCTGCTTTGAATGATGAGTTTGAATTTCTGTTCTCGGTCAGGTGTGTATTCTTCTCTTTGTGTTTTGTCCATGGCACCCACGACACAGGGAATCCTAGTGTCCTACAAATAGTTATAGATAAAGAGTTATCGCTTTGCTTCCGTTTTCGTATGGATCCCAAATGTTTTTAAAATTGAAATATAGTCCATGTTACTCAGAAACAATAGAGCATCCTATTTCCTACTGGTGAAAAAGTTCTTGAAAGCTATCCAGTAGTTTTTGAGTATATTTATTACAAACGTACTTTCAAACAAGCTGACAAAATATCAAAACTTTCTTCTTGTTTCTGACCAATGTTATGGAAGTTAGTAGATAGGTAAACCAAGTAAAGAGTAATGATTTAAAAGTGGCTCTAACTAGTACTTCAGGAATAATATTATGAGAAGTTTAATAACTCTAGAGAATTGAATTGTTCGTAGCCCGAAGGCGGGTGTCGGTCATAGATTGAGTTGAGCAACTTCGAACCCGATCGGCTTTTTATTTCCGAGCTTTTGCCAATATTAGTTAGCAGTTGTTAAGCCTTGTAGATAGGTTAGTAGATAACAAGTCCTGAAAATTAGCTTGATATTCCTAAAAAAGTCCCAGGACACTGGCAGAAATAATTACCAATCCGTAGTATAAGCCAATTATATATCATAGGTACAGTCACCTGCAGAGAAAAGTAACCCATCTGTTTGAATAGTTTAATAAACAGATGGGTTACTTTACTTTACTCTGCAGGTGACCGTACTAGCTGTGCCCGCGGTTTTACCCGCGTTAATTTGTGGACAATACTAACTACTAAAATATATATGATGTTATATAGCCTTCCTCGATAAATAGACTATCAAACACTAAAATAATTTTTCAATTCGAACCAGTAGTTTCTGAGATTATCGCGTTCAGCCAAACAAACAAACTCTTCAGCTTTATAATATTAGTATAGACATAGATTGGTTTTTTGCGCCATCGCTCCTGCACCACATTATTTAAGACCAGAGCTTTTCCCGCGTTTTCCTGATAAATAAAAATCCGTTCAGAAGTTTGCGCGTGAAAGAGTAAACCTTACAAACTTTTGCACTGACGATAGCAGTAGAGTAGGCTTACTAAAATCTGTAATTCTGTCGAAAGCAAAAAATCATGTTGATGCTCATGTAGATGGACAAAAGATTTTCCTCGGGAAAGGAATATAACGGTTTATATTTTTTATATTTTAAGGAATTTTTTGAAGTTTTCTTGGGATAGGGAATAAAGATTTTTTTTTCTTTTACGTTACCTTATTTGCAGTATGCAGAGCCGTTGCTGGTCATTACAACATACATTTAATAATAATATGTTATACCTACAGCGCTATAGTTTACAATACTTACTAAAACAATAATGTTACGATTGTCCTCACAAACTGCACATTAGTAAAATATTCTTTTTGTTTCAGGCGTCACGAGACACACGCCGATCTGTAAGGAAGAAGATGATTTCGTCATCTGCTACCAGGTAAGAAAAGAATTATTATTTGTTAGCATAGATTAGCATATGTAGAGTGTGATGTTTAGGTACTCATGACGTATAAGTACGTATGAGTGGAATGTTTACTACTTATTTCGTTGGCGTAAAGGACAATGTCCACTTTGTATGGACATTTGGCTATCAGTGAACACCACATTTCAACATAAATATTATATAGGCCTAATACCTTTACATAGACTATATGAGAAAATAATAATTGTTTTGTAACCAGATGTTTATTATACTGGTTATTTGACAAAAATATTTTGTAGGTATTTTAAAGAAAACGCACAATCTCCTTGACATTTTTTCTATTAATCTGACTTGTATGGTATTAATATACTGTCAAGAACTGGGCTGGTGCATTTATATCATCTCTGTACCTTGCCCAGCTCAGAAACCAAATAACAGTCATTACATGAGCACAGTAACCTACTGTTCGCCGGCCCACAATGCAGTTGCAACAATATTGTTTTATAGCATCTCTGCCAAGTATTTCATTTTCATACAATATATAAATATAATACACCTTTTCTCCGAGTCCTCCGTGTGGATCGTGTCCGTATCCAAATGATGCACAATATCCATATTCAAGCCGGGGTCAACGATAGGATTAGTTTCGGGGTCCGTAAACGTGCCAAGGTCAACGTCAGAGGCAGGCTTTAAATCAATTTTCGTAAACCAAAGGTCGTAATAATATTAATGATGAAAAACACAGACGAAAGTATCCACAATGCGAAAAACAAAGCTAATGCGACTTGAAAGTGAACGTAGATTACTATGTCCACAGAGTACGTAATCACTACTATGTCTAATCCAACGATTGACAGTTGGGGATGCAAACAATGCATTGATTCGAGCATGTTTGCAAAACATCGATATATTGTTCATTATCGTGAATTATTATAAAACAACGCACATAAAATAATATGTTATTCTAGTAAAAATAATACCTTATTTATAGTTAATTGCTTTTTATACGTGTATCTTACCAAACTTAACTTTTTGTCGTGAGAATTAAAACTTCGAAATAACATCGATATATCGTTTTTATTATCGTTATAGGAATAATGTTGCAATTCTACTGACGTAACTACTCTGTGTATGTGACAATAGGAAGAGTTTATCAGTAGAATGTTTTATTAAACATATAATTTTAAAAAAGTAAATTGATACAAAAATATTTCGCGTGTAGAAGTTAAAAAACAAAATATATTTTTTCGTGTAATTATTTATTTATGAGCATCCTGTCCACGAATAGCCGAAAATGGACATAGTCCTTTACGCATAGCCAGCCTTTTATTTAATAATGTGAACTGACGCGAAAGAACTGCAACTAATCTAGACGGTATTATTTAAATTCAGGACATTTTAACGTCTCAGTAAGCAATACTATAATAATTAACAAGTGAATGGCGCTACGATAGTTTTTCTTCGATCTGACTTTTCGAGCTATTACCGCAGACCATAGATTACGCAGACATTGTAACATTTGTAACCGACAAATCAGGGGTCTAATAACAAAGGCAGCAAAGTCTGGTTAAGATAATTTTATGTCATTTACAAAAAACTGATAACATTTGAAAGTTTACTACATATTTACTGTTGCAATTATTTCAATTGTTGCCGTTCAAGAGTTACACATTTGGTCTCCAATGCTGATGTGCAGCAGAACCTGGATTGGTCAATGATGTACCGCTTTTGGTGTCTTAATATTACCAACAACAAATATCTTTTAACATGGTACAATTATTCCAATCCGTTAAAAGGAGATACATATTTCTTCTCCAACTCACAGCATCAGACGCTGAGAATGTCAACAAGGAACTGGCTGTGTAATATAAATGTTACGAACATCAAATATGTGTAAACACGATTCAGTTACTCCTAATCGTTGAGAAGTTCCACTCTATATCTCCTGAATCCATCATCAAAATACCGTCTAAATCATCCAAATCAGTTAAACCATCTTCGAGTATTCGCTGATATAAAATCGTCAAGAAATTATACCTTCCATCATCAGCTCATCCATATGAGATGTTCCATTATCGGATGCAAATATGTACTTGAAGAGGTTTAGAAAATATATGAAAAACGTAATCAGTGCCTATAAATTTTAGGGTTGCCCTCGATTTCCCTGAGATCCCATCATCAGATCCTGACATGTTGACAACGGGACTAAATTGGAAGTATACCCTACGGAAAAAAAAATGTTGAAATCGGTCCACAGTTGGCGGAGAAATCGGTGAACGAACATAAAAAAATATATACAGTGGTACATAGAACCTCCTCTTTTTTGAAGTTGGTTAAAAATACCACTATCGATTTTATACACCAATTAAAATGCTTCTCATGGCTCTACGCTGTAAATTCACATTCAGTCCATCTTGTTTTTTCTCGCTTCTTCTGTTTCTTTAATCTTCTTGTTGGCGAGCATTGCATTGATTAAAACCTTTGATGAGTCCCTCAAAACTGTTCAAAGGCTTTAGCTTCCAAAGCGTATTACAGAATATCGATTTTCATAAACCCCTAAATTGGATAGTTCCAATTATCTACTTATAATCCCTGCTGCAACCGCATCAAATAGTTAGTTTATGTGGAAATATTAAAATTGAAATGTGCAGTGGACATTTAGCTCATTCAGGTAATTAGCATCGGAAATTGAAATGTAAATTTGTCTAATATTGTAAATATTTTGCCTAATAAAGCAATCTGGTCTGGTAATTAATGCTACACAGCGAAGGGTGTATAAAAAATTAATCATTCATAATCGTAAAAGAGTGTTTAAACTTCAAACTTGCAGAAACTTAAAGTGGGAAATTAAATGCACAGAAACATTAGTCAAACAGGGAACCATAGGTTTCCACAACCAGGGTACCATTTGAATTATTTAATGGCAAAGAAACCATTTTATATTATTACATTAGACGTCACGATTAGATACCTATAAATAAAAAGTCCAATCTATCTCACGTCTGCAAAAACGTATTCTACCTCAATTTTTTGAGCTAATTTGACTGGTCTATTATTTTGATGTTAAAATATTCTGATTTCATGAGTAACATGGCAGGTAATAAATGGCCCGATATTGGGTAAATACATATACCCGCCGTGCATAGCTTTGTTGGCTGAATGAGATACGTGACAATATTTTACAACCCCGGTCTTCAAGAGGAATGCTCGGAATCCGAATTCGGTGTAACTTGGATAGGGTACGGATACATTTCAAAAGAGAACAATTTAACAATTTTCTAATCTCAATACAAAATTATTTGCGTGTTTAATTAAAATATCAAGTGGTCTACTTGGCTACATAACTTTTGTAACTTCGAAGTGGAGGTTCGCGCGTAACTTGATTGATACTAATTTTAATTATTTATTTTACGTTGGGATCGGTATAGCTTTAACGTAATATGTACTAGTTACTTTCATATTTATTATTATAAATATAACGTATATATACATAATAAATATATATAAATATAACTATACAACGTGCTTCTGAGGATGTGCAGTAACTTTGCCAATTGATTCTATACCTTTTACTGAACATATCTTATACGGGAACTAGTGCATTATCAAGCTTAGTTTTTAAGTTATATATAATTCCATTTAATTTGGTTGTACATTGCATAAGTGTCTTTATTTGTGCTATGTTGCCGTTCAGTGCAGTCATAATCATTTAAACTATACCTGTGTTTCATTTTAAATTTCATGTCATTATTGAATAGCCTTGTCAATAAAGGCCCATTTAGACGGAGAGAGTTTCTCGTCTCGAAGATAGTACCACTATGGAAAAAAAAAATATTTCTTACATTCACACCTCTCGCTCTTTAAGAGCTTCTCGATAATTGCCTTGCAATGGAATATTGATTGTCAAATAAACTTCAATGACAAACCTCGCACTCAAAACGGTTCCAACCGATTTGTACGATACTCGTATCTTAGGTGAGAATTTAGTTGTTTCCTGTATGGGAATAGCTATAGCTTATAAATATGTTAAAAACAAAGAACAAATATATTGTTATACATTATTTGAAAATATAGATTCTAGAGAGATACGATCCAATTAATCAACTTAACCACGGGTCACGAAACAAGTTGCGGAATAGCAATTTACAAACTTTTTAAATTTAACCAAAATACCGAGGTTGAAATAATTATTGAACTTCGTTGACCAAATCTTTGTCTTTATAACCGCTATACTTGTCACAATGAACGAATATACTATTTGTCACGACAAAATCGTACAAACAACAAAATCTTAATTCAAGTATCCATTAAATTAGATTGAAGTAGATACGACTATGTAAGTCTGGTATGGCCATTGAAGTATTGTTACTAGCATAAAGAACCGACACCACGAACACGTAGTATGACCCAATGCATTGGCGCCACGTGACTTCAATCTTCAATGGATTCGTTCAATTTTGAAACGAGAACCGGGGCTCAATTTTGAAAACCGAACCTCCCGAGTGGGACACACATTTTGCTCGAGATGTCTGTTCTATGACATTATACATACTTCAATGGTATTAGATAATACTGTAATAATAATAATTCTTTATTTTTATATCTATATAATATAGCAGACGGATAAGCATAGGTCATCTGTTAGTATGAGTATATGGTCCACTACGCGGCCATAAGCCGTGGTAATTAGCATCATGAACGGTTCGCCGGCCGAAGGAGATAGGATTACACAAACGTGTTTATAGCATTTGCCGCCATTGTTAAGAAACCGTTTATATTTTTAAAATACTGGCACCAGAAGTTCGCTCTTTTTAGTAGCCCTACTTTAGTAGTCGACCCGTGCCTTAAATTTTAACCCGATCAGTGCTTGGGATGCCCCAGCAGAAGAAGGTTGTTATCATCAGGTGTATCCCGTCGGCAATTTGCTACACGTGCGCCTAATCACGTATGGACAAATTGGGTGATACTCTGATGTACAAATTTGAAATAATGATATTTTTGCTTATTTTTGTGGTGATTTGTGCTTAATAAATTAATTAAATAATAGGGTTTCTGTTTAAAATTAATATTGAATATGAACGGCAAACGTGCCCAATGACGTTACATAAAATAACGCGACCTCTCTAGGGTTATCGAATAAAACGTAATTTACGTTTACACAATGTTAGTAAATGAAAAGATAATACCTCTAGATTTTAAAGACCTAGAACAGCGAAAATGTCCACGGGCTGTTAGGTAATGAAGGAGTTAAAAACAAGCGAAACTAAATATGGCGGCAGGCTTCTTTAGTTTAGCTCTAACGTCTTCATTAATATAACGACCGAAAATCATAGATTTAAATTACTGCATAAAAATAGTTATGAAAAATATAACATTTCAGCTCAGCATTTCAGAGTTGTTCGATAAAGGGCTTATTCTAGATTGGATATTCGTAATACGGCAGATTCGCGGCTCGATAGATTCATGTATCAGGTAAGCAGATTATCGGTCTCCGCAGATTAGCTATACGTAAGGCAGAAAATTAAATAATTGTACTTAATTTAACTCCATAACGTGAGAAGAAGTACGAGCAAAATATCTAATTCAGCTTACAAGATTTCACCAAATCAAAGTCACTAGAATTACTTTTTCCTTTATACCTACAATAATTATAAGTAGAGAAATTTTAAATTGTTATCTAAAAGACTGTTACAATTACAAATTTTCAGGCTATTTTACAGGAAAACTTGGAAACAAATTAATTTATGTCATCTAAAATTGTTTTTGTGAGCTTCTCAAATATATATGATATGTATCACATCATAGGAATCTAACAATATTAAGGACTGTGTAACAAATTATTAATTTTTTTTCTCTCCTGAAAATCCATGTTTTTGACTTGTATTGTAACCTTAATTTATCGGAGGTGCGTTAAGTAAGACCTTTTGTAACTTGTGTAAATCCAGCAATAAATGAACTGAATTAAATTGAATTGATTAACGAGTTGAAGGAGATTTGTGTATTATTAATGTTGTTAGATCAGGTGTCCAATTTGCACTGGATGTCCCCATTTTCCGTACATATCCCGATCTAGCCTTGACCTAGATTGCGGTCGTTATAAGTACGGTAGGTACGTACCTAATGTGTACTGTACTCAATGTCCTAATTTCGACCCAGACGCTAGTTATTTATTATACGTAGATTCCAAGAAATTCACAGAAGCTACTGGTAGTGTCACGGGAAATTCACCGTAGCTAAACATCTACTAACTTACATATTTCGCTAGCATTGTCGAATACTCGCTTTTATGATAGGTATTGTAGGTACAGGTAAAATACAAAATTGCTTATTTGTGGGTAGCGTTTTACTTAAAACTTTAGCGATAATAAATTCATAATAAATTAAATTTGGTGAATAAAAACAATACTAGAGTGGATTACAGTTTAATAATTTGGGCTCTGATTTCCATCAAACTCAGTTGGTTATTACTCCTTATTTAATCGTACCGATTTCCTAATTTCCTTTTTATGAGTTCAAAATCGGGAGTAACAAAATATTAGTGATGGTGTTACCGATCAGCCGACTAGCCGACTAATCGGTAAGAAAATTACCGACTAATGGGCTAATTGAGGAACTTTACAAAAAAAATATTTAACTACCTCATATTTTTCTTGGTCTTCCTTTTAACTATTTTGTTTAAAAGAAATTGATCCTTATGAATGACCCTTTCGGTTAGTATCTATCATAAAATACAGGGTCTTTTTTTTTCACATTTCACTGGATCAATTATACCCGGCTCAAGCAGGTGATTTTCCAATAATCTTTGAACGCAGTTTTAGTTATTTTTGAAATTAAAGGAATGTTTCCTTTCAGTAAAATTTGCCATCATCAATATTCAGGGTACTTTTCCTCCAACTACCGTTTATTTCCACCCTTTATATTGATTCTTCACATAGAAGCAATGTGACCGTCATTTCTTCATATTTCAAAGTACCTAATTGGCATAAAAGAGCTAGCAGAGGACCTCAAAGAGAAATGATTTTCTTATCTGTGGTATTCATTTTTCTGTTTGAATGTTTCGCCGTGTGAACTTGAATTTTTAATGCCTTATGAAATAATTAGATGCTTAGATGTTAGAGATTTACTTTTGGAAAAACCTTTAACGTCGTTGGTGGGTAGGTTTTACGATACAGTCGTAATTCTCCCACGTATGGGTTCTATACCATTCTCATCGCGCGCGGATTAAAAAAAATATTTTTCGAATTTGGAACAAACTTACTTAACAGTTGCTGAGGGAATCCCCCAACAAATTAGTGTTCAAATTGCATATAATCTTAGCGTTGCACATTTATGTGTCTAATGTGTCCGACGGGAGTTGGCGGTGGTAACTATGTGTTGACTGTACAGACGGCAAAATAGATAGAGCGTGAACAACTTTCCGTAACGTTTAATATTCAAGAATGTTTGTGTTACTATCGATGTTAATGGTTTGTACCTAACATACCTAAGTAGTATTTAACATTGATAACTCAAACATTCTTTAATAACGGACATTTACTCATTTAGTATCATGCCTGCATATCTAAGTATTTTGCTGTCTGTATACAAGATCTAGTAAGAGAAAAACTTATTTGTGATTTTTGATTAGAAGTAAAATCACTAAGATCTTATTTGAGAACTTACATTATAGGGAAGATACAGAGAATTGTGAGATAACTGTGCATAACATGTTAACTTAATGGTTGTAGCCTTGTTACCTTTATAATAAAAAAAAAATTAATAGTTTGTTAAATAAACCTAGTTTTTAATCAATTAGACTTAATAACGAGATTATTCTCAATGCAGCCCAGAACGCAGTACGCACTATCATTAGCTTCAGTGCGGAATAAGAGAATTAATGAGGCTAACTCTAGGGTCGAAAGCTCTTTTCGCAAAGACGACATTACATGGCAATTGAGACCCAAAGTTAATGTGCCCTTCAAAGCATGGAATTGTTGAAGAAATTATCCTACCCACCCTGTAGCTCTCATCCAATTACCGACCGCGTCTCGAAAATGCTCAACTCAGTTGTTTTGTAATGTAACACAAACCGTATTCAGGTAAGAGATTGTGATTGTAACCGTATTTTAATGAACAATTCAAAGAGACGTCTTGCGGCTTATGTGCTTGTTTCATTTTTGCGTCGCAATACCTCCAATGTATTGCGAATTTTAATGACTTGTGTAACTCTGGAGGAAGAGCAGAGATGAAAACATGTAAAGGTGGAGACTGACTTGTACTATTTAGGAGTAATGTATCGAGTTTTTATAACTCAAAACACGAACTGACTTTATTACACTAAAAGGGAATTCACGAAAAAACCGAAGTCCATTAGGTACAGACAAACGATACAAGTCAGTCTCCACCTTAAAATAATGCGTGTGGTAGTTAGCCAGTTAGGTAAAGAATTATAAGTCTATTTTGGGACGAGAACAACGAGCTAAGACCCTCGTAAGGAGCCTTGGGAGTCTTGGGACCTAGCGGCATTTTCTCATCTATCAACTTGAAGTTTAATATCCAATACTCAGATCTGCAATCCCTTGTAGCTGTGAATAAATCAAGCTTCCGTTGATGCCGTATAACGGGGCCAGTGGGATAGACTATGTTGTCTAAAAAAGTCAAAACTTGCCTTATGATGTATGTAATATCTTGTAGATTATTACATCTGTATTTGTCCCGCAGTGGTTCGACTGGAATGTGAAGACCGAGGTGAACACCGGCGAGGTGCTGACGGTGAAGCTGATGCAGCGCCCGTACTTCGGACCCTCGCGCCTCCTGGGCGTGTACCGGCTGGGACTCCAAATAGTAGTGACTGATGGAGGACTGAGCGTCACCGATTCGCTCGTCGATGACCGCAATCGGGCTGTCCCGGTAAGTAACTTAAACCACCTTATACCATCACCATCACCTTATATCCATAGTTGAGGTTTATTTTGCCCTAATAGTTAGCAGTTTGGCTGGCTTCAATCAATTAATGGCCCCTAACCACGGGTCTCTTGAGGAGACCTAGAGTTCCACCACGCTGCTCCAGTGAGGATTGGTGGAGGGGTTAGTGGCCAACCCAATGTCGGAAGTTTTCATGCCGCCCAAGGTCCATAACAACTGGGAACAACGGCTTTACGTGCCTTCCGAACCACGGAAGCGCTCAAGAATTTTTTGCCACTAGCAGTCAACAAGGACCCGCTGTTACTTATCTTTGTTGATCACTCAGGATCAATACAATGAGAATCTATGAGCGCTTCCTTTATGTATAGGTACCTACGTTAGCAGTATACTCGTATACCTAGGTATATTAAGTATGAAGCTAATTGAACCATGGTAGGAGTGGTCTTTGATCAATGTTTTTTACATAAAGAAGTATAATGAAAGATTATACTGCCATCTATAAGGTATTGTTATGTAACTTGATATTGTGTAACTTAGATGTAAGATGGAAACTTTGTTAATAGGATTAGACAGGCTTCATGTACACAACCCCTTTCACAAAAAATATAGTAAGTAGGTACCTAATAGTTAGGTACTCGGAGGACAATAATAACGCGCTTTGAATGGCTAACGATGCTTTTTGATTTACGAAGAATTTTGATAACGAAGATATATATATTGGGATTTTACCTAGAAATACTTACAGTACCTGACTACTGCTGAAATACAGTACTGCTATGAAAATTCATAGCATATATATTCATATATTTCCTTAAATAAGGAAATATATGAAAAAGCACAAAACAAGAGACCAAAATAAGATCTGCATTTTTAAAAATACTTTCACCAAACAAGCTCTAGGTCTTACCTATAGAGTCTACTAGTACTACTCTTCATAAGTCATACAGTAGATGTTTATACTTGTTTAAGGTCGCTGCATACGTAACGTGAACGGGACGGGGACGTGACGTGGACGGGGCATAAATATAATATGTGCGTGCCCCGTTACCGTCCGTACGTGCCTCCGTGACGTATACGCTACCGTTTACATTGTCTATGAAACAATGTTTCCAAAATTTCTCGTCCCGTCCCGTTCGGGGTAAAACTTGTTACGTATGCATCGACCTTTGTTGACTCTTGATCACTGAAGTTACTGAAGCTGATTGAAGTGACTGAGCAGTGACCGAAGCAACTCAGTTCCTTTCTCAGTTGATTGTGGTAATGTACTCGTTACTAGTAAGCGTAGTTACGCTTCACTTTGTGTAATTTGAGTGCCCTTGTTACGAGAGATCCTCTGTGGGAAGCACAACCTTCACTCAGATTGTATGTGTATTTAAATAAATAATGATCTCGGGTCGGCTACTGTGAAAAATGAATCCGCTCGCCGCCAAAATCAGTTTTGTGTAACAATGGCATAATTACGCTTTGTTTATTCAATACGAATCCTTTCATCGCTACTGCCTACAGGCCCTACAGTGACATATGGGTTTATTTAACTGGATAGCAGAATGACGCCAATTGTTACGAGGTAGCCCCTGGACACCTGAAAATGAGAGATGAATAATATTATTTATTCATAAGTTAGATTACATGCCAGTTACAAAAGGTCCCTGCACTAGGTGTACCTAGACCTGTGTTACACTTAAATATGCGTGACAAAAACCAGTGAGCTAGTATTTGTTTACCGATATTACCTAGCATGATATTAGGTCCTACGTCACATTTAGTAGATAAGTATTAGGTGGCACAACGTATTATAAGGAGCCAATAAAAAATGCAAACGTTGAGTTTTTATTTTTTTTATTAATTATAGACTGGCCAGGAATTTTTCAGGCCCACGCTGGATGTATTTTTTAGTATACTAAAATTGATATAAAATATGTACTTTTCATCCAATAAACAGATGGGTGAAGGTCGCGCCTAGATCGGATTTGTTTAGTATATCATGTCCGATAAGCGTGTAAGCCAACAAGTTTGTTATCAACTTATAAGCTAACTAAAAAATAAAATAAGTTGTTTATAAGCCGTCATTCCTCTGAGGAAACAACTTTTAGATTAAGTATAGCGGCTGCCAAGAAAATTACGTCAGGTAACTTAAACTCCATGAATTTTATCAAGGCGGTATAGCGAGACTTGGTCAGTGAACGAACATTAGTACCTATATTAGTTCATTGGACTAGGTATATTACTGGATTAGTGGTTGGTAAAACGAAGTTTGAGAGTTTGAGACACAAGATAAGACTCTACAAGTTTGGGTGAACCCACAGGTTGAACCCTTAGTTGTATGAAGTGATTGTAAGATCGCACTGACGCATGAACCATACACGTCTACGTCCCCCTTTCGGCCTTTTCTACAAGTAATCCCATATATTTTAGCACGCTTTAATCAGGTGGGTGAGTATAGTATAAGCACAGAAGCTTTATATTGCCCTACGTGTTTCTATTACAGTGTAATAAAATAGTACTGTCGATCCTAAACCCGCCTTGACAGGGAATAGATACACAGAGAACAGTATCTCGTTGCTACAGTATACATCCTGATTTGAATTAATCTTAGGGAGGAATTTTTACGTCTTGTAATAAAACTGGTATAAATTTTAAAATAAAAAGGCCCGCTTCCTGTCAAAAAACCTATCATGATATTTTTTTGAAATCCTTAAGGTGAGCTCTTTAATTTGATATCCATGTTGCATTATTCGACTCATTTTTATTTTTTGATATTTCAAACAATGACATCTCACAGCCGCCATGTTTGGTTTTTATTTTATTTCACTTATATCTTTCTTATTTCGTTTCTCTACTAATAGATATTCTCAAAGGAGTAAAGGCCCCGATAAGTTACACACCGATACGTAACATAACATAACCTCTGATATAACAAAATGAAACATCTGAACACGAGACACCATCATTACAAACGAAGTTCATGACCTTTGAACTCTTCTTTAAAGACTTTTCTTACTTCAGCCGGACTTGATTTATTTCTGATTGAGAGCTCTAAATTTCTTTTGTAACGGGCTTATCTGGGCGTATAATGTAATCTTTTATTTTGTTGTTGACAATTTGAAAGATAAAAATTTGTTACTTACCAGATATTACGGAAGATAACTAAACTAACAAACTAAATTACGTCTTACGGAGTCTATTAAGAGTTTAAGGCATTGTTCTGTTACAATTGTCCTAAAAGCTTGCAAAAGGGTATAACATAACAAAGTTATTCAATACTAATTCAGAAGATAAAGGCCAACAAAAGGAAAACTTACAAGCTTAGTTTGCAAGTTTCTCATGGACATAAAGAAAGTAATGAATTTATAGACAATGTTTATTACAAAACAGACACCGAAGTTCTAGAAAACGGTGTTCTACTACGAGAGTAACTTTAAATTGAATAGAACATAATAAAAATTGAATAGAAATATAAATTCTCTTTATTGCTCTATCGCAAAGAAAATAAAACGGTGGCAAAATATCGGGACGACCCCACAGTACGCGCCGTAGGTATGGCGCGAGGTGTTTTGGGCTGGACAAAGCGAGGTACGTCCTGCTGAAAAAACGTCATTGGTTACCATGCCATCGCCGTGCCAGGAGTCCTGGGTTCGATTCCCAGCGAGGCGGAGATTTCAATGATGAGTTTGAATTTCTGTTCTCGGACATTCACAGGCATTGCTTTTTTAAATGCGTCAAACAACGTGAATGCAACTAAACAATGCCGTATTTACTGCTTGAGAAGAAACCTTGGTAATGTTAATTCAAACTATATTCAGACTCACTAAATATTGAAGTTCACAGAATATTAAATGAAGGTTGAACTGGCAAAGGGTAGTGGAGCGCTCCTCATTCGCAGTTTTAAATTTCAAACAAACGCTCCTTGTGTTCGCCTCGTATGAGTTCGTATTTGATTATACTTAGTTGAATTTTCATTAAAATTCCAGGTTTAGGATTACACTTCATGTATCGCTAAAGCTTTCTTAATGAACTTGATTAAAGGTTAATTTAAAATATTCGTAACAAAGTTTTATAAAATAATAGCTAATCCAGCAGACGTCGTTTTCTTACTTACTTTACTTTGATATTCAATATTAACCCTATCGATTGAGAAATAATTTAAACCTTTTTGTTACATTAATAAAAATGAATTTTAATTTGTATCTACAGACTACAGACTAGAGATACTGGAATGCTAACTGAAGTGAGAAATACGAAAAGTAACTTAATCGAAATATATGCAAGGACAACGTCTGTCGAGATAGTTACGAATAGTTTCCAGCAGGAACGTCTAAACTACCTCATCGTCTAAATCCAAGGGTTTTACTTTGAAAAATAACGCGTGTGTGTAATTATGTATGTACGTAAGCATGTAAGAAGTTATCTCATAATGCCTCTTACTTTTAGGTACCTCTCGCTCGCACCCACGACCCGGCGCGCCCTAGCAATACAAAACAATTTCTAGCGACTGCTATGCGCCTATTATGAAAAGTTTTAGATCAAACACACTCAAAATCTTTGACATCCATTTAAGCAGGACTGGTGCCTTACGTGTTTACCATTAAAAATGGTGTGCAGAAGGAGATAATACACGACATATGTAGTGAATAAATATAGCATTATTGATTCATCGTATAGGACACTGGATCTCATTACCCGATGGCTCCAATATAGGAGATATCTCCCCTATAATAGACCTCGTGCACACTACTTAGGAATAAAATAAATATCAAATACAGGTCTGTAGGAATCTCCTCGTCTTTAATAAAGTACATTGGAAAACGTATTCAAGAAAATTTCTGAGTAATTTCCTAAGTAGAAAAAAAAGTAGAATCATGAGAGTCTCGATAAGCTTTTATAAGCGGTGTTATCACCGCGCAGGAAACATTTTATTTCTTGAATAACATGAAGTTTTCCAATAATTTTTCTTTGAATAAAATGTGTTTCATATTTCAGTGATGATAGACATTATTATATGTGATGATTCGATAGTGTTTCGTGCAGCTAAGTTTCGTACGTATAAAAAATAAAATTAGGTTTTAAAAAAGTTAATAACTCAGTGCGGCCATCCTAATATTCATCGCCAGTGACCATGTCGCACGGGCAAAACTTCCCTAGTAGCCAAATGTGCTGTATGCAGTACATTTACCGGGATTATAAGTACGCTATTACGCTATTATAAGTAAGTATTATAAGTATGCTAAATTTCATGAAACTTTGCACAATTGGCACTTTGCACAAGATGCTTTACTATTGGACTACAAAGATAAAAAAACAAACGATTAAGGAATAAGCATCCACTGTTAGTAAGAGTACTTAGTTTTATTCGGGACGGTTGGCCTGAGGAATATGACATAGACTGAAACCGTATTTTAATAGGAAGTCAGAATTATTATGAAGAAAATGTACCGGAAGGATGTCAAAAAACTTTTACCATTAAAAGTTGGTAAATCTTAGGTTTTACTGGTAAATCTAAAGATTTACCGTTGTTAGGGGTTTACAGTAACATATATAAGATGACACCCTCCTTACCTTTACCTCACACAGAATGGAAATCGCTGTTTATGTATAAAATAGTTTTTCCTAGTATAAAGATATTGCGTAATAAAGTAAGAATAGCGCGCGGTGCTCTGGCTTAGTAATACGCAAGGGTTAGAGGCGTGACATGGCAGATCTTGCGATATTATACTGTAGTGCCAATCACATAATAGCAGAGATCGTGAAGCAAGACTTCAGGCCTAAGGAGAAAAACTCTTAAAAATGTAATATATGTTTATAGTAATTCAATTAAGAAGAGTAAATTCCCAGTATCATGGCTTAATCATACAAACTTTTACCCCCTAATTTACACCATCCAGTACCTATCTATATTTTGTTACTTAAATGAACAATAACTAATTAAACAATAACTCTAAATGAGAATATTTTAGTAGCAAAATATATTAATGCAATATGTAGAAGATAATCCTATTCTTCGTTTTATTAGAAGAAACAAGTAAGAAATAATTGCTCTATCTTCTGGTACTTCTATAAGCCTGATTTTGCTTTTTTTACTTCAGTAGCGATTAATATTAATTGAGTTATGTAATACAATTTGAGATTAAGAAGAAAATAATATTGAAGCGATGTTGTTGAAAATCTTTAAGACCCACTTAAAAAATAATTGAGTGGAATAAGCTTAAGTTCTCAACATCAGATAGCTAAAAATAAAGTAGAAATTCGAAGATCTTGGTACAATATTAAACATTTGATAGAATAAACAGAGTGATGGGTTATTTATGTCTGTTCAACCTCTTTCGGTTGTTTAGCAGAATCAACTATCAATAAAATTATTATTCAAGTCCGCGTCATAACGACTCTAAGCAAAATTGATACTTTAAAGCCAAATACGTATTTCGTAAATGGGCCACTGAATTGAATAATGGTCTTAGCAGACCCTTAATAGTTATGAAAGACCTTTTCAACGATACCCGACGAACGGGTACGCGACGAATAAAATTTTATTTCACGATAACTGATTCTTAGATTTCGAAGTTTAATAAAATATGGAGATAGTACTTAAAGGTATCTATGCCAAATTACAACTTTCTAGCACTAACATCTCGGCACTGCCTGTGCTGCGGACCGACGGAAGGACGGACGAACATAACGAAACTAATTACATAATAAGAGTTTCGTTTCCACTACGGAACCCTAAAAACTGTTCTCAAGCCCGCCTGGTCACACCCTGTTCTGTTGGCATGAAATTGAATTGAATGAAGCCTTGCAATCGTTACTTTCATACTTACCTAATAAAGTTCAACTAGATTAATCTAGATAAATAAGTGTAATATAAAATAATTACACTTCTGAAACAAGACTTATTTAAACCCGCGCAAACTAAACTACATGCAGCAGGTGTTCGCACCCGTCGGTATAATTTTGAATAATGAGAACCGCACTACATTAAAATTACGGTAAACGAAAACGTGTTACAAGAGCGAAAATCGAAATAGACTCCGTGCTTACCACCTTACCACAGAGTACTTAAACACTACGTTTAGACTTACGAAGTAATATTCTCGAATAAAATAAAATTTGACAATAGTTTGACAATAATTATGCGTATTTGACATTTTGCCTGAAGGGTTTTATTTTTTTACCCGACTGCCAAGGAATGGTTGTTTTTCGCGCGTATTTTGTATGTTTGTAATCACAGGTAATATTCTTTACCCTTTACCTCTATCTTCCAAACCACTGAAGGGACTTATATAATTTAAATATCGTTAGATTCGTCTTGATAACGCAAGTGTTTTGAGATAAATGAAATTAAAAAAAACAAATATGTTGGCTGTGTGATGCCATTGTTTAAAGTATCAAAAAATAAAAATAAATCGAATAATGCAATATGGGTAACAAATTTAAGACCTTCACCATAAGGATTTCAAAAAGGTAATCATCATACATCATATACCTACATCATGATAGGTTTTTTGACAGCAAGCGGTTTTTTTTTATTTTTTTATTTATAATAGTGTAATTTTGCGTGTTTAACTTTTTGGGTTTTTGACCTTATGAGTATACTGTATAATCCATTAATATTATAAATATGTACGAGCACGTCGAGTATCGTTATCGTCATAGCCGACGGGCGACGAGTAGATTAGGTTTACATAAAATAAGTAATATTATTATGTTGCCGTATTGCTAGTTAAATGAAATTTTCAGAGATACCTACAATAATCTCTGAAAATTTAAGAACTCTTATGCCCCGTTTACATGCGCGCGCGAGCCACGAGACTTTCCGCGAGACCCACGCGAGCCCGAGTGTGTAAACAGGTAGCTCGCGCGCGCGTGTCGGGGCTCGCAGGGCTCGCGTCGGAAGCGGTTTTTTGGGCGCGTGCCAAAGGGTCTCGCGCGAGCGCTCGCGTGGTGTTCACATACGCGCAAGCTTCATTCAACAACGGCAACTAGCGCCATACGTACGTGTTCTATTGGATGCGTATTTTTCGAAATCGTATTAACTTTTACGAAAAATTATATAAAATAATAAAATATGAATGATACTGAACTGGTACTGAATGATAATAATAATGAACCTTAAACCACTAATAATTAGACTTCGTTTATTGAAACTAATATTTTAAAGAAGAGAATTTTGATGTTTTGTTCCTTTGTTTGTAATGAAAAAACTACTGGAAAGATTTCAAAACTAGGATGCTCTTTTATTTTAAAAATAAGAATCTGTACGCAAACCAAACAGACACTGAAAAAAAGAACAGAAATTAAAACTCATCATTCTAATTCCTGCCCCATTTTAGTTAAAAAAAAAATATTTAGTTGCTTATTGCACTAAAAAAAGCCTAATGTACAGAAATCTACCCATAGTACAATCTACATTGAGTATTTTGCCTATAAATCATGGTAGAAAGGTTTCATTGACTGGATGCCGATGTATTACGTCAACGTGCTCCATCCTTGAACGTTCGAACGCATCTGAACGCCGCGCGCGTGTAAACACAAGATAGCGCTCGCGCGCGTAGGGAGCGTGGCTTACGGACGAGCCACGACCTGGTCCGCGAGCCGCGCGTGTAAATGAGCGGTTACAGTTTTTAAGATATTTTGTGTCAAAAAATTATACGGCAAATATTTTTATTACAGCCCCCGAAATCTCTAATATTCGTTCCGACTATGTCACGTATATGACGATGATTATTAAACTTCGCTTTTAATAATCCTTTGAAAGTGAGGAACCAGTTTTCTGAATAGAATATTGAAACCTTTGTAGACTTTCCTGCAATTCCGCAGAAAAGTCTACGTGAGAGTTCTGCAGTAAAATCGACGTACTTTCGCACGTCAATCTCACACAAGACTCTAGGATCTTGTAAATATCACTAGTTTTTCAAATTGTGTACCTTTGAAATGATATGAATGTAAAAGTTTGTTTGTGAGGAGTAAGTATGCATGTTTCTTACTCTTTCACGCTAAAACTACGAATAAAAATTTTATTGAATTAAGCACAGGGGTAGACCGTGATCTTGTATTAAATTATTATCTCTGACTCTAGAGCAAAGCCGCTAGCAGAGTGCTAGTTAGAAGTAAATCATCACTTGCTGCGGTGAGGAAAAATATAGTGAAAAATTGAGATTCTTTGGCCCTAACATAAGTAAAATAGCAAAAAGTGTCGTGACAACTTTTCGTAAGAATCAAAAAGTGTCGTGACAATTTTTCGTAAGAATTTTTTCCGTCTAGCCCCCTTTTACAACGCGCGATAAGGAATTTCGTTCCAAAAACCTACGCACCTGAGAGTTGCTCATAATGTTCTCAAAATATTTAGAAAGTCTGAATAACCGCTCCCAGCCAGCCTCGTCAGCGGCCACAGGACTTTTCAGTGAGAGTGGAATATTAAATTTCAAATTATGTAAATAAATTGCCCGCGTCGCGTCGGTGTTCCCGTTCGATCATATCCCAAGTGTTCCTATTAAGTCGAGAAGATATTTAGGTACTTCTACCTATAAACGAAATAGGTACGTAACTCTAATAACACGAGATTTAGAATTAAATCTCAAACCATATATGTATACTTGCCTCTATATACTTATACTAGGAAATCGCCCTCGCTTCGCTTCGGGAAAAATAGTAAAAAAAATATAGCCTATGTCACCCGGGGATAGTGTAGCTTTCCAACAGTGAAAGAATTTTTCAAATCGGTTCTGTAGCTTCGGAGCCTATTCAATGCAAACAATCAAATCTTTCCTCTTTATAATATTAGTATAGACAAAGTAACGTAATAATAATATTATTATGCTGAAAGTGGGTATCTGTGAGTGTTCATGTTTATGAAATGTATTCATTCCTCTATTTCATTTGAGGTCAGAGGTACTGAGCATACCTTTATCTTTTAGGCATCCCTTTAAGTGGTATACAAAGGGTATTTGTTCTTGAACAATTAAGGTACGCATCCCTTCCGGCGCCGCGGCGTCTATGCGTCTTAAAGCAACTGGTGACGCAAAGATGATGACTGACTTTTTGTATAGATTTTTAACTTGACTGTACATCCCTTACCTTTTTTGTAAGGATACTGTTGTTGTAAGTTCAATGTAAAATTGTTTGAATGAATAACAATGCTCAAGATAAATAGTTGATTTTTTTTTTTTTTTGCTTTTATTTATTCCTTTCACCGTCTGGATGTGAAGGCTTGCCTGGCTGTGGCTGAAGGGTATCGTCAATATAAGGGGCTTGGCTTCGGCTATGGCTATAGTTATGCTGTATCGCGGGTGGCATGGACGACACATATAACACATCAAAATAACACTCTACGCCTGAGTACAAATATTATATCTATCTGTCACATAAATATCTGCCCCGGCCAGGAATCGAACCCTGGACTATGTAAATTATTATACATATAAATAAACGCTTTATACCCTCGTTCAATGTATCTGTCGTAGGTATATTATATATATTATCAAAGCCGTGATATTACAATTTCTCTAGTGATACTATAATTAAACGGTAGATTATCAATCGACTTCATTTCTTACAATTTAACAGCCTGATTTTAGTGACATTGTAATGTTAAATTTTAGATTATTAAGGTTAAATTTTCATTTTTATAAAATAAAAAAAAGAACAAACTTCAAATGAAGTATATCCAATAAAAAAAATCATCGAAATCGGTTGGCGTGATATTGAGTTATTCGACCATTTATCGCTCACATACTTAATGCAAAAAGACATATGCTTTTGACATGTCATAGTCAGATCTCGCTCAAATTTCTAGCTTTCGATTAAAAAATAATTATCAAAATCGGTTCACCCAGTCGAAAGTTCTGAGGTAACAAACATAAAAAAATACAGTTGAATTGAAAAGCTCCTCCTTTTTTTGATGTCGGTTAAAAAGTATAATTTTAGTTGACCACAAACCGCGATAACGTCTATAGAGAGTAATTTGTACCTGTCAACGTTACAGTCAATTTTTATTATAGTTATTATAATGGAATATAATAAAATTATTATCGAACAAGATGCCCTAAGCTGACAATTGAAATAAAATTTCAATTCTCGGTTTATTTTCAGAAGATGAACGCAAAGCTTTGATGTTGGTTCTCGGAATATAGATCGGCTCTCAGAAGTCTCAGGTCGTATTTGAAATAAAATTACTTAAAATGTGTATAAAATACTATCGTGGTGTTTCTAGAAAACATGTATCTGTTTTTTTCATCGTGTTATTATAAGAGAAAGGATAGTATAATTTATTAGTAACACTATAATTATTAGTTTTTTATAAATTTCACTTTATTTCATAACGCGCCTAAAGAGGTATAACTTCAAAAATTGTATGTGTCTGCCGTTTAAAAAGTAAAAAAATATTCTACAAAAACCTGCAAGTCAGAATCGCTTTGTTTTGTACTTTTTGTTTCTTTGAATCTGGGCTTCGCTTTATGAGCCACCCTTTGTGTTGTAATAACTGAGGCTTGAATATCTTATAGTTTCCTTTAGTATATCTACTCAGTGTTTAATTGTGAAGGGTTCACACAGGTAACAATACAACTAAATAAACTAAACTATAAGTTACTAAACCAGTCCCGGCTTTTGCTATAGCTACACTACCGTAGCAGCGGAAATAAAAAATATGCCAAATATTAAGTTAATCCGAAACGCTTAAAATGTTTCCTTCCCGTGGTAATGTTGGATTTTTTTATATTTTTTTTATTTTTCTAAAACTCTGCACTAAAACCGTGAAGCTGTGAAATAGAGACAACAGTAACTGACGAATTGAAAAAAAATACGCTACTTAAAAATACTTCAATGTCATTATAATAAAATCGTCGGCAATCAGACGAGAAACTACTTTCTATTTACCTATTTAGTAGGTATACTGATATTTTAGACATTTTATTATTTTTGTTTTTCCAACCATACGTTTTTCATCAATTGAGTTGTTGTTTCTATTAACTTAGGTAAGAGCTTTTTCACCAAATATTGGCACACGCCTTCAATAAAATTTTCGATTGGTATGAACAACATTTTCCATTTTCCATCTTAATCTTTAAAAACAGGTCAAGTTCGTGTCAGGGCATGTGTAATGTAGGGTTCCGTAGTTGTGAATTAATCGACTATTACAAATTAACTACTTAATCTGCTCTAGCTGTGATAATTTTCCTTTTAAACTCATCATAGGTAAGCTATTGCCGTGAATTTTATCACATGTCCTTCACCTACCATTTAGTTGGCTGGGGGGGACATTATAATATATAAATAACTAGCTGTTGCCCGCAGCTTCGCACGCGGAAATAATTGCAATAAAATATTGCGACTATAAATTGAGATGTAAGCTATCCTATCTTTCAAATTGGATCAAACTGCACACGGTGTGCAAACATTAAAATCGGTTAAGTAGTTTCGGAGTCCATCGCGGACAAACAACGTGACACGTAATTTTTATATATTAAGATATAGTATTGAATACTATTATAGTTTTGATAATATTTGAAATAGGTACTTAAGACAGGTACAGCTCAAAGATTTCTCAGTATCCGGGACAAACCTTGTTTTGTGGTTTTTACGGATATTTTCTAACAATGTTCTGTAATATTACTTTTGTCTTTGATAATAAATAAATAAAATAATAAATAAATAAATAAGAGAGCATGAAAATACGAGGAAATCGCTCACCAAACTCTTGAAAGATAACTTGAACTACTCGCCTGCAGATAATGGCGCTACACTCCTCCAGTCCATTAGCGGATCTCGTAAACCTAAGAGTTTCTCGTTTCTGTGAGAATCTTGTCTGTCGCTATCGAAATGACTGCTAGGTACTAGTTTCTATTGACAGACACTAGAACCCTCGCCGCCGTACCCTGCGAAGCGAAGAAAATACTTTTTAGTCATTTTACTGCCAACGACACAATAGAACCTATCGACAGTTTGCGTTGCTTACTCGTATCGGTTACAGGCTACATTGCTTACAACTGATACGAGCTCTGTAAATAAGCACTCTGAATCCAGACTTTGTAAAATCTTTAATGTCGTTCACCAATCGTTCACCAAACTGAAAATCTGATCAAAGTTATACAGCATGTATAATACGTGCTATGTGTAAATAAGTGTGGACGATATTAACCATATCATGTTAATTACTTATTACTCTGAATTTTAAAAGATAACAATGCCTTGTTATAAGCCGTGCCATTAAAGAAACGAATCTACAATGGCGTAAATTATCATTCCCCTCACTCGCACGTTATTCCTGTCTTTAGCGTGCGAGTGAGGGGGAATGATACCTAATTTCCGCCATTTTAGATAACAGGTGCCTTATCATAGATAACCAATTAATTATTCTTCAGCATGAACCATGTACCCAGCTATAATACAATTTGACAAGTGACATGTTTAGGTGATCGTCTATACACCAACACCACGAGGCGGATTAAAGTAGATTTCTTCGCAAGTATTATAGGACCGAGAGCTCACAGTTTACCGACCGTTAAAAATAATGAGATTTCGTGTAAAAAGGAAAACGTGTTCTTTCAGAACCTCTTTGTAGTGCATTAAATACAAGTTTAACGTCCTTTTGTATTACTGCCGCTGTACTACTTAGTTGTGGAAAAACAGTACTATTGCACAGAAGTATACTGTATAGGTGCCTTAATTGACTACTGACTTTTGCGCTGACTTCCGCGTGGACTTAAAAATTGGAAACCACAGAGAAATAAGAAGCGTTGGCTTCAACCCACTAATGACCCAAATATCTAATAAAACCCATAACAACGATTTTTAGAATTGTCATCTGTTCGTGTTATATCTGCCAGCTTATGTATCTCTCTGATGTGCATTGAAAATTAATTTCCCGCATATCTATGGAATATTCCTATTGTAAAGGGCATGACGTAGACATGCTGAGATAGAGGTTGATATTTTCCGAACTGCGAGTGGCATCTGAAACAAAATAACGCCACTGCTAGGTCACGTAATGCTGTACGGAGTTTGGTTAGGTTAAATCAGTAAGCCGTTTTAAGACATGACAATAAAATATATTTGAAACATTAAAGTATTATTACTAGCGTATAGAACCGACACCCCGAGCACCATGTATGTTCCAATGCATTGGCGCCACGTGGCTTCAATCTTCAATGGATTCGTTCGATTTTGAAAGGAGAATCGGCGCTCAATTTTGAAAATAGAAACCTCCCGGGCGGAACACACATTTTGTTCGAGATGTCTGTTCTATGATATTATACTTCAATGATTTGAAAGTATATTTAGTCTTACACATGTAGGTACCTACCATGTTACTTTCACTTCCCTTTGTTATAATAACCTCGGCAGAGGAAAGCTAAAACACATTTTCATGCTGCGGGTAAAATAACTGCGAGAATAACAGGAACTGAGAATCAAATTAAAAAAGGTATCTGTGAATCGTATTTGGGAATGAAATAAAGTTATATAACCGCGTCGTACAAACATCGTTTCATTTGATGTACAGAGAAAGTAGAAAAAATAGTGTGTTCCCATAGGAATCACTTGATCGATGGACATCAACAATATTTGTGACGGTATCGATTTAACATACCCGAATAACAATGTTTCTCTGTAGGAATCTTACGAATTATTAGAGGTATGTGATAACTAATAACTCCACTTGTCATTATCCGTGTCGTTGGAAAACTGTATTTGCCTAGATAATTTCGCTGAAAAAATTTTGAAAGGGATATTCCGTTTATCTGCATTGAAGTACCATTACTAGCGTATAGAACAGACACCCCGAACACCATGTATGTCCTAATGCATTGGGGCCACGTGGCTTTAATCTTCAATGGATTCGTTCGATTTTGAAAGGAGAACGGGGGCTCAATTTTGAAATTCGAACCTCCTGGGCGGGACACACATTTTGTTCGAGAGTTCTATGTCATTATACTTCAATGTTTATCTGGGTAATTTTGACGTCAAATTCACAATGAAAAGGATTGTGTTTATAATATAAGAAATTACACTGAGTTTACCAATCTTTAGCCTATTATAGGCCCACTAATAATGGCACAGGTTTTTCTTCACGACTGAGAAGGTCTAGAGCCACAATCCAACATGCTGTTCCAGTGTGGGTTAATGGCCAATCCAGGTGTCGGAAGTTTTATAGGTTAAATACTGCTTTCTAATGATAACAAGCGGAATTGAAGGCTTTGATTTTCCTCCTCCGTAGTAAGCAAGCACTTTATGCTTATAAGTGTCGCCACTACCGATCACTCATCCACATACAAACCGCGCCCATTGTTACTTAATTCGGTTGACCGCTGGATCGACACATGTCGGATATACAAAATTTTGCCATATTATGTTATTCATATTGCTCTAGTTATCTTGAGAATTCCCTACTTTTAAATTAGGTCAAGGCTCTGCAAAAGTACAGAGAGAATCATCATTAAAATTTTGTGCACCTTAGCAGTGCGGGAGGAAACTTGCAGCTCTTTAGATAACGACTCCGCTTTACGTAGCGCTAACGTACACTTTACATCTAACATGTTTGAACACGGCATTTCACACTCACATATCATCATTATGTCTTCATCGTCCCATAAAGTTTGAAAGAAACAACGCAATTTTTCATACTTCAAACTAAACTGATTTAAAGTGCCTACACTTCATATTAACAACATTAATAACTATACAAAAAATGTTAGTAATGTTATATTACCTGCTCGATAAAAGTATGACAGGATAAAGTAGATGCTGTAAAAGTAAATATGCCAATATTCTTCAAGTCAAGCCATGATATTATTATCTTCCGAGTACGAGTTACCAATAATAATGTAATTATTATAGTAGGTAGTTAGCACTTTTTTCATTATTATTGGAAAGAGATCTCAGGATTGCATATTGCAGAAAGGCAACTCGCTATGTAAATCTATTAAAGGCAAGTGGTAGAATATAATATTGAAGTAAAATAAAAAGATCAAATAAACAAGACTCCCATTCATATTTATGGTGGACTTTCACTTATTACATCTATGGGACTTTCAAAAAAGAATGAATACAAGAGTAATTGATGAAATTAAATAAGCTACTTTATAAAATACGAGTAACCGCCCTCGCTTTGATTCGGTTTTCTTTATTTTTTACACCTTGGGTTTACATTATTGGAGTTTTATTATTAAGGATCCCTAATTTTTTTGAAAATGTAATATAGCCTATGTTACTCGAGGATAGTGTAGTTTTCCAACAGTGTAAGAATTTTTCAAATCGGTTCAGTAGTTTCGGAGCCTATTCAATGCAAACAATCAAATCTTTCCTCTTTATTATTAGTATAGATATAGATTAACGTTCATCAGAAATTATCATTCTTTGTATTTAAGCTGTTGTTGATTTATTGTTTGATTGATGCATATGGTAAGAAGTAAGTTCATGAAAAACATTATTAGAATAGATGCTCAACTCAAGTAACATGGTGAATAGATATACAATGTATTTTATCTTTACAGGTATTTGTTGAAATGGAGGTAATCTACAAGAGACCACCTAAACCTGGCCTTCATCTGTCAATGTCCGATACTGAAGAAGTTGCTTATAAAAGTATGTTATCAAAATCCGAGGTACCCGCTATTCATGGTCGTCGGGCCCGTCGAGGTTCTATATCTGACAAGCAAGAAATGGCTCCAGTTTCTAAAATAGGACGAACTCGGACAAGACAATGGCCAGGAGCCGCACAACGAGCAAAGACAGTAGAAAGAAGGGAAAATCTTGAACCAAAACGAAAAATTGACCCAAAACACGATGCTGATCCAAGATCCGATCAAGAAATTAAAACCTACGGATCAGCCGCTGCCCACTTCTCTGAGTCTGCACCCCCTATAAGCCCAGCGGCTGCTCAATATGCAGCAACTGTTCAATCTTATATTACTAATGAAACATCTGGTACTACTGTTACCAATGTCTCAGCGCCTACTCTCGCTTTTACAGACGCTAATTTCACTAAAGGTTCTACTAGCCACGCCATGCCTGCAGTTCATTTCTCAGGAACCACTAAGGAATCGAGACCCAGCCATAGCTTAGAAGGAGCTCAATGCTTAGAATTAATTCATGGCACTGCTCGTGAATCAACTCAAAGCTCTCATGGGTCGATTAGTTCTGCTCAATCTGATGTATCTGAGGAAGAAGAACCATTGAGAGATTTACAACGTAACATCGAAAACATGGAACAATCTCTTCTGAATAAAGAGACTGTTATTGATATTGATTCTGGTGACGAATCGCATGACGAAACGCGTGATGAATCACGTGGTAGCAAACTGAAAAATGTTGGAAAACGTTTGTTGAAGTAAGTTGATTTCTTTTTTAGTATGTGCAATTCTTAACAGGGCTTTAATTAGCAGATTTTAACTGTATGACACAATTTCAGGCGTGGACTGTCTTTGGGTGGTGAGAAATCTGTGACAATCACAGACGAACGCGCACCTAAACGCAGTGCCGTGTTCAGGATGAGGAATTTGATGCGTTTCGGGCGCAGCCGTTCGCGTAATGCCCAGACATATGACGAGGAGCAAGGGCTTATTCCGGTAGCCGGGTCCTCCTCTGATCTAGACGGGATGTCCGCTCCAGTGTGCCAGACATCCCGGGCCTCAGAGGAAGTGCTTGTAGACACAAGTGCCGTCGGTGAAACGCCAAAAATGAAACGATAGTAAGTTATTCATTTATTTACCTGAATATTTTTCATTATTTCCTTATTCGTTTCGTCGATGTCCTGTAAAGGTATAAAATATCCGTTGGTAATAAAATAGAGGTTATCAATTACGAAGCTTTTAATCGTTTTTTCACAGTCGTTCAGCAGTAGACGGTACTGAGCCGTCAGCTCTCAAGGCTGCCGACTTCCAAGTGTGCGTGACTATCATTGAGGCTCGACAGTTGGCAGGACTCAACATGGATCCGGTGGTGTGCGTTCAGGTTGGAGATACGCGGAAATACACCAGCGTCAAGGAAAGCACCAACTGCCCATACTATAACGAGGTAAGGTTAATAAAAGATATTTCGTTCTTTAATTTTAAATATTCTTCGTGTTTCTCTACCTTCAGCTTATAGATTTTAAAGATTACATATTGTCCCCTTGTATAGTTATCTAAATTGCACTCATTGTTATAATCCCCAAAAACTTTAATGTCAAAAATATGTTTTTGATATTTGCATTGGGTTCAAAAAAGAGTGTCGACGACGAACAACCATTGAAACTAAACTTTAGAGTGCAGGAATCATACAAATGAAATTGATACAGCGTAGTACAAAGTTTCCGCGCCTCTTTTTATCCTCGGCTGCTTGTTTGAACTGCGCACCAACACAAAAGTTTTCCTGCAGTTTAACGAGAGTTTACAGCGACACCTATACTTCATATTTTTAATGTGATGAACTTAATATTCAGTAACTGAAAATACAAGCCCAGTAGTTTAAAATGTTATTAAAAGTACCTAATACTGAACTAAGTACTACACCTTATAAGGGTTGTCCTCAGACAGACGGACGGACATGACGAAACTACAAGGGTTCCGATTATTCGGAACCCTAAAAAGGTTAATTTGTATTGCATCGTAAGTATTTACTTATATTTCGGAATTTATACTCTAAAACCCACGATGATTCCGCCGGGTGCGGTTTTTAAAAATATACAAGTAGATATTGTATTTTTATTCTTTTCCATGTAAAATTTTGAAAAACTTGCACACATTTATTCCGTCAATTAAGGAAGGATTTATGTCATATATTGGGGCGGAATACTAAACCAACACAAATCCCTCGATGGATGGGTGTCGTAAGAGGCGACTAAAACCGGCCCGGCCGATGGTAGGGATTATATTGGTAATATTGATTTTAATAGTTGATTAATACCATTATTACTATTATTATTTCTCGGTGCAGTCTTATGTTCCTTGCAACTGTACGAATATGTAAGATATTATACATATTATTGGATAACTTTCCTATGCGGCTTGCAGTGGAAGGTAAATAGAAGAAATGGTTTATTGTCTATGGGGAAATGCTGGAAATATAATGCGGAAAACGCTTTCGATAACATTAAGAAATATCTTACAAATTTACTACCATTTTGTGACGATGAATGTTTTTTTGTTAACAGTACTTCGTGTTTGACTTCCACATGCCACCGATCATGTTGTTCGACAAGATCATCTCGCTATCGGTAAGTGTTATCTCCTCATTTAGAGTATCCTACTTATTATTATATCCAAGTCTTGGTAAATAGTCAAAGCGAAAGAAGCGGCGCTGCGAAGTGGCTCGGCGCGACAACAATTTATTATTGTAATCAACACAGTGATAAAATTTCATAAATTGTGGCATCATTTGTTCTTTTATCTCCACAGAAATAATTAAATTGTATTTCCATTGAAATTTTAACATGACAAAATTCAATTTATGGCGTTATTGTATGAATATTTTTAAATGATTTCATGGAAATTATGATATTGTGTTCATGGAGGTGCGGAAGCAAACAAATTTCAGGTTATTATTACGTTGAAATACTCATGCTACATTTATAAGGCACCCACGCGGATATGTTACTTTATTAAAACAAATTAATTAAACTTTGATCTTGATTAATTAAATTCAATTTTAGACTAATCACGTGGAAAGGTATTTAGTTGGCAGGAGATACTCGTATTAAAAGATCGTAATCGTAGCAGTCGGAAAAAATACTATCGTAAATACAAGCCAATTAAATAATTTATAATATTTATCAACAATGGAGAAGTTTAGCAATTTTTATTCAATTGATTTTAAAAGTAAACTTTTAAAATGTGTGTGAAAGAATCATCAAAATATTTTCAGAAATGGAAAAATAATGAGGGAGTTTTGAGTTGGGCAAATCGGAGAATACCTAAACTTTAATCCATATTGGATTTCCAAAATATTTTCGGTAATTTAATAACTACGAGGTTTCGATCAGCATTTTATTCCGATAGTTTAAATACATATAGTACATATTTTCAACATCATGAACCTTCTCGCTAGTATCATAATATTCCATGAGAAATCGTATGGGTTCACAGTTCATTATACAACTTTGGTTTACGAGGCCGAAATCCGACAATAACTACTTGTTGCTGTGAAATTCTCAGAGAGGACATGGGGCTATGTATAAATTCGTGCAGAATATTTCGCTATTACAGTGAAATTGCCAATGTTCCTACGAAACGATCATTTGAGAATTTCGACCTGCTTTTGAATTTATCATCAATGCAATTTTAGACTACTTTTCTATATTTCATCAGGGTAATACCGAACTGCTTTCGAATTTGCCTTATGTGAATACCGAATTTCTTTCTAATTTGCCTTATTAGGAACTAAGTAGTTCAGCTTAGTCTCGCTATCTGTTTATGTTACCTTCGTGAATACGGCTGAACCTAATCTAACCTAACCTAACTAATAATGTTGAAAAGAAAACTGGGAGATTTTGTAGTAGGTACTATTCTGTCATAATGAGAAATGTTCCTACGAACATTTCCTACTGAGAAATGTACCTATGTCTGAGTCTCATAAAATATAGTCGAGGCTGTTTCGATGTTGAACCCATTGAAATGATTATGATATACCTACGGATGATTAAATCAACATCAGTAAATATCATCGTTATTTCAATATTTTCCAAAAGAGCAGTATTATTCATGATACGAGTATAATTGGATGGATTCCATCCACTTACAATATGTAATTTGCTTAATAACTCTTTGTCTGTGTTCCGAAAATTTAATAACCTGATTGAAATTATGAAAACACTTTTAGTTGGACATTTATTCATATAGGGATTAATTTTATGTGCATAATTATTCTCGGTAAATTATGAAAATATAAATTTCCGGAGATACTAAATACCCTTAATTATTGACAATGACGTTAATTTATCATTGTTCCAAATGAGTTAGGTATCTCTTACGTGAAGTTTTAATGGTGAACTTTTAATAATCATTTATTACGACACTTAAATAGAAAATCTTACCTTTAGAATGGTCAGTTGATTTCTTCTTGCATACAATCTAATGTTTTAAAATTTGCTTAACCCAATCTGTGCAATATGATTGATTTTAAGTAAAACTATTTTCCAGTAAACAAACTGATTCATATTCCGACAGAATTTGTAGGTATCTATGCCGATAAACTTAGATTTTCAGTGCATTTAGTGTAGCTTAAAGTGGTTTCCTTCTTTGTACATTTTGACATGAAACGGATATGATTTTATAAAATATACCTGGTTCCAATGTTCTAGAGACAGCCTCATCTTTGTAACTACAATTTTATACGTATTAGTAATATATTACTCTAACAATGAAACTAAAACTAAAAACCTTAAAAAATATAAAAAATAACGGATATTATATTGAAAGGCACGGTGAAATGATATCTCAATCATGTTCATCGATGCTACGAGTATCATGCAACATTTGCAAATTCCATCATAAAATCCAGTCAGATTTACTTTGATTGTCATTCTCACGATTTACCTCTTCTTTGTACATCAGGAAGAAAATTAAATTGACTTAGCTTTGATGACTTAAAGCATATATGCTATTTAAAGCTATAAGTTCCTTTACCGTTTATGTTTTAGGTATCATTTCCAAACGGAACATTTACATTTTACATCGTAACTTTCAAAAAGCCCTTCAATCTATTTTACATTCACAATCGACATAACGATGATAATATAGATAACAGGTGAAGCTAATATAAAGCGTGTAAAAATACAATATTATTTTATCAACAGTTTCAACGGAAAATAGAAATTGTTACGCGATATTTTTTGTTTTATTTGTTTTTCGATAATGAACAAGCATATCGAGGGTTGAGAGCTACTTAATCCGATACAATAAAATTTCCTCAATATGTTTTTCCAAGCCCCTGTTGTTTTTATTAATAATAAGTAGAGAAAGATTGTTACTTAATTATAATGATTGCTTCGTACGCCCACGTTAATTTCTGTAATATAGGTATAATTTTCTTGTTTATTTCAAGCGATCATTCCTCTTTTGCATTCGTGGGAGGAACTTTAGGGTAAAGTAAAAGACAAAGTCAAAGTAGATAGGTACCTAATACAAATTTTTGTATTCTTTACATTTTAAATGTTAAATTGACAAAAACCGAAACTAAAGGAGAAATAGATTTTCCGTAAATTGTACCAAAAAATGTACAGATTATGGTAAGCGTAGGGATCGCTTCGTTCGTCCAATTATATTATTTATTTTCAAGACCAGCTAATATAATTATAAAATCATTCAAATTAAAATAAGATAAGTACAGTACATTAAGGTAAAATGATAATATCATGAGACGATATTATTCCATTCAACAATAAATAGCTACCCACAATATGGTAATTATCTGTATTAGGTAATAAGCGCTATTTCACAATTTTCAATCAACAATTTGAAAGTTGTTTACGAAAATTGTAAAACCAAATCAAATAAAGTTAAAATTAAAGTTATTTATAAGTAGGATATTATGTAGGTAGCAGAAATAATTTCTGGAAATCACTTTGTATTTTGTATCATAATACGCATAGCCAACTTCACGCATCGCTCCTCCATGAATAAACATGAATAACTCAATGATTGGTTAATCTGTTTTAGTTTAAAGAATTTGTTTTGAACAGACAATATATTAGTATTATTGAATCCCAATGAAAACAGATTTATAGTTATTTCAATAACGCGTAAATAGGTGTCTTTTAGACCTCATTAATGTATTTTGATTGCCAAAATACATTCATTCGGTTTTTGCAATATCCGTGTCATCATATTATTAAAAGATGGAATTCAGTATCATCAATCATATCCAATTGGAATGGGAAAAAGAAAATTGAATTTTCATAATAAAGTAATTAACAAAGTAAACACTTTACTGTACCTATTATACTATACTCTATTGTCTCTGTTTTGTTTGTGAAGCTGTAGCCGCAGTTGGATTGAAATTCAGGAATGAAACGAACCCCTGCAGTGTTAATCAATACGCTTCCATCAAAGAGCAAAAGCAATATTGCTTTGCCTGGTATATGTTATGTATCTCTGGAAATCAAATATTCAGTTTTATTAGTAGATCCACATTATTTGCAGCATTTTTGCTGTTCCATTCAAGAAAATGAGCTACAATTTTGTAAATATCGCAGTGCCCTGTAAGCCTCACCCACCGGCGTGAATATTCGGTTTATTTCCGAGATCTTAGATAGAAATAACACTGATAAATTTCATACATGGGGTACCTTATACCTGCCCTCTACGTCAATTACAAGAGTTGTTCAGATGAGATGTTATGTTATTTGTTCTATAGGCCAAAGTCATGCGAAACAAAAAAATTAAAAAGCTTTGTGACAATCTTTCTAAAATATTTTATCGTTTGTGAATTCAATATTACTTAGAATACTTTAGAATACGTATACGTAGATCAAATATTTAAGTGTTTCCCTTATTTTCACCTTATAAAATTTGCGTTGCGATAAAAAATTTGATTAGCAATAATGGACTTCGTGCTCGTCGTAAGAACGAATTCATGAATTAATAATATTATACGTTACATTGGCTTCATTTGAATTGACAGCGAAACGGAGGTACTTAGTTCAGCTCTACCTTAGGAAGTATTGCGAACTTTGCTTTCTACAGATTCAAATAAAAATATTGTGGAAGTTTTAAACAAAACATGAAATTCAGAACATATGAAATTCCATGAAATTGATCGGTTAGCATTAATTTAATTAATTTGTTTTAGTTTTAATTTTAAAAAGCTATACTGAATCGTTATTTTGTAACGATATCCTTAAGTAAATGAGTCCTGTGCCAGGATCTTTGTGGTTTTACTGAAAATTCTAAGACGTTAGTTGCAGTAAAGTAGATAAAATAGGAGTACTACGAGTTACTACTCCAAGTAGTAGAGTGCAAGCAAACATTTACGTATTGCTATCTCCTTTCCTTACAAAGTTATTGCTGTTGGAACAACTTACTCCGGGAACTTGCAGCCCCGCTCTCCGCTACTTACGTAATTCTGTTCTTTTTGCGCGAATATAAATTCAAGACGTGTAGATTTTTAGGTAATGATGTTGATAACCAAACATGTGATTGTTGGGTTGTGTGCCTGTGTGATTGTTTGTGCTGCTGCTTGCAAGTCTTGCAACGTGACGATGTTTCTAGGTGCAGCATTCCCGGAACCTCTTGCGAGCCAACAAGCTTCTGGGTAACTTTAAACTGGACGTGGCCACAGTCTGGAATCAACCAGGTATGTTAATTATATTATTATTGCTCTATTTCTTGTTATTCTACTATTTAATTAATTACCTAGTTAATTAGTTTAGAAACATACATATAGATAAATTAGGCTGATGATGTTACCAGTAGGTACTAAGGTCAACTCGTCGAAGACCGGCATACTTCATTAAAAATGTAATTCATTAGGCAAATTTTGCCATTTCTATAACATTTTAGGCAAATTTTATTGAATTAGGTAATCAAACATTTAGTTGACCATTAAAAAAAACTCTAAAAATTACTTTAAGGTTATCGATTAATGAAATAAAAATTAATTTTGAAAATATGGTGAAATAGACGGACTTTACTACCACGTCAGGTAAGACCGTCTTGTGGAAAAAAAACCTACAAATAGTCGGTTTACGTGAATATAGACATTGTATACGCGTATGTATTTCAACGCCATTTAAATGTGTGCTATCGTTTTTCATATTAAACGCTCTAATCGTCATAAATCGCAAAAAAATACGTATGTCGGGTAAGTCCGGTATAGATCGAAACTCAGGGGTTAAAAACAATTAAATCAAATTAAAAAATCGGTTTTTTTTTGTATATCAGTTTTATTAAAAGGAATCGCCTTCTTTAGGTCTACCATTTAAGAGATCAAAAACCAACTTACTTATTCGAAGTAGGTACTAAAATACACCTTCTTCTATATTCATATTATAACTGTTTTTTTTTCAGCGCTAGTGCTAATAAATTCGTCGAAAGTATAAAATAGAATATTATAATAGCATAAATGTATGAGTCAAAGAAAAATAATAAAATAACACGGCAATTGAAATGAAATATTGATTATCGATTTTAAGAGTAGACCTTAAGAGGTTTTAAGAGAGACTCACTACGCAGGAAGCTTAAATATACGAATCATATGTATAAGGATTAATTTTATAAAATTTGCTTAGGCGTAAAAGGTTTATTACATCTGGAAACGACGAAGACCGGCACATGCCGATCTTTCCCTCCAAGAACTAGACGGACTTCTCCACTATTGCAATTTGAGGATTGGTTTTTTTCACTAGATGTAACTTCGTAAAAAATATGTTTTATTCTATTCTAATATAATATTTAGATAATGATATTGATAATTAATTAAATTAGCTACACAAACCTTGATAAATATGATGAAAAACCACTTAAAATATTTTTTTGCCAAAGTGTTGCTAGGTCGTGTTGCAAGTTGATAGCCCGACTAAATTTTATACGTATTTTTTTCTCTTTGTGTTATAAATAGCGCCATCTTTGTCAATTTATTCAAACTAAAACAGTTTAAAGTGTTTGTACGCTGGGTTGTATTTGCTGTAGTTATTCAGAATTCGTTGTATTTCGTACTGTACGGTCCTACCCTCCAGACGGTCTTCGCCGAGTTGACCTTAATTAAATTAACAACATTTGCAATAGGTACCTAGGTACTTACCTCTCGTCATATCTAGGTAATATCGCAAAAGTAATGCTGATAATAGGTATATGTATGTACTTATTTGTTATTATACATAAGTAAATTAATTTGCACATTATTTATTTATTTATGTACACACAATAGAAATAACAGAGAAATGGACATATTTCTAAACTTTCACAACAACATAATATTTACACTATATAAAATAAAAATAAATACTTAAAAGCAAAAGTAAAATTAATTAAAATAAATGTATATAACTAGGCCCCTGCGGTGCAGTACCTAAGATGCTGGCAGCATTCCCTTGCTGTATGGCGATACTAACACGCTGAGCAAGAAAACTGCCAGCTCTAGGGTCACTCATCTTGTTTTTTAATTTTTTACTTATTTCTTTAAAAAGATAGTGAGCGTCAGGACCCCACGAACCAAGTGTTTCGACACCGAATGCTTTGAATATATATGTTGATCCTAAATTTCTATATTTAATATGTTTAAATTAATTATATAATATAATTACATACCTTTAAAAGTTTTAAGATATCTTAAAAAAAGACATTTATTATTTATTTATTTATTTAACACTTTATTGACCACAACATAGCAATAATGGGACAAATGGCGAGCTTAATGCTAATGCATTTTCTACCAGCTAACCATTAGGCCAAACAGAAAAAACCACGATGAGCGGTAAAAAGAAAAAGAAAAAAAAAGAAAAATAAAGTTGCTAATTGAATTCAATAATATACATAAAAATATTATAATATGAATACATGTATAAATATAAAATATATTATTATACATAATTATAAATATATATACAGATATATATATAAAATTCATTTATATAAATAAATATACTATACTGATTTATGCAAATGACAACAATACACGAATAGATCTGCTGACATTTTGTTAAGAGCGACGTTCTAGCAGGTAAGCCTGCACCCTTTTTTTAAAAGTGAATTTACTAGCGGGCCCTCTAATTTCATTGGGGAGTGCATTCCAAAAGCGAATAGCCTGTACAGCAAAGGAACTAGAAATAAAGCCAGAACGATGAATAGGAAAGGATAACAAGTGTGATTCTGAGGAGCGGAACTGACGGTCATGGGAAGAGCATAGGAACTGAAATTTTGACTTTAAATAGTCTGGCACAAGAGGCACATTTCCCCATGATTAACCTAAATTACCTACCGATTTTATTTAACCACGTTATACCTTAGATTGGAATATGCAAATTTAATTAAATACCTACTTGATAAGGAAAATGTCATTACTCGTTTCTTAAAAAGGTACAATCTTACCCTGGAAAAAGAGCTTAAGAGCGTCCACTTAGTTCGTCAGCTACCTTCTTTTAAAAGCTTTTCACTTTTTTCTGTAAGCCGTGATCTTGTCCGCATTGGGTAGGTATGTTTAAATTTAACAACCTGGCGTAGTTAATTGAAATATAATACCTATTGTTCTAATGAAGATTCAATTACCTACCTAGTTGGTAAATTAGTGAGAAAGAGAACTAGGATTAGGTATACATATAGGTAGAACTTATCATATGAATACTATTGTCACTAAGTAGGTACTTAATTACTTCTATTCAAGTTTAAGAAACAATTCGTAACCGCTTCGTTTGTTTAAACTAAGTTAACTCAAGCAATAAAATTACTTACATATTGTAGGTGCAGGTACTATTTAATGTTATTACAACGTACATAAAGAATATACTCTGTTATTACTATTTATACCTATTAGACAAAATTATATGTCTGAAAAACAAATCCCTGAAGCTTACACAGAAGGACATCAAAAACTGCTTCTCTTTGTTTCTTTGTTGCCACAATGACAGCGTCTGTTATTTGCAAAATGAAACAAGAAGTTCCATTTTTCATCTACTTACAAGTAGTACCTGCTACTACTATCCACGGCGCTTCATATGTCGATTGCATGCAAACTACATAAAATGTACCGGTAGGCAATTAGGCAGTGCCGCTCTGTGGACAGATTTCATACTTTTAAGGCGCTCTATCCCCTTGGGCACAAACGCACGCTATCATTAATATCAATAAATATAATCGCTTGCTGGTCAGATTTCATTCGTCTCAATGGACGGCGGGCCTTACAACTAGGGTCGCCAGATGGCAAGACTGAATCTGGATAAATCTTCAAAACTTCGGGATTTTTGTTTTGGAAATAGCCGGCAAACGAGCTGACGACGTCCTGTTGAATGGAATGAATTATCGGGACACTTTGTATTTTGTCGGGACTCTGGATATCATCATGTGAAATGTCGGGACAATCCAGATGAATCCCGACCATCTGGCAACCCTAGTTACAACTCAAGGCGCAAGCAATCTGCAAGCAAGCAACAATTGATGTTATAGCGTGCAGGACGTGCACGTGCGTCTACGTGGCCAGCAGTCCTAAGTCTCTATATCACAAGATTGGTATCTACATTTATATCTGTATATTCTGTACCTGATGAGTGCTCACTCAGGTTATTAAGTTTATTTAATTTATACATTTTAGGGAAACTTCCAGCTATGTTATTCTTATTCGTATCTATCGAGAAAACCTTACAGCAGTTGAATATTGCCCTGTTACATTGAAGTACTATTACTTCGTATAGAACAGACACCCCGAACATTGAGTCGGGTGCATTCATTGTGGCCAGGGTGGCTCACTTCATTCACTCACTCGCTTGTCACTCACCTGCGTTCATTGCGGCCGCATGCCAAAATTGTTTAGTAACAAACTGAAAAAATGCCGTCTTGCGTGATGAGAACCTGTCACAATTGCACGTAAAAAAATACAAAAAAGAAAATGGTATTACTTATCATCAGTAAGAAAACAAAATATTAACTTAAATCAACTAAAACGAATTTATTTCAATGATTGTGGAATGTTCCCGCCATTTTTGAATGAAATGCAAATAAATTGACTTGAATCAATTCAAGTCAGTTCAGTCAGTTCAGGTCAGTCAATAGGGATGTTGACTAATTTTAGGATTCAATTTTATTTTATAGATATGACCTTAATATTCACGAAAAAAATATTATAAAAATAATAATCTTCAATTTAAAAACAAAAATTGATAAATAAAAATCATTATCAAATTTCCCACCAAAAACGTCACGTGACGTCACTAAACGATATTCAATACTATCTGTCTGCTAAGTTTGTTGAATTTCCATATAAAATTGTTCCAATGACGTCATATTCTCAAAATGGCGTTTGAGGTCACGTGTCAGTGAGTACAATTTTTAACATTTTAAATTAATGATATTTAATTTATTGTGATTGATTTCAATAAAACAATCATATTTTAGGCCTTTAAATGTTACCACTAATATTTTAGACATAAATTTATATTAATTTATAATTAGTGTCAACATCCCAATTGAATTGAATTGAAAAAATCATGAGTCGGGCTTACACACTTGGCAAGTAAGCGTGTTAATGGACAAATAAATAAGCCCGATAAGAATGACTATAGTACCTACTCTTTGGTAAATAATAAATTATGTGTATTATAATAATATTACTCAGTGAATTCAATTAAACATTAAATCAAACATTTGGAAGAGCTAAAGATTTAGAGTCGTTGACTGTTTGTCGTGGTTCGGCAAGTGTCTTAAACAAAGTTACTCTATGTAAATCACCTTCTAGAGTTTGAAAAAAGAACCCGTCATCGCGGTTTCGGGACACACATTTTGTTCGAGATGTCTGTTCTATGTCATTATACTTCAATGCCCTGTTATGAATTTATTATAACGGCCAAAATGGTCATACTTAATCTAAAATTCTTACATAGATAGGATAACTTAAAAATTCTGAGAACACCTGTCAGAAAACTATTTAAAACACTTAAAAGGTACACGTAGGTAACTGTGTTATATAAACGATTTATGAATTAAATTCCTTTCAGATAAAATGTGAAGGCAAACACAGGGAATCAAACGATTTGCGCAATGTAAATCAAGTCACATTCGTTAATTACGACACACAATATCAAATCATTATAACACGGTCCTTTCAGCGAGCATAATGTTGTCACGTTTGCGGAGAATAAAAGCCAGTATCCCGTTCCACGCCACCCCCGCGGCCCCGCTCGACGTTTCACCTCTGAATATTTTAGGCTAATTAGAATACTCGCTCGAATGCAGATAATATAGAGGCTAGAGCTGACCAGTGTAGGGTTTGCTTAAATAACATTACACTTTAATTCGTTATTCAACTGTTTACGTCGCTGGGCGTTTCTGATTCTGAAACTAGAACTAGCTCTGCCCGCGGCTTTCCTCACATTTTCCGGGATAATAAGCACCCTATGTCTTATTCCAGAGCCTGATCTAGGTATCTCTGTGCTTTTCATGAATCTGTGCAGTAGTTTTTGCGTGTAGGAGTAATAAACATCTTCACAAACTTTCACATTTGGGAACATACCAAAACCACGTAACCCATTTTTTCCAACTTTTTACCCCCCTCCCCTCCCCCTTCGTGACCATCCGTAGTATATGAGAAGACCCCCCCCTAGTTTTCACGTGGTAATTGATAAATACGGTTTTCAATACTTTTTTGCAAAAACAGAGTTAAAAAATAATAATTTTGCTTATATTTGACGACTTGTGTGGCGCAATGGTTGCTAAAATATTGACTAGGTACGTGACAAAAACCTAAATCCCCCCCCCCCCGCCCCTCTGTGACCAATCGTGGTGTTTTGAAGACCCCCCCCCCCCCCAAATGAGGCACGTGGTTTTGGTATGTTCCCTTTATTATAGGTATAAGGGTCTCCGCACATTTATTAAGCTATGATCAGTTTATGTCCATATAAAACAGCGATTTTGTATGGAGACGCGTACGAGAATCCGTTCAGCTTTCTGCGTCTATTCAGCTTTCGCGGCAACCAAGTAGAAAATGAGGACAAATCGCATCCTCAGTGGAAAAAAGCATAAGTCGTCTTACGTTGAATTTTAGTTATTAATATATAATTGGAAAGAGGGACAAAAGCTGCACATGCTCAATTTTTTTCAAATTTTTATCATTAATCTTGACGGTTTTGTGCAAGAGATCGTTATGTAAATTCCTTTGAGTACATACTGATATTTTAACAGTTTTTTGCTCTCTTGTAAATTTACAATTTTCATCTTATGCCTTTTTTCCACTGAAGGTAATGTGTTTTTATCATGCGAGTGCTATAGCAGAGTTCAGCGCTGTTCCGCCGCGTATAGCGTCAGCGTCGAACGCGGGGAGTCTGCATTCCCCCGCTGTGGTCAGAGAACACAACATTATTTATTCAAATTTCATCATTTATATTTAACACTAAAAAAAATTACATACCTAATCGTAAACGGAGCACGCAGATCTATTTTTGGGTTTAAATTAAAAGAATAAACAATGGAGATAGAGAGCTGCAAGAGCTGTGACATGTTTTTTTGTAAATATCCTCCTCTTCTTTTTGATTTCTTAAATATTGATAATTTTTGAATTATTATGTTATAAAAACAAAACCTAAATGCCTTAAATTGTTCATATTTATTTGTTAATCGACCTATAGCTATTGTTGTTATTTACTTCCATAATTACCTACTTAGTTATTGTTAAAATCCAAGACAATTTGAATTTTAAGTAATCTCCCATTACTCGTATCTTTATTGTATAAGTAACCATGAATCATTTCGTACTATTACCGGCTACTTATTAATAAACTTTATCATTTATGCCGCATATTAGAGGACATACTAACAGAACTAAGCAAATATTTTAATTAATAAAATACACGGTTGACGGTTGACAACAGAATTGCTTTTTTATTTAAAACTCTAAAGCACATTCTACATTCTTAATACATATTACACAAAGAGGTATTATTTTGATACTATTAAATATACATATTTTAACAGCCCCACTTATCAAAATAATCTAGCTACTATTAACAACAAAGTAAAAAATAAAAACATAAGAAAGTAGAAACATTGACAATCTGATCTTCTTCATCAGATAAAGTATAAAACTCATCATCGTTTGTACTTATTTCTGAATCCATACATAGGTATATCATCCTGATTAGTCAAAGTTGTTTCACTTTCTTCCGTAGAACTATCTGTCCATCATTTATTTCTGTCTGAGATGTGTCATTATCTGTCTCCATTACAATGACATCTCTACTTATACATATTTTCCTAGTTTCTGGGTTATACAATCTGTAACCTTTCACATTCTCAGAGTATCCCACCAATATGTATTTGACTGCCTTCTTGTCCCACTTTAATCTTTTACTTTTAGGAACATGCATCATTACCGGGCTCCCAAATAATCTGACATGACTAAGATTAGACTTTTTACCTGTCCATATTTCAATCGATGTCATTTGGTCCAAACCTGAAGCCGGCGACTTATTGAAGTATACTGCCGTATTAACTGCTTCTGCCCATAAACTTTTATCTGGTTTGGCATCGAACAATAAACATCTTGCGCATTCAACTATAGTCCTGTTGAATCGCTCTCTGAGACCATTCTGCTCTGGAATACATGGGTTGTTCTGATGGATCCCATTTTTTTTTTTAATTTTCCATCAAATCTGAACAAATCTTCCCTCCATAGTCGGTTCTCAATGTTTTATCTTTGTTCATTTCATTTTTTTTCTCTCTGAGACCATTCTGCTCTGGAATACATGGGTTGTTCTGATGGATTCCATTTTTTTTTAAATTTTCCATCAAATCTGAACAAAATCTCCCCTCCATAGTCGGTTCTCAATGTTTTATCTTTGTTCCTTTCATAAAATACTGTAGAGTCTGATTCTTCTCCCTTACGAAATATACAAATGCCATTCTGCTAGCATCATCCACAAACAATAGAAAGTATCTTGCCTGTCCAATCGATCGAACCTCCATAGGCCCATACAGATCTGAGTGAACTAAAATACTTTTTCACTTCTATAGTTTGTTAACTGAAAGGGTAAACGAGTCTGTTTTCCTTCACAGCATACTTCACAACTGGGTTTCTGAATATCAGCCTTCATGTCAAATGATATACCTTCTACAGTACCATATTTCAACTTCTGTAAATCTTTACTGTTAATATGCCCTAATCTTCTATGCCACTGTTTTGCATCTATAGTTTGAGCCGCAGCCGTCAACACTTTCTCTGACTTCATTGTATTCAATTTATACACACCATTCTGCAGACTTGCTATTCCAATTAGCTCATTCTTTTGATTATGAATATAACATATATCACTTTTGAAAGTAACTCTCTTTCCTTTTGCTATCAATTGACTTACTGGGTTATATAGGTATGTTCAAAATGTTAATTACCTTAATATCAAACTGAGAATTATTCACTTGCGTAGTGATCTGTGTATCTCCGGCACATAAAACTGGCACAGTCATATTATTAGCAACAATAATTTCCTTCGTATCGTGTACCTTTCTCACTTGCATTAAAATTTCTTTGTTAGGTGTCATATGAGCACTTGCCCCTGAGTCGATATACCAGTCTTCTTTATTAAATTCACTATTGAAGAATGCAGCACTAAATGCGTTTACTTGCTTTTCTTTCAGATCAGGACACTGGTTTTTAAAGTGGCCAATTTTCTTGCATTCATAGCATTTTGTCACTTTATTGACATTTGACGTATTGCTTGTCGAATGTTTCGCACCTTTTGTATTCCAATTTTGACCGATCTTACTTTTTTGCTTCGACCATAATGCAACTTCAGAGTCATGGTCATCAACTTCAGAACTCATATCAAGCAGTTTTGTTTTGATAATATCAGAATGAATGGCAATGCCGGAATGTTCAATTGCCATAATCATCGGCGCAAATTTTTCGGGTAGCCCCGCCAATAACAATGAACCGATCCATTCTTCATTTATTTCAAAACCTGTACCTTTAAGTCTTTGTGCAGTTTCCACTATCTGACTCACATAAGATGTCATCGTCTCACAATTATCAAGTCGAATAGATATCAGCGTTCGAAGTAAACTGATTTTTCTTGTGAATCCGCTGTCATCAAATAATCTTTGGAGTTTCTGCCACAAATCTTTGACTTTGGTCTCATTTTTTATGTGCACATATAACTTGGGATCAATAGTCATGATGAGCTTTGCTTTCGCTTTTCTATCTCCTGGCGTCGATGTCAATCCCTTCCAAGATGAGAAAATTTCTTGCTGCGAATGCCCAATCATCGTAGTTTTTGCGTCCCCGTAACTTCGGCACATTTACTAAATAACTGCCCGACGACATTATAACTTATTTAATGCAAACGATACGAAAATCTGGTAAATTATTCAAAAATTTTAGCTCTGGGCCCATAACCTAATAAAATACACGGTTGACGGTTGACAACAGAATTGCTTTTTTATTTAAAACTCTAAAGCACATTCTACATTCTTAATACATATTACACAAAGAGGTATTATTTTGATACTATTAAATATACATATTTTAACAACTTCCATAATTACCTACTTAGTTATTGTTAAAATCCAAGACAATTTGAATTTTAAGTAATCTCCCATTACTCGTATCTTTATTGTATAAGTAACCATGAATCATTTCGTACTATTACCGGCTACTTATTAATAAACTTTATCATTTATGCCGCATATTAGAGGACATACTAACAGAACTAAGCAAATATTTTCAGCCCCTAAGCAATTAGTTATTCAGAGAACTATCTGCAGTGTTCCTAAATGTTTGCACAATCTTCCGATTATGCAAATACACGTGGCTCGTTCTCGAAACACGTGTGCTTGCATAACATACATATTTGATATTCGAATTCAAATCGAATCATCAGATTTCTCACCGATTAGATACTACTAAAATACATATCTATATTTTATCCAAATAAAATTAATACAAATTAGGTACTGCGGAGTAATTGAGGACGTTCAACATGTGTTGATGGAATGTGTTCGGAATGAAGAAATACGCCATAATTTAAAATATATAAATAAACAAGTTGGTATTTGTAACAGTATATTGGCCTCTTCTGATCCAGTTATATTTTTCTGGTGTATCTTAAATAAGATTAATAGCCTTAAGAGGGTGACATAGTCAAATGTATGACTGAACCGTCTATAAATAAATTAAGATTAAAAAAAATACAAATTAGGCACTCTATTCATTATATCTACTTTTCATGTAGGTATATGAATTATAAACCTATTAGGTACAAAAATTGTTATTTGTCCTACTAACATCATAAATCTGAAATTTTGTGTAGATGTTTAATTACTCTTTCTTCGTAGGTATTGGACGATTTTCATGTTTAGCACACAGGTAGATGATATGGAATATGGAATAACGTATAGGTTACTTATTATCACGGAATACGCGGGTAGAACGCTAGTTATGTATAATGAGTAGATTTTCCATCGGTAGAAGTTAATTGAAATGTAACGGAGAAGCCTAGTCCTTTTTAGAGCGACCTATCAACTGAGCAGGTACTAAAGCAACAACCCATAATTGTCCCACTGCTGGGCTCGGGGTCTCCTCTCACAATGTGAGGGGTACAGGCCATAGTCTACCACGCTGGCCAAGTGCGGATTGGTAGACTTCACACACCTTTGAGAACATTATGGAGAACTCTCAGGTGTGCAGGTTTCCTCACGATGTTTTCCTTCACCGAAGCAAGTGATAATTAACTTGTAATACGCACATAATATTTGAAAATTAGAGGTGCGTGCCAGGATTAGAACCCGGGCTCCCACGTTCGGGAGACCAACGTTCTAACCACTAGGCTATCACTGCTGGAGCAGGTACTAATTATCATTATTATTAATGTCTCCTAAGGTTAATAACATTACATTTTTTATGTTAACTTGAAAGGGATTTTAACATAAAAATGAAAGGTTTTTCATAATTTATACGACCCAGAAATTATTAGGCGCTTGTCTATCTCTTCAAAATTTTTGTCCATTATATTTCAATTTTTAAAAAGTAGGTACTTTCAAAGTTAAGCTACAATCGTTTTCTGTCATCTTTTGAAATCATCATGAAAACTTGTGAACGAGAAACCCGCTTGGGAATAACAGTCCGTTCGATATTCTGTTCGATAGAAATATTTCGGATAAATAGAACTGTAATTCATTATCGTCTGTTAAAGGTACATGAGCAGAACCAATGCAAAAAATAAAGTACCTATTTAATACATTAACTACATGATGTAAAAGAAAGCCTAAAATTTTGCACGATAAACAATTAAATTAATGTACCCAGATTAATTTTATGCGATACTGATTTGTTTATTAATTACTCAAACATAAGTGATATCGTAACGTAATATCTACCATACTGCTTCCATCCATCCATCAGCCCTTGGAGGTCCACTGCTGGACATAGGCCTCCCCTAACTTGCGCCACTCTGACCGGTCCTGAGCCTTCTGAATCCAGCGGATGCCCGCTGTCTTCTTCAGGTCGTCAGTCCACCTGGTCGGAGGGCGTCCTATGCTCCTATTTCCGAGACGTGGGCGCCATTCGAGGACCTTTCTTCCCCAACGGTTATCGGTCCTTCGCACTATGTGGCCAGCCCATTGCCACTTCAGCCGGCTAATTTCTTTGAGCTATGTCGGTTACCCTTGTTCGTCTACGGATCTCCTCATTTCTGATGCGATCACGTAGAGAAATACCGAGCATAGCCCTCTCCATAGCCCGCTGCTTACTACTTTCATATTGTAGTCGACGCAAAACGACATTTAATCGCTCTGATTATTCTATAATAATGTGTAATCTACCCCGTATTGTCCATGCACGGCACACGAATAGCGACTCGATTGTATAATAGTTCATCAACAGAGCCTCGTTCTCAATTCTGTGTGAATCACAGCTGTTTGACAAGTAGATTAAGCCCTGCTCTCGTGAGATAGTGATGTAAACATGAGTGTTTACATTCTATCTATCTGTCTATGTATTTAACAGCCTTTATAGTCTACGGCTGGACATGTCTCCCCTAATTCGTGCCACTCTGACCGGGCCTGGGCCCTTTGAATCCAGCGATTTCCCACTGTCTTCTTTATGTCTTCTTTCATCAGTACACCTGGGTGGGGGGCGACCCGTGCTCCTTTATCCCGGACGTGGCCGCTATTCGAGGACTTTGTCTCTATCGGTTATATCAATGTTCTCCAAACGTGGTCTGCCCATTGTCATTTCAACCGGCTAACTCTACGAGCCATGTATTATATCCCACGGTAAAGCAAAGCAAGCAAAGCAACAACCCATAATTGTCCCACTGCTGGGCTCGGAGTCTCCTCTCACAATGTGAGGGGTATAGGCCATAGACTACCACGCTGGCCAAGTGCGGATTGGTAGACTTCACACACCTTTGAGAACTTTCTGGAGAACTCTCAGGTGTGCAGGTTTCCTCACGATGTTTTCCTTCACCGAAGCAAGTGATAACTAACTTGTAATACGCACATAATATTTGAAAATTAGAGGTGCGTGCCAGGATTTGAACTCGGGCCCCTTGGTTCGGGAGACCAACTTTCTAACCGCTAGGCTATCACTGCTATAAGGTACTTATATAAGGTACTTACCAAGTAAAAATTTATTTAAACCGATAATTGTTTAAAGGAGAAACGGTAGAACCAATATTCCCTCGCGGATGAATGTCCAATATCCTGTCCTCGTCTCTGATCCCCTAATTCAATTTATTACCTTTGACCGATGCTGGTTATTAAGTTAGTTATGATGCTATTACATTAGTAGAGAAGGGTGTCGTTATTTACCCAGTTAACGAGTATATTACTTCATTGCATTTACCTCATGGAAGTTCACCCTAAACAGAGTTAACGAAGATGTCCTCTTAGCGAGGCTACTTAGCCAGTTTTATACACTTATAATGATAATCATTCTATTAAATAATTGCATGAAAGACAAACATTTATTTATCCTGACTTTCACATTTATAATATCAGTAGGACAAAATAGGATAGGTACTTAGATTTAAATTGAAAATAATGTGGAGCCACTAGCCACTATGCCCAATGTATTTAAATCCTGAACACTTTTTTCCGACTCCTTCCTCTGTCATAGTCAAACCTTGAAGCTCCAGCGCTCCTAGTTTGCCTAATCAATACTCAGGATTTATCATCACCAATAGGCACAATTACACCCCAATACATAAATAAATGGAATATTTTTTTATTTTACATTATGATATTAATAAGTATCTTAATACGATAATTGATACCAAGGGTCAAGGGTCCTGGGTTCGATTCCCAGCGAGGCGGAAATTTGAATGATGAGTTTGAATTTCTGTTCTCGGTCTGGGTGTGAATGTCCTTGTCTTGTGTGTTGTCCATGGCACCCACGACACAGGGAATCCTAGTGTGGGGCTATGAGTGTGAAGCGTTATTTATTTTTTTATTGTCCGAATGTCAGCTGTGACTGCACATGTAAACCTTTTTCTTTTTATAAACATAATGCAGTATTGTTTACATAGTTCGAGGCCCACAGCCGAGGTGCTTAGCATCACTTACATGACACACGGCTAATATCGGATTAGGTATCTACGTTATGGCCGTGTGATGAGGTAAATTTACCTCCGAGTTTGTACCGAAATCCTAATTTTCAATCCATGTCGGCTTTCCATTTTCGAATTACATAATTGCGAATTGAACATAAATAATTTAGCTTCATATCATTTACCAACCATCATTTGCATGCTAATTTGATGTTCTGCACTTTTTGTGTCCTCATGATGTTATTTCTGCTTTTTTATCGTCTGTTATTTACTTCTGAAGCATGTACTTCTACTTTTACATACCTACAAGACGACATATCATAACTTTAATACATAATACTTACTTATCCACACTATAGATGTAAAGTTACAATTACATAAAATACTAAACAGAAATACAGTACCTATAATACTCCTAATTAGTACAATCACTGAATTGTCAGTCTAGTAATAGACGTGAGTGAGTCCAATAATTATTTTTTTCTAAAACAGTCTAAAAGAAGAACTTTGATAATTTTCAGTGTTTAATCTTACCGATTAGATACTGTTTGTTTTTCCTTTTTATTTTAATACGAAGAAATATTGAATGTGGCTCGGCTTCATTCCTTATTGACCAACCTACTTCTTGAAGAAGCCTAGAGCATACTCTAACACGTTACTCCACTGCGTATTGGCCATTTGGCCAACTCACGTGTCGGAAGTTTGAATGCCGCCCGAATGTTCTGACGACAGATATCTTGAGATTAAAACTGAAATCGACCTCCTAACATACCTTCCGAAGCACGGAACTTCACGCAAGCGCATAAGAAATGTTTGCCACTAACGGTCACCCATCCATCCAAGAACTACTGCGCCCACAGTTACTTTACTCTGCCGATCACTTAGGATTGATACAAGCCGCTGGGATATGAGCGCAATATGTACTGTATTTAGTAGGTTATTTAATAGGTTATATAAAGTAACGTTTAGAGTAGAATCAGAAACAACTCTTAAGATGTGCTTAGCTTCAGATATAGAGTCTCTACATCCATGAGAGACAAATAATAGAGAAGTAAAGTTTTATGTAAGTAGTAGATAGTAGTAATATCTTTAAATTGTGTATGAAGAAAGTGGAAAATCGACTTTATCAAAGGACCGAATGTGCCTAATGCATTGTTTTAGTGGTCTTAAACCACCTTTGGATTATTACCTTTCAAATAAAACCATTTTGAGGCATATCGGTTGGATGGTTTCCGAGTCTATAAAGGACATCCGTACTAACATTTTTAGATAGATTAGATTTATGGGGAATAGTTCGTAGATCTAATTTATTATGATTACATAGGTACGGACTACAGAGAACGTGTTAAGTTGCAAATTAATTCGTATACGCCGTCTCATTCCACAAGACAGATGCATAAACGTAATTCCTCAATGCTGTCGTATGATGAGATATGAATTATTATAGTGACACAATCTGTAATAATTCGAGATTCACGGACGAGTAAGATAAAACAGTATTAGTGAATCGTCTTGTTTATACGAGTATACCTAATAAACAATATTATAATACGCCTTCCACACACACATTTTTCATTTAATCTTCTTACTAAAGTAATAACTGCTAACCATCAATATTTTTCATTTTTCTTGCATGTTTCACAACTTTAACCCTTTCATAATATTACAATAATTTCAGAACCTGGCGGAATATTCACAGGACATCTATACACTATGACGCGTTTATATGATGGGTATAAAAGCTTTCGATTGATGCTTTATAATTTGGATAAGCTGTAGATTATAGATATTTGGTGCGAAACTTTAGCTTTTAGCGAAAATTTAGTCGAAGTAGCATTAGGAAGATACAATTATTTGTATAATACATGTGTCTTATAATTTACGTATTACAATTCCAAATCTTTTTGAGGGTACTTAGTAAGCGAACTGTTATTATTTTTAAATGCATATCGAATTATATCTTAACTTGTATTATATTCAGGGCTGGTGGTAGGGCCTCTCAGAGGGATTATATTGGTAATATATTGGTTTTAATAGGTCATTAATACCATTATTTATATTATTAATTCTCTGTGGGGTCCGCTTGGATAGCTACCACCTGCTGCTTCAATGAGCCGCCGAACATTCTGGAGGCTTGAAAGCCAGTTCTTTCTTTCTTTTTCTTGTCTCTTACGTGGCCGGCAATGCATCATTAATTCCAGATGCTCCTTAGACTAGGACAAATCCACGGAGATCTGGATGGATGGCACAATGTCCCTAATGATATTAATTTATTTTAACTGCAACATTACACTGGAACCGCCTCACAAATTGTTTTAATTAGGATAACGGCGCTTCAATATACCTTACAGTTTCGCAGCACCAACACTACGAACCTATTCCACATCAAGTAGGTGAAATCTTCAATTTTAATATTCTCCCTAGTAAATGCTCATCACATTGAGTAACTTTTTTATAAGTATTTCATTATCTCTAACAGTTTGGCTACTCTCTCTGTGTTCTTCATCAGATACCTCCAATCTGATACTTTAACTAATAGTATAACCAGTGCTAGACTAAATATTTTTTATTATTTCACGTTAGATAATTTCGCTACAGTGTTGAAGAATTATACTAATGTAAAATAGTCCCCAAAGTAATGTTAATTCGATACCGTAGACATTGTAGTGTAGCGATTTTCAGTTCATTATTATTATATGTACTCGTATGTACTTATATCACATATAAATAGTCATTAGATACTACATATTATAATCACTAAAGTTATTTAGTAGTGTAAGTGTTAACTTACACTACTTTTTTATAAATAGAACTAGTAACTCTCATTAAACGCCAGCTTTAAATTGCTCCAATATTACCTAGTCGCTAGCTGAGCGTAGGCTGTCGTTCATTAGGGAAAATAATTCCAGCCGATTGTGCCTAAGGACGGTACAAATACCGTAAGACGTATAGACGTAAGTAACTTGATTTTGATATTTGCTACACATTAGATAAGTATCTATTCGCTCGCGCCAATTATGCAATGCGTCTTTGAAGTTATGCACTGCGAAGTGTGTAAATTATATTACATCAGTACAGCTCTCTCGTACGTATCTCGTATGAATTGCTTGTTATTAGATCGAAAACTGTTAAAAATGTTATGAAGCATACCGGCTTGTAGGTACTTGGACTATATTAAGTTAATTAATTAATTACGTAGGTTAGGTGCTTATAGATATACGTATGAATCGATATTATTTAAACCTTGTAGGTATTTTTATAAGTAGGTAGATTTACCCATTTGATTAAAAAATCTTATTGATATACAATCTTGGCACTATTTTTAACGAAATAAGTATTAATTTTATTTGGCCTAAAAAAATAATCATAGTAAACAGAATTTAGTTTTGGCACTAAATGATTATTTTTCCATAATTTTTTTCATTTTGTGTCGGCCTTATTTTTAAATTACCAATTACGATAAAAAGACTGTGTTTTGTTTACCAAATAGGACTCGTCGAAAAACATGGACTTCATAGCTATGAATGCATTATGAACAAAAAAAATGTGAAATATTTTAGGGAGTGCAGGAACATTTGTAATAATTAGGTACATAATTATGTACCTACTAACCTCCTCCTTTTTTTAGTCGGTTTAAAAATACAAATGACAGGCAAATTGTAGTTTTTAGGGTTTCACTATGGAGCTTCCATATGTTCTGTGTTCCATACAATGCAGGAAGCTTATAGCCATTATTTGATTATTTTCCTTACATTACATTCTTATTGATACTGATACACTGATTTTTACGGCGGTTTTATTTCACTAAAATTAGATAGCCGATATATGCAGATATTGTCAGGCTCCGCTAAATATGAAACCGAATTTAACGTGAAGCGTTTTTATAAATTCTAATAAAAAACAATTGATCACGTTCAAAACCATCATTTACTAAACATCCATAGTTACAGCCTTTCTGCTAAAACAATACAAGACAATTAATTTATTTATTTATTTAAGCCAATAAAATTAAATTAATATCATAACATGTAATGGATCTAATACTCCTTCTCCCACTTCTCACGCTCTAGTCTCTCCTTCTTGACCTGTTCCACCATGGGAGTGAGATAAAGTTTGTCCTCTTCGAACTTGGTCCATTACATTAAAACAATACATTAAAATGTACATTTTTAACATACTATTATTTATTTGCAGACCGTCTATTCTACCACAAATGGGCTCTGTTGACGGATCCAGATGATTTTGCCTCAGGGGCGAAAGGCTACCTGAAATGCGATATCAGTGTCAATGGAAAAGGTGACCCCATCAAAATCCCTCCCAAGAGCGACCGAGATGAGGACGACATCGAGGCGTGAGTGTTTTTTCCATTGTTCTTTTGAAGAACTTTGTTTGAATTTATGTTACAGATATAGGAAATAAAACATTTTCTTGTCTTAGATTTACTGCATGTTAAACATTTTAACAAATGAGGAAACTACTGCCTGGATTATACGCTGTGTTGTGGGTGCCACTTCCGTCACACCCAGAACGAGACCATAAATTTAAAATCATTCTAATTCTGCCTCAAATGGCGCCGTACGAGTCGTATAATTAGATTAACATACCTACAATTAAAGCGTAACGAATATGAACAAGAATATGAACTGAAGCAAAAGGGTAACTAACACCTATTTCAGTGATTGTGGAAATTCTACTCCTAAGGACCTAAAATAGGGATTGGAAGTTTGTATGGAATTTCATTGATTTTAAAGTTAGAAATGTGTAATTTTGTATGGTTAAAAACAAAAGTTACTAGTGACAACTTTATTTGGAAAATCATCTCCTAAAGCGTTAAAGTTAATATAGATTAGCTCAAAGTTAGAAACAATAAAGAGGGAGAGGGACAGGTAATTTAATGATCACTGATTTGTTAACCTACCAAAACTGTAAAAGTTTAGTTAAAAGTTACATTCACTTATTGTTAGGGGATACGAAGTTCGCCGGGTCAGCTAGTCAATAATATAACTAAAAAAATTATCATAGGGTAATATAGAAGAAATAAAGAAGTTATCATAGGAAAACTTTAGATAACTATAGAAATGTTGTTAAAAAACATATTATAGCATAAAGGTAATGGTAAAGTTCAGTAATCGTAACTTCCATTTATTTATACAAATATTTATTTTTTTTCAAAATATTTAGATAAGTAAGTACAGGTATTTTTATCTTACGAGAAGAAATTGTAAGATTCTTACATAAAGTGCGGTAGGTACGTTGCGTCGCAATAATCGATAACTGTAACTGGTAATATCTTATATGGACAAAGTTTTGCAATACGTACAACTCCTGTTTGAGTCGACGAATATTGGAATAAGTGGAATGTTAGGTACGATACGAGGGTACGCCTTTAGAAAACTTTTAGCGACGCTGCGAGCTTGATACGCGGACGCGGACGTCGAGAACTTTGATAAAATTACATTTTGTGCTTAGACGGAGAAAAATATTCATTTTCTCCAGTAACTTAATTTTTTCACAACCTTTTATTTCTCAATGTCAAAGTCAAAGTCAAAATATTTTATTCATATAGGTATCACTGATACACTTATGCACGTCATTTTTTTGGCTTTTCGGAAGGTGCTTTGTCGTGGAGGAGAAGAAAAGCCTAAAGAAACTCCTCAGCACATCTTTTAAAAAAAATATTACAAAAAAGATAATAATACAAAAGTATTTACTAATCTGAGCGGAATTGGTTGCAGAGCTGGTCATTTCCATGCGTCTTTGTCATTTAAATACTCGTCTACACTATAATATCCCTTGCCTAACAATTGTGTCTTTACACGTTTTTTGAAAGTTTCTATTGGCAAGTCACGTATTAATTTTGGGATTTTATTATAGAAATGTATATGAAAGATCGCTGCACTTAGAAAAAACATAATAGGTACAATTGTACCTACGTTAGTATATTAGTTAATTGACAATAACTACCTAATAAGTAATATCGACCGGGATAATGAGACTAAACTAACCAACAACTAACATTCTAATCCTACTTCCTACCGACATTATAAATGTGAAAGTTTCTTTGTGAGGATGTATATACATACATGTATGTTACTCTTCCACATAAAAACTACCTACTGAATGGATTTTCATATTTAGCACCATGATCTGAAATATACGATAACTTATTATCCCGGAAAACACTACCTTTTGGGTCATTGAAGTATAATGTCATAGAACAGACATCTCGAATAAAATGTGTGAGCCCCCGTTCTCCTCAAATTCGAACGAAACCATTGAAGATTGAAGCCACGTGGCGCCAATGCATTGGGACATGGTGTTCAATGTTTTGGGTAGACTTATTTAGTTGTTAAACGTCTACACAGGGTGCAAGTTTAAAATTTTCCTTAGTTAAATCAAAAGCATTTGATTTTCAATACCAGTTTCATATCGAGGCCTATTTTAGAATCTATTCGTCGGCTCACAGTTCCGACCGCCGACATTCAAATATTTCATGACTTCAATAGTTTGTGCAGACGTAAAAGCTACGCGACCCAGTTTTATTAAATCTTTATTATACTGTAGTAGGTACTCCGCTCTAGTTGCGTTTCTAGAAACCTCTTAAATCTTAAATTGCTTCTCTTGCTTTACATAAGGCATTATAGGTAGTTTCATGTTTTCGCCATTTCATTTTTTGTTACACTATGAAACAAAAGCAGGTAAGTTCATTTAATTTGTAGCAATAAATACTTGTCCAAACTTTAATTATAACCTACTTGACAGAACCTCCAAACTTTTTTACAAACTTACATAATTATGTCTCTACCTAACTGCGGGATCAGAGAGATTCATTGAATAAATCCTTAAGTTACGTATATGCCAAGTTATATAATTTAAACATGTACAGGAAGTTCTTTCACGTAATACTCGTATTCGCACAGATAAACATGCAGACAAAAACCCAAAACAATATGATTTGGCTTCTCTATAGATAATAGCAGTCAATTCATTGAATACTTAGTTACCAGTTGTGTAAGGACAAGTCTGTACATAGGAAAATAAACTTTACATTATTATCAGGAATCTGCTGTTACCTGACGGTGTGCCCATCGAGCGACAACGCACCAGATTTGTCGTAAAGATATACAACGCGGATGGACTGCCCAAGATGAATTACTCTCTCTTGGCGAATGTTAAAAGAGCATTTACCGGGGAAAGCCAAGACCTCGTTAACCCATATGTGCAAATCAGCTTTGCAGGAATGACGGTAATTATTGTTTACAATTTTTTTATTAAACAATGGAAATAAAATTGAATAAACTTTGCTGTTTGGAACACTTTGTCCTCTAGAACTTCGAACGAACCTTAGATACGTTACAACTGAACTGTTACGAGTAGTATATCCCTACCTACGGGGTAGACGTCTTCTGAACTGTTTTTAATAGTCAAAACTATCGGTAGCTCAAAATTCTCCAAACTCTGCACATCCGTCCTCTTAAAATAAGTTAGAATGCAATAGGAGGGGTTTTTCTAAACTTAATAAAAATGTTTTTAATTTTTCCTAAGTTATCTCAGCTACCTATAACTTAGAGTAAAAATTGTAAGAAATGGCAAAGTTCTGTCAATAAAACTAAATTCAAGAGTAGAACTGCATATTTGTAAGTAAATATTAACATATGGGTACTTTAAAGAATAGGATAAACTACCTAAATCTACTACGAGCTATGCAAGGGTAGAGAACAATAAATAAATGTGTGACGTAATTAGAATAGCTACATTATTGTAAGTATAAAACGAGGCACTTTTTAGGGATACACATCGGTGAAGAAAAACTGCTGCAACCCAGTGTGGAACGAGCAAATCGCATTTACGGAGATGTTCCCCCCGCTGTGCCAGCGCATCAAGATCCAGCTCCGAGACCATGCACCGGTGCAACCCAACGTCATCGGGACTCACTTCATAGATCTCAAGACCATTTCTCACGACGGTGAAAGAGGTAGTGTATCGATAAGAAAAACTGCACCAATTTTTACTGACACAAATAACAATGGTTATACCTACTTTCTTAAACATATATCCAATGAACTGATTGAATTGTGTGCACATAGGATTCCTCCCCACGTTTGGTCCGGCATATGTATATCTCTACGGGTCTACACGCGACTATAGTATCATAGACCAACATTCTAATCTGAACGACGGAATGGGCGAAGGAGTATCTTACAGAGCAAGGTACTGAGTTACTTTCACTTAGAATTTTATGGCTTAGCTTTTACCTTTTTGAAAATAATCATTATTCAAAACGTATTTCAGAATAATGGTGTCGATTCGAACAGAAATAATCGACAATTTCGAGTTTACACCATCGGAACCAGTCGAAGTTGAGCCTATTATACCAATAAATGAGGCTGCTTTTGAAAAACACGAAGATTTCTTCCTTTTCGCAAGTATTTTTGACGCTAACATGATTGACAAGAATCTCACCGACAAGCCAATACAGTTTGAGCTAAGCATTGGCAACGCTGGAAACACGCTCGATGGCCCTCGCGAATCTGTTAAGAGACCTCAAGATTTGGAAGCCGAAGACTTGAGTAAGTAGTAACACATAGAATTAAAATAGGTATTTTTAAATTAAAAACGCATCATAAAATAAATCCATGCTTTTGTTTACAGATGAACTAAACGCTGATATTGGATATTGGCAAAGTGTGACCACGCCAATGAAAGCGTCATCAAGCGACAAGGTGTATTACCATCTCCCATACTGGGACAACAAGCCTTGCATGCACGTTCGTAGCATCTGGCCTGACCATCGTAGGCGCATGTACAACTCTAACAGGATCGCTAACATAATCGAAATATTTGTGAGTATTTTGTTATTTTGTCTCCTTATTCGTATTCTTCATCCGCATAAGGATGGGTTCATCTTTTGCAACCAAACTTTTTATTAGAGGTCATCTATTGACTGAACTCAAAGTTTCTAGTCTTCATCGATGATAATTTAACCCGCCGGGTTAAATCAACCGCTATCATTGTTTTACTCGTTTATAGTGAAAGGTCACAAAAATGCTCTAATAGTTTCTTGAAATTAGTGCCCTTATCCTCTAACTTTCTCTGAGCTGGGCTTAGGATCTCCTCTGACAATGTGAGGGTCATATAACTGTATAACTCTCATTTAAAAATTAAAAAATGTGGTAGGATTCCAACTAAGATTATTTACAAGAGACCCACAATAACCTACTTAAAGGAGAATGCCCATAGCCAGTACTCTTAAAAAAATAATTGTGTCACAATGATTTTTGGACAAAAAATTTAATTAAAATATTTCAAGTATTTTACCCTATTTCCTAAAAAATCCTTATTGGGAATAATTTTCTGAAATTAATAAGTAACTTTACTTCCGTTTTACAAAAGAAAACTATTAGGCCATTTATGTTTTGATAAGAGCCAATCAGGAATCTTTTAAGATCCTTTGGGCCAATAGGTTGCATTGATTCGATTATAATTATGATACAACAGTTATAGTATAATATATCCATGACAACAAACTAGATAACGTAAGGGGACTGTCAAATGAATTAGAAAATTATTATAATCAGCCAGGAGTAATAGTGTTCTGTGAATATAATACATTACGAACTACATGGTGTTTGGGAACTGTCAAAAGAATTTGAAACTTAAAAAATCGATATTACATACGCAATCGACTTTAATACGCCTGTGTAGAGTCCATATCACTCTGAGTTTACCATAACCTAAATACAAATTAATTTTGTTTAAAATCTCTTATTTCCTAATTTTATCATTGACTAAAGTTAGTATGTGTAATTTATTAAGATAACATAATCAAATAAAGGTATTTTTATCAAGACACAAAAATGTTAAAGTCAGTACATTTCTCCATACTAAATGGGCATTCTCCTTTCAAGTGTGTGTCAGCTTCGACGCACGGCTGGAGTTTACTCTCTATGAACGATTATAAAATATATATATTATTAAATCAGTAACAACGCCATCTAGATTTTTGGTTATGAATTACAAAACCAACGCATAACGTAACGTAACGGTTTGATTTTACTCTCCATAAATCATACCACGGGCTTTTATATGAAAATCGTTTCTTAAGTAGGGTAAACTTCAAAAATGTATTATTGTAGGTAAATAGTAGAAATTATAAATTTATCAAAAAAGTTATCCATGTTAGCGATAATTGGCTTTGGTCTAGTGAAAGCTTAGGTCTAAATATTGCAATTCTTTTATAGGAGGAAGGATTGTGCGACGTCCAAACGGTTCTCGATAGAGACGATAGCGTGGACAACAACACTATAATAGGCCTCAAGTCGACATTAGAGTCCGTCAGTGCCTATTGCGCTCGGTACGTGCAGCACATGACTGACGCCCCTCCCATCGGGAACACCAAGCTGGACCGAGAGCGACAGAAGATGTGCCTCTACGAAATTGTAAGTTTCGTGTCCAGATTTGTACAATAGTCCAAACAACTAGCTGTTGCCCGTAGCTTATGGAAATTATGTTTTAAGTTATTCAAACTTTTATCCTGTTTTCCCGGGAAACCTTTTAATTTTCCGGGATGGAATGTTGTCTAAAATATGACACAGGGTATCAGTAACAACTTTGGTACAGTTGTTCATAGAAATCCGTTCAAGGGTTTTTATGTGATGCCCGGACAGATAAACAGACACTTTGAGTTTTATTTTAGTATAGATTACCAAATAGACAAGCATAAATATTTTGCTTCTCGATTTATGGTGTTACTTACTTATTAGCACGAGACCCAAGCGTCTGATAGCATAATCGGTCAACGATAATTAGATATTAGCGTATTCAAATTTTTATTTTCTAGTAGCAGCCTACTACGTAGTAGGTAACGGAATGAAAAGTAACGCAGATACCTTTGTAATGAACTGAAACAACATGACCTTATAAAATATAATAAGTCACATCAAATTTAAATATAAAAGACGCAATTTCGCTGTCTGCGTCTCTAAGCACTTTAAAACATAATTTGTTCACAAATTCTTTTGTCATCTCAGTACACGACACAAATGTAAATCAAATATCTCTGAATGGGAGTAAGTAAACTTAGGTACGTACCAATAATAAAACTGAAAATCTATTATTTAAACAAAACATACAGGTGTTTGATTGTTTGTGCTTGTGCTGATGTTGTTAACTGATACCAAGATGTATTTGGGGGGGACCATATACATACATATAACCTTAACCATTTCTTTTTTTTATTTTAAGGAACAAATTGGAGCGAATACGAGAGCCCTAAAAGCGCTGATAACTAAAAATTCAATTAGGGATAGACTGCGAACGGCCTATACCTATTTAAGGAAACTGAAACAAATGTGTGAAGATGTAAGTGAAATATATTATTTTACATTCAATTGTATAGAACTGAACTAAACTATGATTTACTGATCAATCAATCAATTCTTTATTTCCAGGATAAGGTATACATAGTTTGGTATTTGTTACATGTCTCAGTTGTTAAATAAGCATTAAACGTTAATTACAAAACTTCAATAACAATAAATTCTAAAAATAAAAAAAGAGTATTAAATTGTTGGATTAAATTGAATTGCATTTAAAGTGTCAAGTTGATCTAAATATAATTAATCTACGTCATTATATTAGTTTTATATGATGTCAGTAAGAAATTCTTTGATAGGATCGTGAGTACTTTATACGAAAAATGTATGAATTAAGTTTAAAACATGTAAATTCATTCCCTCCACCAATCCGCACTGGAGCAGCGTGGTGGAGTATGCTCTAGGCCTCAAGAGGAGAGACCCGTGCCCAGTAGTGGACCATTAATGGGTTGAAGCCAAATTCTTGATATTATAATAGCATTCTTTCATTAAATATTCGTTTACTTTAATTTTTCTTAAATATATGGGCGTCTTCGATGTTGCGTATTGCTTTTGGGAGTTTATTATATAGAATTGGAGCTTTACAAAAGAAACTTTGTCGGAGTTTTAACTCGTCTCGATGGCGCGCTCCCTCACGAAATTTGAATAAAACGAAATACGGAACTACTTAGTTCAGTATTTCGTTTTATGAATGTTGTACATTTTAGGATATAAACATGGCGCTGTATTATTATATGTATGGCGCGCATATTTACTTAGTTTAATGAAGTAAGGTCTACACGATTTTGTTGGCTTTAATTTAAACATAGCTCTGATGCATCTTTGAGATGAATTACCCCAAATGTTTACAAGGTTATACAGTTTGCGAAGTGATGATTAAATGAATATTTTTTGTAGGCCCAACATGCTATGCCTGACATATTTATTTGGATGATAAGCAACGGTAAGCGCTTGGCCTATCACAGAATCCCCGCAAGAGACATTATATTTTCAGAGAAGACCGAGGAAGCTGGCAAATTCTGTGGCAAAATGCAAACAGTGTTTATGAGAGTAAGTAGAGCTAGAATGCATGATATTCCTTGAGTCTTCTACTGTTCAAAACAGTTCAAAATTGTCGCATTATCAATTACGTCTCACATTTATGTTCCAAAATTACAGTGGCCAGGGAAAAAGGCAGCCTTGCCTAGTGGATGGAGCATCCCAGCAAAGCTTAGTCTATATGTCTGGCTGGGAGCTGTTCAAGACAAAAAACATTACATAAAAGGTCTGCCGCCGGGATATGAAGTTGGAACGGAGATGAGAAATGCGGAAATATCGAGATATAATGCTCCAAATTCGATTTACTATGCTGAAAAACACGTAAGGGAATTGAACTAAAAGTACATAACACAAACACTACACAATTTGATCCGACGTTTTTCGTTCTTAATCAAAAAAAATGAGTTCGATATGATGCAACCAACACCTAAACGTACTATATATGTATGTATACCCACAATAACCCACATACATGCATTAAGTGAGGACCTTGTGAAATCACAAAAAAACATGATATTAATTGTGAGTACTTGCTGCACTGATAAGCATGGTTTTTCTTCCAATATTTCAAATGAAATATAAACAATAAATTATATTGTATTTCTTACAAACAATACATCACACGTTTTTAAAATAACAATTATGGAAATTTAATATTACAATTATGGATATGTTAACCTCCGTGTATTTGTTTCAGCGTTTTCAAATGCGGGCATATATTTATCAGGCAAGATCGCTTATTGGATCAGACTCATCAGGTTTATCTGATCCATACGCTAAAGTTGTTCTCGGAGAGAACATTGCCACTACTCAAGTTATTGACGAAACTTTGAGCCCTACTTGGGACGAATTACTAATATTCAATGATATTTTGCTATTTAGTTCAATGGAACAAATAAAACTAGATCCACCGACTATTGTCATTGAAATATTTGATCAGGATAAAGTGGGCAAATCAGAGTTCATTGGTCGAGCTCTAGCAAGGCCCCATGTGAAAAGTTTTGAGGAAGTGTTCCAAGCAAACCAAGGTCCGATCGCTTTGGAATGGCACGAAATTTTCAGAGGAAATGATAATGCTGGCGAATTGTTAGCCGCTTTTGAACTCCTGGAAATACCGCCTAAAAAAGATGCATCAGTTTTGCCGCCACTTCCTCCTCCTAAAGAAATAATTGCAAAAACACCAGCTGATCTGACCAAAGGTCCTATTTTACCCGTGCCTAGGGGTATTCGACCCACACTCTCTAAATATCGTATAGAAGTACTATTCTGGGGTCTGCGTGATTTGAAACGTATTCATCTTCTTTCCGTGGACAAACCTCGAGTAGATATCGAATGTGCTGGGAATATAATTTATTCCACTGTTATATCAAGTGCCAAACGAAACCCGAACTTTGCAAACCCAGTTAAGTACGTAGATGTTGAACTGCCTGACCAGGATCTTTACAGACCCCCTTTGACTATCCGTGCAGTGGACTGCCGTAGTTTCGGTAGAATCACTTTGGTTGGAACTCATACTATTAATTCAATTCATAAATATCTCTATACTCCTATGACCAAAAAGGAACGTGAGATAGAAGAGCGCAAAAAGTCTCTAATTCAACTGCAAAATGTAGATTTACGTAATAACTGCGTTGTCCAAGATGACGTCTACACAGTTGAAAACGAAAGAGAAAATATTCCATTGCTTCCGCGTGATATTCGCCCTAATACACCGTGTGGAAGAGGTGCTATACGGAAGCAGCCAATGAGAGGAATGTCTAGAAGTTCTACACGCAGCAGAAAAATTCGACGTAATATGCCAAGAAGGAGAAAACCTAGTACAGATTCTGTCTACGATGACGATGATGTCAGCAAAGACTGGTGGACTAAATATTTCGCATCAGTTGAATTTATGATACAAAAGGAGAAAGAAGTACAAAAAGAAAAGCAAAGCTCATCCCAACCGAGTCAAGGAGGATCATCGGATGAAACACGTTCGCCCCCTGCTGCATCACCGCGGCCTGAACGCATGCGACGAAAACGAACTGCGACTTCACGAATGAAAATAAGTCCAACAACTATCCCCAAAAAGAACCAAATACCAAAGTCAACTATGGCTAAGGTCGGTATTATATAACTTACATTTACAATTTTCAAACTTACATAGGTACTTACGTACTTTTAAGACGAGTGTTCTAAAACCTCAATGGTATAAAATATATTTTTGGTTGAAGGATTCTGTGTGTAATACCTATTTAATAATGTAACAAATAAATACAATAGATATTTATGATTTTGTTACTACTTTTTGAGTTTCTATAAATTTACTTTTCCAATTAAAGAAGTAAAAATAAGTTTGGTGAAAAATAAGAGAAAATAAACTTTGATAAATATTATTACATTTTACTTTGTTTTAGATTTATCCACACGAACTTGAAGCAGCTCCAGAATACGACGAGTTCAAAGAGTGGCTGCATACATTCAAGCTTTACAGAGGAAAGAAAACTGGAGACGAGGCTGATGATGAAAACAGAACCGTTGGAGTATTTAAGGTACCTGACTGTTAGCGAAGTGAAACGAAGCGTTTGGTTATGAAGTTCTGTAGGAATAGTCCAATGAAATATTTAATAATAAAAGTGAATAATTTGCAAATTTGTAACCAAAATTGCATGTCGTTTAATTATAAGGCCTGGTTTGTTAAGTCTATAAATACTTATTTTAATGCTTTTCGTTGTAGGGCGCAATCAAGGTCTACAAATGGCCTTTCCCCAAAGGTATCGATGATTATACGGTAATGGGGTTCGACCCAAATTACGGATTCTTCCAAGGCATCCCAAGTAATGACCCAATACATGTCCTCGTTAGGGTCTACATTGTTAAGGCTACTGATCTTCATCCTATGGACTATAATGGCAAAGCTGACCCGTATCTAACACTGCAACTGGGTTCAAAGAGAATCTGTGACAAGGATAATTATGTATCAAAACAATTGAATCCAGTATTTGGAAAGTGCTTTGAAATTGAAGCCACGTTTCCCCAGGACTCTATGCTATCAATTCAAGTTATGGACTGGGATTTAGTGGGAACAGACGAGGTGATTGGTGAAACTAAAATTGACTTGGAGAATAGATTCTATAGCCGACACAGAGCAACTTGTGGATTGCCCCTTCGTTATGAAGAGTACGTTACATAATTATACATAAAATATTGGTTTTAGTTTTATCCTCATGATTATTTTATTGACGTATCTAAATTTACATTGCAGACAGGGGTACAATCGTTGGCGGGACTCTATGAAGCCGACTCAAATCTTGGCCAAACTCTGCAAAGAGGGTCGTTTGGATCCACCAATTTACGAATATGACCGCATTAAAGTTGGGCGCACAATATTTAACATCCCCATAGACGATCCTGAGTTCTTCTGTGATCCTGATACAATAGAAGAACAAATGGCTTTACATGTTCTGCATCGTTGGCAAGAAGTGCCACGTATCGGAACCCGTCTTGTAACAGAGCATGTGGAGACGCGACCTCTGTTTAATCCAAATAAACCAGGTGAGTCAACTGTCATTCATAAATCATTCATAGGATCGTGAGAATTCATCATCTAACTTGCATCTAGTTAGTTGAATTTAGATCCCGGCATGTTAAAACAGTCGTACAAGTTATTTTCATTTGAAGCAACGTATTGCTTTATCCTCAAAGTGTTTGGCTTGGCAGCGCTAAATGCTACGACAAAAAGTAGCAGTGGGGGACCATGATGAAATTGGTCCAGGATTTCTTAATTTTGGGAGCACAGTCCCTGATTTATTGTAGCATTTTTCATACATCACCATCACGATGACGGGTACTGATGATTAAAATTTTATTTATAAATTGTAATACAAATAAAATGTTGATTAATATTGATCACTATGTTATATTCAGGCATTGAACAAGGACGTTTGGAGATGTGGGTTGACATGTTTCCAATGGATATGCCCCTGCCCGGTCCTCCTTTGGATATATCGCCACGCAAACCTAAATCCTACGAAATGAGAGTGATAATTTGGAACACTGATGATGTAGTCTTGGAAGATGATGCATTTTTCACTGGAGAAAAAATGTCGGATATTTATGTGAAAGGGTTAGTGATGGTTCCTTCCTGATTTCTACACTTTAATATTTGTTTTAATTTAAAAACCAGATTTTGTAATTTTTTTTAAACGGTCAATTTGTTAATGATTTGTAATGTTTTATTCTAAACAGGTGGGTGAAAGGACCCGAGGATTGCCAAGCAACGGATATTCATTACCGCTCATTGACCGGAGAAGGAAATTTTAACTGGCGATTCGTATTCCCCTTTGACTACTTGGAAGCCGAAGAACGTATCGTGATAACTCGTAAAGAGTCTATGTTTTCGTGGGATGAAAGCGAGTCTAAACAACCTGCACGCCTGGAACTGCAAGTTTGGGATGCTGATCATTTCTCTATGGATGATTTCCTCGGTAAAAGAATAATAACTAAACCTAATAGATGGAAAAATCCATATTTCTATTAAATTATATCGTCAAAATAAAATAAGCTTCGGTCAAGCAGTTATCCATATTTTTTTCTAATTTTGCAAATTACATTATAGGAGCTGTCACTTTGGATCTAAACCGATTCCCTCGTGGAGCGAAGACGTCTAAACTTTGCACTTTGGAAATGCTTCGTAACGATGGCACCGTGCCAATGGTGAACCTATTTAAACAGAAACGCGTAAAAGGTTGGTGGCCATTTTACATAAAAGGGGACAATGACGAAATGGAACTCACTGGTAAAGTCGAAGCAGAAATACATCTCCTCACCCGCGAAGAGGCCGACAAAGCTCCAGCCGGACTTGGACGTAGCGAGCCAGATCCTTTGGATAAACCAACGTAAGAAATATTTTCGTATTTTTTTCTAATTAAAGTATAGATTGGCTACATGTATAGTATATACCAAATTATAGATCTATAAGCCTGTAAAAACGTGGTAGATGCTTACTGATCGTATTCACACGAATTCAACTTACACTTGGCCGGTTTTCTCTGTAATAATCATCTTATTTAACTTTAATTTTTAATGAACTTTATTTAATAGAAATTTTTTGTCTCCAGCCGTCCGGATGCATCGTTTTTGTGGTTCTTGAACCCTCTGAAATCGCTCCGCTACATCATGTGGCACAACTACAAGTGGACGATCGTACAAGCTCTCATTATCGTCATGGTCGCCATCATGTTCCTGCTGACGGTATACGCCGTTCCCGGATATACTGTAAAGCGACTTCTTGGAGCTTAAAAGTCTCTGACTTTTACATTGCGTTTACTAGATACATACCTACGTAACTTTGATATTGTAAACCAGCATTTCAGCATTAACAAAGCGAAGAACTTACATTGTTTCTTGATCATGATAATGCCGAAATATTTTTAGAATGTGTATATTGTTGGCAAATTTAGACTAGGGTCTAAAATAGTGTTTAGTATTGCAAGTGGTTTACTAAGACTATCATCTTTTACCCAGCTACGACAATATTTACCCAGCTACGACAATGTTTACCCGGCTACGACAATGTTTACCCGGCTACGACAGTGTTTACCCGGCTACGACAATGTTTACCCGGCTACGACAATTTTTACGCGGCTACGACAGTGTTTAACTGGCTACGACAGTGTTTACCCGGCTACGACAGTGTTTACCCGGCTACGACAATGTTTACCCGGCTACAGCAATGTTTAGGCGGCGACGACAATGTTTACCCGGCTACGTCAGTGTTTACCCGGCTACGACATGTTTATTGGAGGGTAGATGTTAGAAGTTTTAAGGCGAGAATTTAGTGACCTACTTCTACCCTCATAATTTTATTTGGGCAATTCTTTATATCTTTCAATAAACCTTTATTTGTACGTAGGTGTATTTTACTAAGTAATGGCCTAATTACTTTTTCCCATATTCAAAGACAAATAAAATTCTTTATTCCTACATAGCTGTATTACTATATAAAAATCTAACATTGTTTATACAGCAATGTCTGTCTGTTCCTGAATTCAAAATATAATAAAGGTTCGTAGTCAGATGCAAATTAGATGCCCAAATTTTGGCGAAGGATATTACGTAAGGTGTATAATGAATTTAATTCTTTAAAAAAATGAGAAATACGTCTGATCTATGCTGTGAAAAAAAACTGTTTGAAATGTTTACTCTCATTTTCAATATTTTACAAGTTCTTGAATTTTTTATATTATTTAAAAAATATAAACCTATGCTAAAATATCAATAATAATGTCTGCGTTTAAATCTCGATGTGTTATTTCGTTTATTTACAATATTTTTTTACCTATGCCACTGAATATTTACTGGCTTGAAAGCTTTTACAGTAGGTAAAAGATTCCTGACATTTATTAAAGAAAATTATTAAATAAGGTGTTATTTTCATTTTATTGATGTTATATTCTAATACTAAAACTTTTCATATCTAGTATTGCTAAAAATATAAAGTAATTTGATAACCTTTATTATTCTATTATAAAATTATATACCTATTGTTATAAATTATATAAACTTAAAAATATATAAAATATAAACGCTTTGAAAAAAAATATGTATACCTACGCTGCATCTTTAGTCGATTTGACCAATGATATTGTCTGTGTACTTAATCTAGTCAATAATTTGTGATATACCTACCTATTATGTATTTTATGTCCGTAAGAATTATATAACTATCTAAAACGTAACCAATGTGGTAAAGCCAATCGAGCTCCTTTTCTATTTTCTATTATCTTTAACGTTGAACTTACGCGAAAACCTGTTGCTTTGGCGTTGGTGTTGCTTGCTCTTAAAGGGACTTGTATCAAAGTTTATTGAGGGGGTCCCGCTCCGACGAGGTTCCCTCATTATGATGTCGGGGCCCATGTATTGCTACGGCTGATGAGAGAGTAGCTACACTGTTTTGATACGGTCTATTAAAATGAAACGGATGTCGGATTTCTTAACCTAAATCGATGAGGCTTTTTCTTCTTAAAATCGCAAGCATGCCTTTGCTACGTCTGTATACTTTTGTAAAGATTGATTCAAATCACGATTGTATTGAATCATTCTATTTGTGTACTTATATTATCATTATTTACTAATAGAATAGTTATCACTAGAAGGCAGATGATGTTACCTCTCTATGGATTTTATAATTTTAACTTTCGATGATATTGTGTAGATTTCTGAAATGAAATATATTTATCTGTAGTATAAAACTTGTATCACCGTAGATAATGCATTTACATAAAATATACCTATCCACACAATGAAACAAGTTATAATCGCACCGTTTTAAAAGTAGTTAATTTTTTATTAAATAGTACATAAACATTATAGGTAGGTGTTTTAACTGAATGTTAGGTATTGTTCTATGTAGGTTAGGTACCTACTTGCATCTGGAGTTCTTTCTTTCATCTATTTCTAATCACTCAACCAGCTGATTCAAGCAACCCAATCATTGTACCTATTATACCTACCTTATTCATAATGGTGCTAAACATTTTGGGTGCTTCTTGTCCAGTAATTAGATTTCAATGTCCTGGATCGTTGCTACTGGCGACAGGGGGCAGAGTGCGCTAAGCGTGGCAACCCTAGGATGGCTTAAATTCGCGAACTTTTTAGAGAGGGGCCAATTCTGAAAGTTTGAATGAAAATGTCGACCAAAGGGCACTGAGACCATTTCCATCAACGGCCCAACGAGGATACTCTAAGAGAATTGCCTCGATAATTCTAAGCGTGTATGTAGCAGTCAAAGGACAAAAAAATTTATGAAATTATACTTCACACTCTCTCTGTGCGAACAGCGCCGCCCATAAAGAAGCGCTCATTGGCACATAATCTTCATCATTAATTTCACCTTTTTGAATTCTTTGTTTAATTTTATACCTACCCTCTTCCAGAACTTAAGCGCGGGCGCATAAATCAACCTGTTTAGAATTTTGTAAGACATTTTGCTCAGTGACTCATTTCGATTTACAATCAAAGATAATTCGAAGTGAATTAAGTGAAGTTTGTTGTTGCAACCTTGCAATAATATGATATTATCACTGATTACAAAATTGTATACCTACTAAGTAGGTATGTTCAATGACTGTTATTTAAAAAAATCATGATATTTACCTATAATAATTTATTATGAAGGCTGAATATGACATTAAATAATCAGCTGCATCGCACGATGCATTTTATGGAGACACCCAAGTCAATCTGATGATCGTAGCCATAATGATAGGCCATCACATTCGCGCCCACGCTGTGGACCTACCTAAAGCTACGTGTGGAAATACCTACTTACTGCTCACGATTTTCAATCATTTTACTACCTATGTACCTACTTCTAACATGCAAGTCTATTTACTTTTACACATATCTACTACCCATACTTATCAAGATCTTCGATCGAATCCAGAACTATCGTCATCCCTATCGCATCGGTCCAACTGAAAGCATGCATGTTTTTCTGCTTATTTAGATTACCTACTCTATACGTAGGTAAGTTATTGTATCTTTTTAAATTATTATAATCAATAATAGGTGTTCAATTTATTCTCGAGTAGATGATACATATTATAACCCAATTGATGTTGTGTATTAATACATATCTATTTGAATTATCTGTAAGCTACTACGTAGGTACTTGGTTATAAACTATATTTATCTATCTGTATCTATGATCTATCTGAATAATTACAACTTTTCCTGTAGGAGGTAAAATGCTCTTCTTGTTTAATCTGATCGAAGTAAAATTGTAACCATCTTCTGGGTTATGACGTTTTCTCTTTATTAATATTATACGTATTCCTAGTTCCTACCCTATCTAGTCAGGAAAAATGTTAAATTAAACCAAGAATGGTTTAATTTTGTCTAACTTAGATAACTACCAAAGGACAAAACTTCACGTAAAATCTTTTGCAAACCAAACCTTATGTAGGTATGTTGTGTAGGACTGTAGGTGTTACATATTGTTTTGTTGTCGATAGAATTATTACGTTTGCTCAAAAGATGAACCTGTAAAAATTTACCACTTTTGCTTGTTTTCAAGATTTATTGTCAAATTTTATCACAAATACTTATCACAACTCAACATGTACGACACCACGATCCCACTCCAAAGCTGTATGTCAGTGTAACGTCACTTGTTTTGGTTTGGGATCCGGGAGGTTGGGTAGTCAGCATCGTCGACGTCTGCGTCTGCTGCGTCTTCTGCAACGACTTCTACGGCGGCGGCGTCGTCTGCAGCTCCGACGTCGCCGTCGCCGCTTCCTGCAGCAAGCTGTCCCACGCGCTGTCCAGTTCATATAGTGCGATCCCACGCGGTCCAAGAACCCGAGCGCAGTGGCGCTTTCCAAAATAGAATCCACCGCCTGACGCACGCCTTCATCGTCCTCTTCTCTCCCATGAACACTTCGCAGGTGACGTAATATCTGCGTCATCGTCGCACCATTTGTATTCTCTTGCAGGAATTTTATAATCATTCGTCCCGTATTATTTTTTGGAGATTTAACCGATTGAGGCTGCGTTTCTTCAGTCATTTTGTAGAAATGTGTAGGACACTTAACTAATTTAATTATCTATTAAATACAATATATAAATACACAGTAATTTCCCTGTATTATTAAAAATGGATATATTTATTTTGATAACATTATACTGAAATTGCTGAAATAAGCTCAATTTTGAAATTAGGTTCTATGAAAGATGAATTTATTCTATTGTATAGTTTTTGAAATATTGTCATTACAATTGTATCCTTTGTTTACAGCCTGCATTGTAACACTGACCGACCTCTCTGTGTACTATTTCACACTGCACTTGACAGGACTTGACACAGAAAGTGCAATAGTATCTTTATCCTCCGAATAACTTTTTTTCTATTTTACTTACTTCTTTCAGGTATACTGTTCTAATTGTTCAAGTTAATAGGCGTCGACGACGATATCGTTTTACCTTTTAAAAATCCTTGAAATAAATTATTTGAACATCTACTTCTTTTAAATAATTTTAAAATATAGTTATAAGTTTTTTGTGCATTTAATACTACCATACTTCTCTGTAAATGTTTATTTATGATCATTAATTGAGCAATTATCGAGAAACTATAAATTATTATTTATACTGAGAGGAGAGTACCTACCTAAATACAGACGTTACTGTACCTTTTTATCTGCATAAGTGTCTATAGACGAATCAAATCCATAATTCGACGGACCACTTTGACAATTCAAATGCACAATTAATTTCAATTAATTTAATTCAATTAATGTTGCCTTGACATTATGCATTGCTTTTCTTATCGACATTATGAAAATGTTATTACCGATATTTTTTGTGACTTTTAAAATCAAATTAGCTCTATCTTAATGCATTTTTCTTACTAAAATGTGACTGAATTTTGTTTCAATTAAATACAACTTATCTTTATTGATTGCAGCTGGCATCGAATCATTAAACGAAAGATATTTTAATTAAATAAGAAGTACGAACACATTGAACGAACGAACTATTCTAACAACATAAATAAAGGTTTTCCATTGCACGCCTAAGCAAAACGTTTTTCAAGTTCGGTCAAGCGTTGACACTGTAATATCGACACTTACCCCTCACTATTATTTTTCTGCAATAGATAGCAACAATATTTGTCAAAGTGGTCCGTCGAATTATGGATTCGATTATGCAAACCTATGGTCTACCAATATCTGATGGCAAAATGGGGTGAATAAAATTGGAGACGCAACACACCCCATCATTGGGGAAATTGGAATAAAACTTTTTGATCATTGATATTTTTATTATAGTGTTAGTTTCACAACTAACCATGGTTTACTTATTAACTTCATATGAAAATAATTATATAAAAGACAATGTTACATTAGTGACTAGGAAATATATCTAACTACAATTTAAAATTTTCCGTCTATATTTTGGGATTTTTTATTTATTTCATGAAGACAAATTAATAGTTAATAATAAACATTTAAGTTACGTGACCTTGGGGGGGCGTTCATAAATTACGTGAGGTGTTTTTTTAAATTTTCTGTCCCTCCCTCCCCCCCTGGTTAGATGTCGTGAGATTTTATTCAACCCCCCCCCCCATCCCCCAATCTCACGTGAGATTTTTGAAAATGTGGGTTTGTTACGTAAACGCGTTAGATTGTTATTGTAAATTATTTTCTTTCGAACGAATTAGGAATGATCCTAATCGTATTACGATTTTTTTTTTTTTTTTTTATATCTTATAAGTTAATGCTTGACTACAATCCCACCTGATGGTAAGTGGCGATGTAGTCATTGGCGGTAAAGCGCATTAACTTAGTAAAAGCCTATTCACTCTTGCCTTGAAGACACTCACATTATAATCGAGCGGGAATACCGACGCGGGCAATTTATTCCAATCCTTCGCTGTACGCATAATAAATGACGAAGCGAAGCGCTTTGTCCGTACAGGGGGAATGTCAACGACGAATGGATGGATACCCGCCGTGCGTCGGGACGTTCGATGGTGGAATGGGGATGGCGGAATCAAATCATATAATTCCTGCGCACACTCTCCAAAATGTATCCTGTAGAATACCGAGAGGCTAGCAACTCTGCGCCTGTGCTCGAGGCTCTGAAGATTGGTCTCAACCAATTTAGGGTCACCAATAAGTCTCTTAGCACGCCTCTCCATTGAATCCAATGCTGACAGGTGGCATTTGGCAGCACCAGCCCAAATGTGACAGCAGTACTCCATACACGGCCGAACCTGTGCTTTATATAAGGTTAAGAGTTGTTGTGGTGTGAAGTACCGCCGCACCTTCGCTAGGATCCCAAGCTTCCTAGCAGCTACTTTAGCTTTGGATTCAATGAACCGCCCAAAGTTAAGGTTCGAGGATATCTCAATGCCCAATAACTGAAGGCGGTCGGTGTATTCCAGGGATACATTCTGAAGAGTAGGAGTCAAGATGAACGGACTCCTTTTAGCGGTGAATAGACACGCTTGTGTTTTTGTGGCGTTGAATCCCACTAGGTTGGCATTGCCCCATTCGGAGACTGCCTGAAGAGTAAGATTCATACGCTGCACCATAGCCTCTCTTTCGGACTGATGGTCTTTACTGGCCTGACCCTTAGGCAGATATCTCTCTACAACCGTGCTGTCGTCTGCGTACCCATAGATACCGGGCATGAGCAGATCGTTGATGTGCAGCAGAAACAGCGTTGCGGAGAGAACAGACCCCTGAGGAACTCCGGCATTAGTTGACATTGATTGCGACAAGCAACCTCCGACAACCACTCGGAATGAACGGTCACTCAGGAAGTCTCTGATCCAGTGGATCAGGCCAGGGGATAGGCCATACGCAGAGAGCTTGCTCATAAGGCTAGTGTGCCAAACCCTATCAAAAGCCTTCGAGATGTCAAGGGAAACGGCAAGCGCTTCCCCATTTTTCTCGAGGGCTTCACCCCAGATGTGAGTGGCATACGCTAGAAGATCTCCTGTCGACCGGTTTCGGCGGAACCCGTACTGTCGGTCACTGAGGAGATCGTTCTGTTCTAGGTATGCCATGAGCCGTGTGTTCAATATACGCTCCATAATCTTACAGAGTAAGGAGGTTATTGAGATGGGCCGATAGTTAGTGGGGTCAGCACGACTGCCTTTTTTGGGCACAGGCTGCACGTTGGCAAGCTTCCACGATCTTGGAACTATCCCAGTCTCAATAGAGAGGCGAAACAAGCGTGTCAACACAGGAGACAACTCGGGTGCACATGTCTTTAGTACTACCGCTGGAATACCATCTGGTCCACTGGCTTTGTTCACGTCTAGATTACGCTATTTTTATTACGCTATTTTTATTGTCAAAAATGCCATGAGATTCTGGTAGATATACATAGTTGGTATACCTAATTGAAATATTGTCAATAAAAATAATATTCTTTAATTTTTACATTGGTCAGATATTAAACTCCTGTTTTTTTGGTTCTTTGGTTGTTGCAATTTAATATCGACCAATCTTGAGCAAATCTATGAATCTTATCATTTTATCTCACAAAGCGTTAGAATTTTTCATGCAATAATTAAAATAGAACCGATAAGAATGTAAGACCACGAGTAACAACATTTCGATGTGACACAATACTTCCTTCGAATCGACGACGGTTTATTTAACTCGCTAAGTGCTCAATTAATAGACATACCTACTAGAGGTACGACTGTAATTTCTTGTATTATCTGTACTTATTCATTCAAATAAATATCGGTGTATGTTATTCCCTTTCTATTATTTAACCTTCCTCAATGATGTTGATGGGCTCGGCCTTTGAACCCAAACCATAACTTCTCAACGGAGACTATGGCGAACTTATGGCGACCACCGTAAGATTTACACGACACTTCCTACCGCGTACGTGTAAATTGTGGAACGATCTACCACCAACGGTGTTCCCACAGTGCAACGATATGGGGACCTTCAAGAAGCGGGTCTATCACTTTCTTCTAAGCCGGCAGCGCACTGGTGGCGCCTCTAGTGTTGCGAGTGTCCATGGGCGACGGTGACTGCTTACCATCAGGTGGCCCGTCTGCTCGTCTGCCTGCATATTACATAACAAAAAAAACTTGGTTAAATCCTGATTACCCGGTGACCTGTGAAGCTGCGCTACATGATGGTAAGGGATTTTCTGTGCCCACTATCATCTTTCTATAAAATCCGCCGTGAAATGTTTTTTGACATGTTATTGTCGCAATGTAGGAGAACCAGGTGCCTTACCATGAATTCTAATAAAATGTGTCATGTACAGGACAGGTCAGCTTGTAGCTAAAACCTGACAGGAGTGTATTTCGTACCATGAACGTTCACTTGATGGCCTGCAGTGCTTCTACTTCTGTCCGGCATCTTAGTCTATGACCTGCGCGGTACAACGTAGTGTTTAAGTACTCTGTGCACGGTACAAAATTTGTTTTACTTAAGTTCGGAAATAGAGCGTTTTATCGGTTTACCGGTTTTCAAATCAATGCGTAATATTGATGTTTTTAAAAATTTAAAATAACAATCTCAATCGAAGTTTTTGAAATTTGTTATAGAAACTTAACGGTCGTTATTTATTAAGCTTTAAAAACCGTTCGTTCTCTAAGATTACCAAAAAAATAATCGCTATGTGATGCCTACATTTTTGAACGTAATCTTACAACACTTCACACTTGACACAGTGACATGTCCAAATGTCTAATAAAATGTGTGATTTAGGAGCGATAATTTAAAATTGTTAAATGCAATTTTGAATTTTTAACGTACTTTCAAAGAAATGAAAGATATTTATTTTGTGATGGTGGTGCATTTTCATTTTCATGAATGCCTATAGGTCATGTACTCGGATTAAAGAAATAAAAGGGTCATGTACAAGTCGAGGCGGATATTTACCTACTGTGATAATATGTAATTTATGTTGAATTGGGTTGGAGATGGGAACTTGAGTAAGAAACTTGTTGAAGCCGTGTTAGTGTACGGCTACATCAGAAGTAAATGCGTTCGATGACGAGCACCCAGCGATCAAAGGGGTCCACTGGAGACATGAGGGCGGAGGCGCTCAAAGACGAGCGCACGTCAGGATAGCCGTGCCGGCGAGCGACCATACGATGTCATACGAGAAGAGTTATGAAGGAAAACTAAATATTTAGAATATGGAATATGTCACTTTATTTAGAACATTATACCTAATACGTAGGATATTCTAATTCTATTATTGATCACGGAGTAGTAGAGATTGTTATCGATGTGAACGTTAGGATAACTGAAAATATTATACTTATCTTGGTGCAAAGCAAACGGAATATTATTGAATAACCATTATCATATAATACCTTTTCTTCCACATACATAAAAATATAATGGTATATGTTTATAAAAATATACTATAGTAATAAAAATAATAATTAGACCTTTTTATTTCTTAAATAGAAAATTTAATTTACAATTTCATAACGACTAAAAAGCATGCAATGCAATCTATATTCTATACAAATAATAAAAATGAAGAATCTATCTGTGATTTCGAAATAAATGATTTAAATAAATAAAAAGTCTTCAACTTAAAGTTAAAGCAATTTTTAGGGTTCGTTATTCCTTTTTCTTAATTCTTGACTAAATTTAATTCAATAATCATTATTAGATATATATTTCTTTGTTTATATTACTTTTTTTATATTATACTCTCTGTATAGAGTAAAGGCTCCTCCATTTTTCTCCACATAATTCTGTCACTCGCTTTATCAAACCATTCTTTTCCCGCTGCTTACAAAATTTCATCGAGCCATCTCTCCGCCTTGGCCGCCCGCCCGTTCTGCCTCTGGTTCTCTTGCCTATAGCTGCCTTCCATGATGTAATCTTTTTGAATGTGGTCTATAGTTGAATACGTACTTATAAATCCTGCTTGCTCTATTAGCTGATGCTCTTCGGTGTATTTAGCAAGGCGTTTCTCGAGACAACAACAACAAACAACAGCTGGAAACAGCTTGTAGAGATTAGATTGTAGGCAAGGCAGATTGGTCGATAGCTAATATTTACCAAATACCTAATGTTCTTCAATATCATAAATTTATATTCAAACTGTTTTATGTAACAATAACTTACGGTATAAAGAAATTATAAACGAAACAGCCAAAACAGGACAATTAAAGTTACTTTCGGTAGGCTGTAATATTTTGACGTTGACATAGGCCGCTTTCCGACATCAATACGTCAACAATCGCTTCATGGTACACAAATAGCAGGGCAGAAGAAGATTATCGAAGTCACGTGACCGCTGTCCTGTTACGGTCACGTGATCACTGGCTGACCTGTGTTTTAGCTAGGTCATGGTAGGATATAGCAGGACAGCTCAATTATTGGCTAATATTGGCCTGTTTTAAGATGTCATGGTAAGCCCCCAGCATATAAATAAGGGCCGGTGAATATAATGGCGGAGCAGAAATGCTCTATTTTTCACTGTCAAACTATTGTCGACATTGTCATCACGGAAATAATACCCAAAATCAATTAACACAACAATTATTTCCTGAAGAGCATGGAAGCGACTAGGTACATGCGAAAAGTAGCGCACAGGAACGTGACATGACTGTGCACTACTCCGCGAGCATCCGCTTTCCGTCGCTGGTCTAGGTACATAATTATCTTGACTGCAATTGACTGCCAAATTTTGGCAACGCAAAATCTTGTTTTTCTTCTTTTCTCCATAATTCTTCTCTTTCTTAATTCCTTTCCTGCTAGTAATGTACCTAATCAAGAGCATGTCCAGGTCCATCATTTTATTATCCAAGTACACGTTTGGACTCTCGAAAAAGTGGAAAACGAATGACGACGTCGTGTCGTCTTTGCGCAGTCTAGCGCATACCTACTCGTGGAGACGCGGGCATCTGCGCGCAGAAATTCGTCTAATGTGTCACGCACGCGTTTAGAAATCTTCGCGGGCTGCTCTGCACTGCGCTCGAATCCGCCATGCCATATAAATATACGCCGGCCCTAACTGTACAACCTTTCAATTTGGTCTCACGAACCAGTGATGCCTTGGCCCTTTGGTGTTTCACATGTTCGCTGAGGGATGACCTGGGACACAATTCAATATTAGACGTATAACACATGTCCCGCTACATTAAAGTTAACGGCTGCTTAATGCCCTAAAATTAGAGCGTTAGGCCGCAGATGTGGCTAACAGAAACAAAATCCTTTGATGTGTCAAATAAATCGTCACCCAGGTTATCGTTTAACGTATATTTCTATTCCTATTTCTTTATGGAAATAGCCGGCAAACGAGCTGACGATCCTCCTGATGGTAAGTGGCTATCGTCACTCTTAACGCGTCAGAACGCGCAGGTATGTCAGGGACATTACACATTGTTGGACCATGACTGTGTCCATCTGGAATTCTGGATTAAGGGCACACTTTTGTTTTCTTGGCGTAGCAAATTGAAATTTATAGGGGATTTATTTAAAATTTGTTAAGCAAGTTCTCATAAACTTAAACGTGAACCGCGTGCGTGTGGTCGGCAGTGCTTCCCTCCTCCGTACTGGTTTGCACCATAGACTTAAATTATATAGACAGGCTGTTCCGAACAAAATCCGTGTCATAGTCGCACCAGCCACAGAGTACTTTATCACTGTACGTGTCGACAAAGAATAGGGAGGGCGACGCGACGCTTACGTTCTGTCAAGTTTGGTTCAAGATGGCGGCATTAAATAATTTGCGCTTAATAATTTTTAAAAATGTAAGTAAAAATACTTACCAATTAATTAATTAAATAAACTCAAATAAAGTTCAAACGTTTTAACTCTGCACAATAAACAATAACACGTTATTAATGTGTTCTTGAACAGTCGCAGTGTTTCAAAATTGACATCAGTCTACTTGCTTGCTCGCAGCCGACTAAAATGGTTAGTCCACGTGGAGTCAATACAGGTGTCCAAACTTTTAGTACCTACTGAACAGCCTGTCTCTATACATAGCACTGTATTACTTTTGTGCTAACCGAATATGTAAAAATATAAAGTTCATTTTCTCATAAAGAATGGCATTTTGAACAAAAAACTGTATGTAAAATTTTTGTTAAAAATTAGTAAAAAATTTCAGCTAATTTATTTTAAACTAAGAGGTTGCACCTAGTCGAAAAAGCCGAAAATAAAGGACCCTCGGATCATTGAAATCAAGAAATTTATGAGTGTTTTCTAACGAAACTATTTTTTAACTAAATTAATACGTGTCGTGTAAACGGACAATTAAGTAGTTTAGTACGCAAGTAATTTAGAATTTTTCTATTTTCTGTTAAGTAGGTGGGCGGGGCTTATCGCTTAACATGTTTGGACGGGCACTTTTTAGTTATTTGGTAAAATGCTTAGTAATTAAGTAGGTTGTGAAGAATTGTACAAACTAAAGAGTTTTACTAAATTATTACGTTTAGACACGCACTTAAAATTTAGTTATCTACTTAACTACTTAATAAGTAAGCGGGACATAATATTAACTAAATCCCCTATAAACTTCAATTTGCTACGCCAAGAAAAAAAGCGGGCCCTCAATCCAGATGCACACTGTGATTATGTCAGCGATAGGTTGATAGAAAAAAATACAAGATACGTCATTAAAATATTTTATTAACTCTAAAAATAATATTTACACGTCTTTAAAACACATTAATTAAAAATCCATGTTAATTCTGTTGTGAATAATAATTATTATTATTAATCATATATTGCTTTATTCAACATCCTCATAAGGCATTTAACGCTACACAATAAATAGTTGTAGATCAAACAAATTTAATTATTCATTATCCTACGACACAGAGAAGATTGCCAGAGAAAACTATGTAGTTATGGGTTATTTTAATGGGGGCAAGAAATCTCACTTTTTTAATTAACTATACGAACTTCGTCTTCATCGGCGGATCACCCCAATGGGATAGGTGTTTTAAGATATCTTCGAATGCTTAAAACGTATTTAATCTATACTTTTACTAATATTATAAAGCTGAATAGTTTGTTTTGTTGAACGCGCTAATTTCAGGAATTACTGCTTCTAATTGAAAAATTATTTTTGTGTTTCATAGTCGAGGAAGGCTAATATATTATATATTTTTAGTAGTTAGTTTTTTCCACAAATTAACGCTGGTGAAACCGCGGAGCACAGCTAGTTATATTAATAAGCGGTGTTATTTTTAATTACCTGCCTCATGGATCATTAATGGATCTACGGATTTGCAGCGACAGGAAAGAAATAAAAAACAGGTTAGTTAAAGTGAGAAACGTATCAACAAATACAACAAAGATAATTCAAAAATATCTTATAATCAATTCTCAAATCAATATAATTAAGTAGGTACACTACAAGCCTTTTTTTCAAAGTCTGACTATTAGTATTAGGTATTATGTAAGTGTAGGACTACCAAAATCTCATATCACAAATGACATAATAATAAAGCTGGTGAAATATGCTGGTGAATTGTTCATAGTAATTTTTTAATTTAAATAAATTGAAATATGTGAAGTATGTAAAATTGTTTTTAATACGTATTATTACATACAAGTTGCTGATGTCTCCAATTTTAATTTTTAATGGGGGGACCATTATGCCCTCAGATTCTGGTAGACACATACAACGCAGATCGAGAAGGATCTATTTATTAAGCAATAGCAACTCACACTGAATAGGTAAGTACGCAAAGTACGCTGTACTATACTGACATATTGGCACAGGTTACACGCACAAGATAATATGATAAAATGAAATAAGGGAACATACCAAAACATTTTTCCCAACTTTTTATTTGTCATGGACTTTGATTAATGAATTACAGCATTCGAAGACACCTTATATACTTCATGAACTCTTGAGACAAACATTAGGGCAAGTTTAATTATCAACTATGACTTTTCGTCTAAGTCCTAAATATTTTAATACCTAAGTAATATTGCTTCCAAGTAATAGAGAGGTAGCTATATTTTTCGTTGGAATAGAAACCCATTGTAATCCCTTAATCTCACGCTATAAAATTTACATTGGAAGACCACATATCTCTTTTAGTATTTTCAGGCAAATGCAATATTTATCAACGTTTACAAAGTTTCCGTTGTTGATTTTAAATATGTTTTACATAAATATCATTACTCGACTGCATAGACATTAACAATACAACACAATTATCAAGAGTAAGGCATTTTTCTAATGATTAGCTATCTTATACGTAATACAATTTGTACATAAATCTAATATTTAAGTATTTATTTAAAGCATTACGGATTTCAGTGAGAGGTAATACGCAGATCCTCAAATTATTATTATTATTCATTCGACAAGACGATCTACTACAAATCGTTTTTGAAAATGATTTGGCAAATATGTGCAGTTTTTTGTCTCAGTTACTGCACATTTCAATCTAGACATTGCTAGGCGCAAGTATAATTACTATTAGCAGAATTCACACACTCTTGAAATACTCAATAAATTTATATAAAACACAAAAAAATATTATAATGAAAAAATGATGTCCTAATAGACTTTGAAACTATGCAACCGATGTGGCCCAAACTGGTTTTATTTGAAAAGCAACAACGCTAAGATAGTTTGACCACTAAAACAATGTATTAAGCACATTTTTGATTTCGACTGGAAACCATACAAAAATTTTTAGCGCAGTAGCACACACTGGGTATCCATTTATGTAAATAATATTACTCTGATAAGGCACAGGCTATTTAACTAAAAAATCAGAAACTTGGGATACTTTCGCAGGTTCAGAATATTAAAAATCTTTAATTGAATTGCAGTATCGTGAAGATTTGCTAACTACCAAGATTTACAACAACATTAAATTACCTACATATTTTTAATCTATAACTTCAACAATACACTTTATCCAAACCAATTATATCAATACTTGTTTTATAACTGAACTTACCGCGTAATACTACGTAATTGTTGTGCTTGCAGGTCCAATAGGCACTCTAAACATGATTTATTGCTCATCTCCAACTCGCCCTAAAGTTTGTCTAAGAGCGCACTTAACAAAAATGCTAATGCGTTAGCAACCAACGAGGACAAGACTGTCGCTATATATTTAGGGAAATTATTAGAAAATTTTAATACAATGTTTTATAATTGATCATAAACTTTATTGTATTACCATACAAGGCCTACAGTTTTAAACAATTCATCGCTAACACATTACGGTGTACAAGACAAAATGTTTTATATTATATAATAACGATTCTAAAACAAATCATTTACAAAATACAAACTCTTAAAACTATTCATCTCACAAGAAATTACAGACAAGAGTACATTTAATTCATGAAACTACGTCTATTCAGAGTGTTTGGTAGGACAGAACGGACAAAATATTAAGTCGAGTGCAAACACACGGTTCATTGATTCAATAGTAATTCTACTGCAAATAAAACACTGTGCAGACGCACTCGAGTTACCTTACAAACAATTGAAAGTTACAAATAATTGAATGACACTGCTCTATAACATCCTACAACCCACAACGTGTTATACCAACCAGTGAACATTTTGTGAAGAATGTCGTCACTTAAAATAGCATTACAATTACAACCTTTGCTTGGCTTACACTCTTGTGGCCAGTATGGGACCGTTGAAGGGTTGAGGGCACGCTACGATCGTTCAAACCGCGGGAAAGTGCGTCATGAACGTCACTTCGGACGAGGAATTCCTATTACAATAGTTGTGACCGAGACGCGGGTATTGCACGTCCATATTGCACTAACATGAAAACCGTCTTAATCACTGTTACAAGCATATTTGTTCAGAATGCAATATGCCTAAATAGATCACCGCCTCTTAAATAAACATAGTACAAAAGCTTCGATTCTATATTCAATTTGAAATCGCGACACTGTTATGTATCAAGTATATCAATCAATATAAGTAAACTGTATGAAATAAGGCCTGTTTATGAAACAAATGTATATACAAGTGATTACACTGTTATGTATATATACATAAAATACTAACAAATTCTTACGCTCTTATATAGAACATGAATCTAAACGATTAGAGAAACATGCAAACGTAACTGGCGTTATGCAGATAACGATTGCACCATAATCGGCAACAATGTACTTTGTGTAAACGCAATCACATATTGCGGTTATTAACGATATGCGTAAGTTTTCATGCGAGCGTACACTCAAACATTAATACGCATACGGTTACATTTGATTAGAACTATTTGCACTTTGCAGCACATCAAGAGTTAATGAGTATTTATAATTTTACTACTATATACTATTACATGAACGACCAGGGAAACACAGTATTGTATTAATTGTATTAAACATGTATTGTATTACACAAACTATTCACCGTAATCAAATAACTGCAAGGGGACGATTTGTATTTTCGAATAAACTTAAAGACGTCGATGCACATTATTTGCACACGAAACGATAAAAGCAAACACCGTTAAGATAGCCACTGACGAGGCGTCCATCACGATCAAATCAAATCAAATCAAAAAAAAAGGATCAAATGTAGATCATTCAATCGTCGACTCATGTGCGCTCGCGTGGATGTCGCGCAGACGTCCACAAGTCCTATCTAAATATCGTCTAGTGAATGCCGAAAACGCCAGTCACGTTTCATACAACTTGCTTGGTCTTATTCCTACACTAATGATATATTATTTAACCTTCATATCACAACCAATAACTATCTCATAACTCGTGCCATAATAGTAGACGAGCCAAGGCCACCGCAACAAATAATGAATAATTAATTTTAGTAATTTTGCAAAATTTTGACAGTGAAACTTAAAAAGCACTCCTCCTGTTTAATTATTATAGGTTTAAAATTATTTATCTTTTCAAATCACATTACACACAAAAAGTTTAGATATAAAACCATTTGTGCAAAAAATTGGTTAAAATGTTTCATTAACGCTTGGGTGGTTATTAGCAATGAACACATTTATTTTTGTTATTTCACAAAATATTTAACGTCCATTCATATACATAGTTCATGTAAATCGTTAAGAAAATTATCAGTTACTTATTATAATAGTTATTACAAATCTCATACACTAATATCTAATAATAATTTTTTGGCGAATTCGGCAGATTTCTCTTGACAATTAATCATTTATATCATTCTATCCAGACACTATCGATAATTACGTTATAGAAATGAAGGCGTCGTCAGTAGCTAGTTTTCGAATTGTTACATCTTCCAATGTTACACACACATAACAAGCGAACGGTAAAAACAACTGTTAGTAAATAAGAGTGATATTGATTTTACAACGTTCACATGCCTCGGTAATACATTAATAACCATACAATTATTACAGTACAGTCAAGCCATATAAAAACGAATTTCTATAGAGTTGTACAGTCACCTGCAGAGAAAAGTAACCCATCTGTTTAAATATACGAACAGCAACGTTTCTGTTGCTTGTGTAAGGATTCTAGTGCTTGTGTAAGGATAAACGAGACATATACTGAATGATTTAATATCGAAGAAGGTGTTAGACAGGGATGTGTAGCGTCACCGTGGCTGTTTAATCTGTTCATGAACAATTGCTTGACAGATTTAAAAGAGAATGAAAGTGGGTTGAGAATGAATGAGTTACTCGTCAAATGCTTTCTCTATGCTGATGACCAAGTATTACTTGCGTCTTCGGCCGAGGAGTTGCAGGAGATGGTAACTGCTATGTGTGGAGCTTTTGTTAGAAAGGGAATGAAGATGAATGTAAAGAAGACGAAAGTGATGGTGTTTGAAAGAGATGAGACAGTGACGGACTGCAATATCGTGATTGGAGATGAACAAATTGAACAGGTGAATGAGTTTGTGTATCTGGGTTCAAAGTTTCCATCTGGAAAGTGTGAGAGTGATATTGAAAGAAGAGTGAATGCAGGAAACATGGTGAATGGAGCTATGCACTCCTTTACGAACAGTCGGAAGGTGTCTAACAAGGCTCGTTTGGTTGTGCATGAGGGGGTGTTGGTTCCGACACTCATGTACGGAAGTGAAAGTTGGGTATGACAGAAGAAACATGAAAGCAGAATAAATGCAGTTGAGATGAGAGCGTTAAGAAGTATGATAGGAGTTAAACTGAGTGACAGGATAGGAAATAGTGAGATAAGGTTGTGGTCTGAAAGAAGATGTAGTGACAAAAATTGAGAAAGCTATGATGAGATAGTTTGGCCATGTCGAGAGAATGAATGAAGAAAGATTGACGGAAAAAGACCTAGGCGGACGTTTCCAGACCAAATCAGGGACGTCTTGAAAAAAGGCCAGGTCAAGAGTACCCTTAACCGAAGAGCATGTATGAAGAGAATAATGAAAGTGAACGAAGCGAAACAAGTATGTAAGGATCGTAGCAAGTGGAAAGAAGTGGTCTCTGCCTACTCCTACGGGAAAGAGGCGTGATTATATGATTGTATGTATGTAACGTTTCTGTTGCATTTAACAGTTGGGTTACTTTTCTCTGCAGATGACTGTACATTGAATGATGACATAGATTAATAACACTGACACATAAAAATTGAAATATCTGCTGACGAACTACGATTATTACCATCAAATCGAAAATGTTAGGTACATTTCCCTACAGACAACAACGGTATCCAATAAATACAAGCGATCTAAAAACTATTCTGTACAAAGAAAGACGGTACATGGAATATTTTAAATAAATCTGTCTTTATTGTGAGTATACTATGACGAAATGAATAAATTGAAATTAATTAATAATATAATTACACATGACTAGTAATTTGCTACAAAAAAAGGAGAACTCGACGCGTATATCATTGATACAACCACTGATCTCTGTTATATACATAAATCAGGTACGCATGGTTACAAACGTGACTACTTGATTCAGTGGCAACTTCAATATTCAATCAATGTGCGTATTAAACAATATTAATTTACCATTGAAGGAAAAGTTTTCAAAGATCTGGCCAACATTAGCGTTTAACTCAAATTCGTATGATAGCCACTTACGCCCCACTAACGGTTACTTTAATCCCTCCTTAGTAATGAATCACCATACAAATTATATAATAAGGAGCGATTTAAGCACCCTTTAGTGACTGAGTTTAGTACGTTACTTACGTACGTGAGTTAGTACGTTTGAGACCGCAACAGCAACAACAACAACAAGCTTTTACTAAGTTAGTGCGTTTTACCACCAATGACTACATCGCCACTTACCATCAAGTGGGATTGTAATCAAGCATTAACTTATTAAAAAAACTATGATTAGTGACAAATACAATACAATGCGAAATCAAAGCAAAATAAAATACGACAGACAGTCATTACAATTGATTGCACCACAGAGATCAGTGGCAACAACTAACAAGCCGACTCGCTGTTGTATCAACGCTGGGCTAATGTAAATCACGTTCAGAAAACATCGACGAATTGTGATGATATGTTTTTGGCCGGACTTGCTTTACACAAATCTACCAAAAAACCTGTTGAGACTTGAATTCTTCCTACGCTGATGTCAATGCACTCGACATCAGCGTAGAAACAATACAGGACTAAGGTGTGCAAAACTGTACAATAGTATCTGTGCATATACTTTATAAATAAATTTTTATTCATTATAAATATTTCGAATTGAGCTACAATAATGCTGTTAAGCGCTTCTGTCTTGAGCACATATTAATCCAGATACTTGAATTTGATATTATTTTAAGCATTTTGGGTTCAATATGCAATTAGTTGACAATGTGCGCAAGAAAGCCCGACACGATATTTAAGGGCAGGACGTCGATTGAAAGCTTTATAGTTAATACACACAAATAGTCATTTATAAACAGACATACTGAATTATGAAATAAAATAATCAAATTATCAATCAGTTGAGTTGACACATACATATATCCACGGTCAATGCATCATGAAGGCACAATGATTGAATGGGAAAGGCGGCCGCCAATTTTCAAATAGGTGGCGCTACTAGATTTTGAGACATTGTGTGTTATTTTTCACAATTTTCAAATTTTCATATTTTTTTTAGATCTCATATCATCACTGACATCATATAATTGAAAATATGGAAAATCACTTAGTTAAACAAAAACTTGAAACATTCAATACTGTGTTCAGAACAACTGAAACCTGATGAAATGTTACGCTATGTATGTAAATGAGTTGTCTCAAACTAATAGGGCCATCTATTAAAGCCTTTACGCCGCCTTACCATTCTTAAGCATGCATAACACACCATTTGCCCGCTAATTTGACTCGTACCATCGGATACCACTTCACAACACTTACATTAACACATACCGGGACGAAATACAAACGTTACAAAGATAAAATTGACGTCAGAGCGTACCGTCGAAACCATAGACTAACGATCAGAAATGAAGGGAAGAAACATAAAAGTTGAAATATTTACTTATACCTAATATTCCATAACTAATTGCCGTAACAAAGAAAAAGCCTCTGAATTCTGATAAATGTAAGTCAAAAAGTTTTCACATCAATGAACGTCGAAAAAGGTTTCAAAATCCATAAATTAATTCATACAAGTGTAATTCAAACAATCACAGGCGGTAGTAGAACCTTGAAACAGCTGAGGAAACGTGCCAACTACGATAAACAGTGGAATTCAGATAGCTAGTTCTTCGTTGCGGATATCCTGTCAGAGACTGACATAGACCAGCATATTTCTACCCTCCATTTCATCAGATAAATCTATGGTTGAAGCCGAATTAGTCGAGAGTAGTCAATCGACCATGCGACTGAGTTTTGTCACACTGTAGTTTGTAAAAAGCCGAATAGGCCACCTGATTGTAGATTGTGGCCGGTCCGTGACAGGCGTCACTGACTTGCCGATCAGCGCGACGTAAACGACTACGAACGTAACTGAGACAGTCGGAACATGTCACGGTTGCTTTAGTCCTTATGTTACACGATTATAGAGTTACTTCTCCGGGTTATCACAAGGAGACTTGTTGCGGACGGGAACCGACCGCCGGGCGGGTCAGACGGTGTCAATGTCGCCCACGTTGATCCTGTCCTCGGACGCCGTCACAGAGAACCCCAGGATGCGTGCGTCCACTTTGAGCATTTTATTCTTTTTGGCCTTCTTGCCTTTGCCCTAAAAAATTGCAAACTGTTAGGCAGGTTGACCCTGCTAACTTTTGCAGCGATCCAGTAGCGCGGTTTTTCAACGCGAGAGCAACGCTACTTTTGTCGAACGGTCTCATTTGTAACACGATATAATAGCGATGCAATCGATGTTACATCGGTACCACGCCACAGTTTCACGAAAGTTGTACGAATGTGTCGCTACTGCATCGTTACAAAAAGTCGTATTGATCAACCTCCCTTATTGTCGAGTGTTCATCGACGGCAGATCCGACGATCTACGAATCTAGCCCACGAATGAATGAGCCACGATGAACGATGAAACTTGTTTATATCTTCGAGTTAAGCAACACTATTGTACAATTCTATTACTACATTTATATACAATTCTATTATTCAAAGTAAAAAGTATCTCATGCTTAGAAGAAATTTTAAAGTTATTCTAAATATACGTAAACTAACCTTTACTAATGTGATGAATAGACGAAGGGGACAAGGACGACCAAAGATTTGTTACCAAAGAACAAAGGATTGTGTTACAGATGATATAATAGATAAGAGACTTAGTATCAGTATCAGGGAAGAGAAAAACATTGCACCGACCCCAAGTAAAATTGGGAAATGGGCAGGATGATGATGAAACTAACCTTTACTTCTTGATAGTCCCCGAGGTTGGCGTTGCGCGGGTTGATGGCCATCGCAGGCGAGCACAGGTCATCGGACGGTGTCACCATCCCCACGCGAAGCAACTTGGACCTTAACGACAAAAATAACACTTTGAAAATATTTATGTCTTTTTATGCTAATAGATATAATACATAACGAGACAAGCGTGTTAGTGAGTGGTGAAAATATTTCATGAATCATAATTGAGGGAACATTGGGGAGAAATCTGATGCATGTTTCCTCATGATTTTAGCTTTTCAAAGTGATAATTTTCGCGATAACCTCTTATCTATCTATCTATCCATATATAAAAATAAAGACTTGACTGACTGATAGATCAACACACAGCCCAAGCTGTTGGGCCTAGAAGCATCAAATTTGTAACAAAGGTTCCTTAAATAATGTAAACACTAAGAAGACATGTCTGAAAATACATCCCCTTAGGGTTTAGATAGGGGATACAAGTTTGTATGAAACTTCGTCACCTTTGAAGTAAGATAATGTAGAAATTAATATGTGAGCTTATTTTATACATTTTTTTTCACTTATTTCCATTAAGTTACAATAAGAAGTGCAGATTTGTAAGAAACTTGGTAATTTTTAAGCAAAAAATGTAGAAGTTGATACACAAGCTCCTGGATATGAGATAAATTTTAAGGCATCACGATTTTTTGCTAAATTCATTAAACTTCGTCATTTATGAAGTTACAAATGCAGAAAAATATTTATGCATTCATATTTAGAAACTGCTAGTAATAAATACACAAATGTGTGTACACAAAATGCGTGCAGAATTCGATATTTAGTTACATCTCTATTACAACTTGAATACTTTTTTTACAATACCGTTGATAAACAAAACCCACTCACCGTCGCTCCAGGAACTGGCGAGCGAAGTCGCTGGAGTCCTTGGTCTCGCCCAGGTAGCATTTCACGTAATCTTTCACTTCATACGGGGACTCGATGTCCTTCAGGAACCCAACGAACGTTGGCACTGCGCAGACACGAGAAAACATGTCATAATTGCCATATAATATATTAGTTGTTATTGTTTATTAATTTATTATTGTTTACTAGTTTCTTCCGTGACGCCGCTCCGGTCGTAGAACAGTGGTTTAACAAAACAAAATCACAAACATCGCAAACGACCCAATCATCCCATTGGAACATACAACCGGGATGAAATTACACTATATTCTTGTCCTGAAGATGCATTATCCGTATGCCAAGATTCATCTTAATCCGTACAACAATTAACGCGTGGTGAAAAGACCAACATCCACGCATTCTAATATCTTCATATGCACACATTTATGATATTAGGAGGATGTTGTGTTAAACTTCAATCCCAGCTGATGATAAGTTAGGATGTAGTCTTAGATAATTTAATTCACACCAGGCTACTTTGGATTACACAATTTTTTTATTACTATGTCCTGTCTTATTTACCTTTTATACATGCATATAAAGATTTACAATTTCTATCGAACGCGTTAAGCCTTGTCATGGGGCGATATTGAGTTAATATCACACCCTTACCATCAATTTTGGAGCTCCAAGAGGAGAGGACGGTAGTGCACCACGTTTCAAACTCCACTGTGGGCGTGGTCTCCTTCTTATTATTGTTGATCGACACCTTCTTCTTGGACTTGCTGGTGTCAGTGGACTTGGGGCTGTCGGCAGCTTTCTCTGCCTTCGTAGGCACATGTGTCGGAGCCTCCCAGAATCCTGTCGGCACAATATTTAGAGCATTGCCTTACCAAAAATAATAATAATAATAACAATACCTAAAAAACTAGATCACAATGGGCGGACTTAATGCCTAATATGGCATTCTCCACCTGTCAACCCTGGGTGATAGTTAAAAGTTGCGGCCAGAAACAGAAACAAAGAACAGAACAGAGAATATTGGCCAGAAACTAAAAAATTCATACGTTGCAATAAGCATTACAATTAACATACGTAGGTTAATTACAAAACATCACCCCGCTCTGCTTCTCTTCAGTTTAGTGTAAATTTGTGTCTGTAATCGCTTTGTTATATTGCATTATTATAGGCCCAGTGTAGCAGTACAACATACAATAACCAACACTTTTGATATAGGCAAGACAACACTGCACCGTCTTGCCTCACAGTCTAGACGGCTTTCTGACTATACTGAATATAGAGTGTGTTATTGCTGACAAACTAGTCACCAACACAAGGCATCACCGATGCGCTAAAAAAGAAAGACGTATAGAACGTGCCAGCCAACAAAAAAAAACGGACAAGTGCGGAATACGCGTAATGTATACGCGTAAGGGTTCCGAAGTAGTAAGTTTATCGACTATTACCAATGAACTAATATACTAAACTGACTATTACTCATTAACTACTTATATGCCGTGATAGTTTTCCTTGTAAATTCAACATTTATAACATATTTTTCAGAATTTTTTCACTTGTCTAGCTTCAACCGTTTAGCGAGCAGGGGGGGATACTTAACTCTAACCGAAATTAGTACTTTAAAGCCAAATATTTCGTAAACGAACCCCTAAATTCAAAAAAGAAGACCCATAATATTTTTGAGAGACCTTTTCAACGATTCCCCAAACTATAGGGTACGCAACGAAAAAAAAATATCCTCTCGATACCTGTACGGGAGGTACCCTGAAAAAAAATATTTTTCAATATTTTATTGTACGATACGATTTTGGAGTTTTAATAAATATGTATATCCATGCCAAATTACAGATTTCTAGCACTAAGGATCTCAGCGCTTTGCTTCAGACAGACGGACGGACAGACAGACAGACACACATACAGACGGACGGACGGATGGACGGACGGACATGACGAAACTATAAGCCTTATATAAGGGTTCCGATTTTACTTCAGAACCCTAAAAAAAGAAGAGTATAGAACAAACCTCCACTGTGGCCAATGAGCTGCCAGTCAAGCAAATAAAGATAAAACAGTAGGTGTAAAAGTACCTCCGTTGTGGGCGTTGATCCAGGGCGCGTGCGCGGCGGATGGCGGCGGGGAGTCGTCCAGCGCCTGCGCGGCCGCCGCCGCCGCGGTCGCCGCCGCCGCCGCCGCCGCCGCCGCCGCCCGCGTCTCCGCCTGGAAAGACAACAACTAATCATATCAATTTTTCGACCTGCCCTACACTAACTAGGTCAGGTCACACGACACCGAGATCTCGCCAATCTTTTTGACCCCTCTGCCCTCTGCGACGTCACACTCGTAGTAGTAGGAGTATAGAGGTAAGGGAACATACCAAAACCACGTGACCCATTTTTTCCAACTTTTTACCCCCCTCCCCCTCTTCGTGACCATCCGTAGTATATGAGAAGACCCCCACTCCCCCGTAGTTTTCACGTGGTAATAAATAATCATAATAACGTTTTTCAATACTTTTTTCATAAATACGGTTTTCAATACTTTTTTGCAAAAACAGAGTTAAAAAATAATAATTTTGCTTATATTTAACGACTTGTGTGGCGCAATATTGACGTAACAAACAAATTGACAAAAACCTAACCCCCCCACCCCTCTGTGACTAATCGTGGTGTTTTGAAGACCCGCCTAAATGGGTCACGTGGTTTTGGTAGGTTCCCTAAGGAGAGCCTTAACTGTGTATGAAGTGTCCGTAACAACGCGTCCAATAACGGGTGGCGCTGCGGTCGCCTGGGATAAATTTTATTGAACCCTGCAAGCTTCACTCCGTCTACAACAGCTATATTCATATCGTAGATATTCCGACGCGTCAGCGTTACTGTTTTAGAATGGTGGTAGGTACTAGAACCTCTATTTTCAGTATACAGCTGTTCTTTTCAAATTTCCCCCCATATGAGATGGCTCTCCTTACCCTCTATACTCCATGGTCACACTGTACATTGATCAGAGCGGTCACAAAGTTTGGCGCGCACTCAACTAACACTCACCGCACGAAGCTTCCAATGTCACACGACACGTAATATAAGCAAATTATTATCTTGTATTACAATAAAACCATCACCAAATATTCATAGGAACCAAATCAGCTACGCGATCCGTTACGATCGCTCCGTTACGCCGTTGGGTAACAAAGCGGGCGGTATAAGAAAACAACAAAAATATTATACCTGAATCTCGGCCAAACTCTGCCCCGACACGTTTACATTGGACGCCTTCTTTTTGGCCCAACCTAGTCCGGCCTGCATCTCCTGTGACAATGCGAACTTACAGAAAAACACATACAACTAGACAGAACACGCTCGAGCGAAAACAAGAGCAGCACATTAAGCAAATGAGGCGTCAAACTTCACTGATTTTACATAAATGATACGTGGTGGAAAATAACTAAATTTATATTCGAACGACACTATAAAACTGAATACGCTATATGATCAAGTAGTGGTGTCTCACAAACATCGCTATGTATTTAAGCTTTATTTTTTAACCGACTTCAAAAAAAGGAGGAGGTTTTCAATTCGACTGTATTTTTTTATGTTTGTTACCCAGAACTTTGGACTGGGTGAACCGATTTTGATGATTCTTTTTATAATCGAAAGCTGGTGCTTGTCGTGTGGTCCCATAAATTTGAGCGAGATCTGACAATGGCATCTATGTCAAAAGCATATGTCTTAAATTTGCATTAAGTATGTGCGTGATAAATGGACGAATAACTATTAAGTTATTAGTGGATATTATTCTTTTTTTATTGGATGTACTTCATTTGAAGTCGGTTATTTTTTTCTTAAAATTTTAGATTATTGTACGAACATTTGACCAGAAGCGTCGATACTAACAATGCTCGCACATCGCCGCGTGCCCGTGAGCTGCCCGTGCACTATCGAAACTCCGTGTGAACTAAACAGTAGATAATTACCTGTTCTCTCGCTATCGCGGCGGCCTGTTGCTGTGCGATGATTTGCATCATTTGCTGCTGCTCCTTCATCTGTTCGACTTTCTTCTCGCGTTCGAGCCGTTGGATCTCTGCGAGCGTTAGCCCCTCCTTGTTGGTAGCCACCGCTTGTGACGTCACCGACGACCACGGTGCCTTCTTCAGTATACACTCCTGCCGCTGTTGCTGTTGTTCCTGTTGTATTGGAAATTGCTTCGTTTGCTAAAGATTGATAAATTACATATTAACCAATGAAACCAGCAATGACAAATACCTGTGCCTTCTTGATGGCGTCTGCTATCTTCCGTTTCTTTTCTTCCTCTATTGCCAATTTCTCTTCTTCTTTCCTGTCACATTAACAAACAACAATATTAGTCAATATTATTCACTATTATTATTATTATTTGTTTACTTTTCTTTAAATACGGATATTCATGTACGAATTTGTGAGTATCTGTTTTATGTGGGTGTTAAAGTTGAAAATATAACATTGTATTGGCTCACTTTTTCCGTTCAGCTTCCTCTGCAGCAGCAGCTTGAGCCTTAGCCTCTTCGGCTTTCTTCTTGTTTTCCTTACTCGTGGTCTTATCTGCCCCCTTCACAATAGTGAACCCATCTTTGACAAGTTCCTGCACAAAAAAATACATTTCATGAATACTTTTGAAACGAAAGAGAAATGAAATAAAAACTTACTCGCTGAATAGTTAAAAGTATAGAAAAGCATAACTGTTATTATCATAGGTGGTTTTATTTAATTTCTGGTGTGTATCTTGGAAATTATATCAAAAACTAAATCTGACCTTCTTCTCTTTGTCTTGTTCCTTCTTACTCTGCTTTTCTTCTTTCTTGGTCTTAGTGGGTGATGACTCTGCCGACCTCTTCTGTAAAACATGTTTTGTAACTTAATTAAATAAATAAAAAATTGATTAATTACTTATATCTCATTGAAGAACACTTATTACAAACTTTTATATAGGGGATCCAACATTTTATAGAAATGAATGTCTATAAAGTAAATAACACAAGTACTTATTTATTAATACATACTAGATACCAGTTTATGATACTAGATCACATTTAAAAGATAAATAATGTCATACCTCTTGTTTAACGGGAATATCGTCTTCTTTAGTTTTAGCCTCGGATACTTCTTCCCTTTTCTCTTCTTTAGCCTTCTTTTTCCCCTTCGTAGTGTTATTTTCTTTCTTAACGCTCTTTTCTGTTTCTGTTTTAGCTTGTTTAGTTGCCTTGGGTTCTACTGACTTAGTCTGAGATGGTTGTTGTTTGTTTGGGACCGATACAGGTGGCGACTCATCTTTTGGAACAGGTTCGACTTTTGATGGTTCATCTTTAGGCGGTTTTTCTTTTACCTAGAAATGATTACGAGTTATATAATATACTAATAATATTTATGTTATATAATTCACGCTTTCACATTTTAACCCAAAAAATAAATGCGTCATCCTTAAACTTGATCTCAAGTAGCCAAAAATAAAAATTACTGAACTAAAAGTCTATTTTTTAAAACACTATTCTGACATTTCAAGTGCTTTCGAGAAGGTTACAAAGTAAGAACTTAAACATTGTAACCTACCTCAACTTCCTCTTTCTCCTCACTTTTCTTCGGCTCAGGCTCAGCCACGGGGAAGGTCACTGGATGCGCCAAGGTCTCCGGCTGGATGAGTTTCTGTAACTCTTCTAAATTCGGAGTAGCGCTAACATTGGTTTGGTAGCTCTCCTCTGGTTTATTAAGACTGACGCTGGAACTCGCCGACGAAGTTGGAGGCGGGTCATTTATAAAAGCGTTCGGTGGCGCTGGTAAATTTTGAGATGCTCTCAACTGAGCCAAAATTTGATCTTCGGTCTTCATCTCTTTCGCTATTTCGTCGGGCAAAAGAGAGTTTGAAGAAATCGCAGAAGCAGCCTGCGAATACCGAGTTGATTATTGTTTAGTAACTCTGAGTTGTACTAATGAGCGTATTAAGCAATATGATAGCATTCATACACAAGGACGAAATCAAGAAATCATGACTTTTAATAGTACAGTTTATCATTATTTGTTATTAGTATGTGTTAGTAATTAAATGATTATAAAATAGTGCTTTTCATCAAGCATCCCAAGCTTAACCTACTATCAAAATTATCAGATACAATCAAAACTATCGGATCCTATAGAAATTTCATTCCGATACTACATTGCAGTATGTGTAAGGAGAAAAAATCTGTTTTTTCAACGAAAGCTAGAAGTTATTATAACGTAACTAAACTGGAGAAACGTACGCACAACTTCGCTATAATAGGGATTTATTATTAAATTTGTTTGTGTATGGTTTAGTCGCAAAACTTCGCATTCGCAAATGGTCTTACATTCAAAAACGTCCCTAACCGTCGTTGTATGTGTCCTCTATACGTTCAAGCGAATTAGTGAACGGGACATTTTTTTAATGGGACCATCTGCTTAAGCTATGTGTATAATATGTAGAAGAAAGATATATTTGTATGGGTTGTTCTGTAGTTATTATTAATATTATTGTTAGTAATTTTGTAGCCATATGAATATAGTTGATCAGTTTTGGATATTTAACATTTGAATAACCTTTATTCAATATACCATTACAATCAAGGTGATTGTTAACCGACTTCAAAAAAAGGAGGAGGTTCTCAATTCAACTGTATTTTTTATGTTTGTTACCTCAGAACTTTCGACTGGGTGAACCGATTTTGTGATTTTTTTTTAAATCGAAAGCTGTTACTTGTCATGTGGCCCCACTTAAATTTGAGCGAGATCTAAGAATGGCATCCGTGAAAAAACCATATAAGTCTTAAGTTTGCATTAAGTATGTGCACTAAAAATGGACGAATAACTCAATATCAGGCCAACCGATTTCGATCATTCTTTTTTTATTGTTATTGGAAAGGATGTACTTCTTTTGAAGTCAGTTTTTTGTTAAAATTTTAGATTATTTTATTTATTTCATTGGTACAAATAATTACAGTTGTAAAGTTTATATCATTCGTTGGACAGGGATCTATGATGGTATATTAAAGAATAACGCTCTTTTTTTAGGAAGCCAGTCACTACCAAAATAATATACAAAAGTCAGTCAGACGACAGACTATTGTTATACTAAGTGCGCAAACCACATTGGATCTGCTTGCTTTCTAAAGTAAAAAAGGTTAAATTGAAACAAACACATTTATTCACACGAATTTATTTAAAACACGTTGCTTTTTGACCTACGTTTCTACAAGACAATAAGCTCTCTTTCTAATAAATCGAATCTACACATCGATCACAATATTCAGATACTGCGGAATGTATAAGAAACCCGTAAGACCACATTAAAAATACTGCTATTTCACTTAATTAGGTACAAGTCGATAGTTAACTGAGTAAGGAAAAAATCACAAGAGGTTTGTAATGTATTCATACACTTAAAATCAAAAAAAAAAATTGTAAAAAATATAATTTCTCTCTGTATAACCCCTATTGCAACCTGTGCAATTTTTAAAGCATGCATTAAATAAATAATCGCAAGCAATATCTTTCCATCGCTTGGCAAAGCATAGCGAGCTACGAGTATACAATTTTAAAAATTCGCATGTGAACTATTTACGTGGCTGGAGTGCAAATGTTGCGTGCAATTTCGTATAATTGCGTTGTACATTTTGTAAATCAAATTAAAAAAACTCTTGATACTAGACGTTCATATTTACGTCTGCTTCATTGAACGATGGGACATGCGCTATCAAAACCATACATACATACGGATGATACAATCATACTTTCTATGAGACGTTCGTAATTATAATAGCGTGTATTATAATAGAACGATTTCTTACATTACACTCGTTCGAACACAAATCAAGCTCCTTAATATTAGTTTATATTATTATACTGAATATAACGTCCACCCACACCTTTTAAAAATTAAATTTAATCTGTAACACATCATACAAAAACATTTTTAATCAAATAAAACATTTGTTTAATCAGTAACGATTAAATATGCCCCTTAATATTCTAATAAACACGAAAATTTTATAACAAGAATAGCGTTTCACATAACCCATATATTAAAATAAGATAATGTTATGCATGTTGTTGTAATCAATAAAACTTTGAAATAATCAGCTGGATATAAATCACAAGTTTGTAGATATCATAAACATCCCCTTAAAAATACATCTAACACTCATTATACTTTATAGTAATAGTTATGCTTGATATAAGATCAAAACGCAAATTAAAAATCCTAAAACCATTTGAAAGTTTCAAAAACTTGATAGACGAATGAAGGTTTTTTCCAAAGTGCCACTATACCGGCTATATAACTAAATTGGCACAAAAAGTTATTATATTACTCACGTACATACATATTATAACTATCATTTACTAAATATATAATATTTTAGACACTCTCTTCAAAGATTATGACGTAAGATGCGTTCTTGAGTAAAATACATTTAACATCAATATTACATCCAATACATTAAATACGTAAAATCACTGGAAACATTTTATAGAGGACATTATCATAGTAGCTACTAGAAAATCCTTTTTAGCAAAAATCACAGTACCTGCCCTAACTCATTTCATAAATTATTTTAGTACACGTATTGTTGGGGCTAGTAATTTTAAAATATGAAGACCAATGGTGTATGCAATTCAAAATTTAAAACGGTAATTATGCCCCTCTTTGATGTCTATGTAGTCAATATTATAATTAAAAACGGTGCGATGTGTAACTGTAACTAAACAATGAGATATACAAGAAAAACTATTATTTTTGCAACAAGCAATTGAAATCGCGCATGAATATCCTTTTATCACAGGTTTTAACTGAGACATTGAAAATTATAATTACCTTTCATTTAATCAGGGTTATATACCAATTTATTGTTAAACAAAATGTTAGGTAATTCAGAATTCTTATTAGGTACTTGATCTCAGCCGTAAAGGATGTCTACACATACTACTACTAAGTAAATGCTTATTTGATATTTAACTTATTAAGGTAACATTTGACTTATTGGTACAAAGGTTAAGATGTAGTATAATATATGTAACGGTAGACGCATGACTCCGTATAATTAGAAATAGTAACTATTTACATAGACTTTTATCAGGGGTAAATTATTAGTATTTAGGCGGATTTGCACCAGTGACTGAAATTAGTAAATAAATAGTAGTTTTAGGCAAAACAATTTTAACATGTGTCAAAGAATTTATAGTTTCATAAAAAATATGCTTACATCTTAGATTACTTATAGAGCTACCTGTGGACAGGAATAAAACTTTCAACTCTTATGTTCTCAATTTGACATGTCCCTTTTGCCGTTAAGAAATGAAGCTATCACGGCTAATAAAAAATAATTGAATGGTCCATACCGCGTAAAATCCGGTGCATTGAGCGAGGTCAGAGGACCGTACACGCGAGGAGCTCAGCGCGCGCGCTATACGCGCAATAAGCACACAATGCTGTTTAATGGCGCATCTAACTGACTGCAATAGGCTCGTTTGAACGAACTTCCGAAGCATATCTACTGCGCGTTCTTTGCCTGAACAAACGACACGACAGAATCTCATCCTGAAGTTAGGTAACATCTCATCTTGATCGCATCTTGGCGTGCTATTCTGGTACTATCGTCGCGATCATCAATAAAGATAAAAATTACCACTCCAAATTATTTCAATATTTAACAATCCATATTTTCGACTTAAATTTAGTATCTTTATATTTCGCTGAATTGTTTTATTTCTCACTTTTAGTTCATAACTGCTTGAGAAATTCTAAATTTTCAGCGACCCGCACTTTATTTCAGCGTTAATTACACAATGCTTTCCGTACTCCAATTAATTTAATTTTATTGCCATCTAGAATGTTCTCAATCACAGTATCACACCATGCTCCCAACAATAAAAACGTGTATTTTATACACCTTTAAACAATGATTTTAATTCCAAAAAGAACCCCATTTACTTGGTTTAAATGTTTTAAACAAAGAAAACTTCGAATTAGATTATTTGGCTGTAATTTTTACTAATAACTAAGATTCGCGGAACCTATTTGTATTGAATGCTAATAAGTTTAATCTTAGAATTAATCAACGGAAATAAAATATTTAAATAACAACAATTCAAGTTTTGGCATTGAAAAATCCTCCATGTTTCATAAATATACTAAACAAAAAAATCTAATCAAGAAATCACAAATTTCTTTAATTTGTATTTTCTGTAAACAGAAAGGTGGAAAGGAAAATGCTATCATGCTAACATAGGGATATGTGCTTCGCATTTAACTGGAAGTGTTAAAATAGTAGAAATACAGAATATAAGTTACAGTAGAAGAGTTTAGTTACTGCTAAATAATAAAATGAATGCCTCCGAATTCACCGGCGGTAAGTAAGGTGGGCAGGTGGACAGCGATGACGCTCCATTATTTTGAATTCCTTACAACCAGCGAACTATAGTAGGTACAGTTTTTCGGTAGAATGTACATGTCAAATTTTAATAAACTCTAAAAATCAGATAGGGCAACACTTATCTGTAATAGAGTAAGATGGGGAACAAAATAGCATGTATATAACAAGCTATTTGTATTTTGCCTTGACTTAGTACTTAGATTAATACATCAGATAATAATGATGCCTCTGATTTTTAATGTTTTTTTTTATTTGACATTTATTCAAATTTATCCGACGCACTGTACTTAGTAGAACCTACTGTGTTCTTTCATTGTAGAATTTTATGAACCAACAACAAAGTATGTTCATAACTATACCTTAAATCTGACAGGCCTTTGCAGTTTGAAATAAATATGTTTTTTCAAAACATTAACAAATAATATAAAACAACAAAATATATGTCTGTAACACCTGTTACATTTTAGTTTTTTATTATAATTGATTCTCCCGCAATCGTGCTCTTGCGTGTCTACACTTCATACTAAGTAATTACCATAATTTATTTTGCAGTTAATGTGTTCGTTATAATAAATCCTTTTTTGTTTTTTATCAACTTGTGATTTTCGAAACAAATAGTTTTCTAGAATCTTAAAAGGGTTAGTTTATCGTAATTAATTACATGCATCTCACGACGATGTCTTTTATTAGTTAGTTAAGTGAATTTTTTACTTTAAATTGTTATCAAGTTGATCATTGTTATTTAATACAAGAAGGGAAACAAATTATGTTCAGGTTTTAGTTATAATCGGTAGATTGCATTGCAAGTAATGTTATGTTTACTATCCAATTTGCCACCATAGCACAACTTGCTTTGCTTACCTTCAATTCGATTCTGGCAAACTTTATAATAATCTAAGCAATTAGATATATAATTTTACCCGTGTTCGAATTAGGATCTTTCAGCAAATTTTACAATAACTACCATTTATAATAATTTATCTTAGAAGAATCACTTACATCTTATAGAAGATAATGTATACATATATTAAAAATAAAAGTATTTAACACAATAAAAAACGGGAGCTTGCATTAGCTGTTATTCGCTTAAGTTAATGTTAATCTACGATTAAAGATAGATTCTCTCGCCTAAACTAATATCACGCAAGGATTTTCGTTCAAACAGTTCACAGGTACGTTATTAACATGAGAATTAGACATCTCATAACAGCTTTATAGCTGGCTTCAAAACACGGTGTGTCAGTTAAATACATTTAAGAAGATCATATATTTAAATTTCCCTCCTTAACATTACTTTAACCACAACCGAACACTAAGAAGTATTCTTACATAATTTACCTAATAAGAACCTAAGTTAATTTTAAATTATTTCATACCTTGGTAACTTAGAAGATAGAACACATATTTTTAAATTGTGTTTCCCTAGAACATGTCATTGTCATTCAATAACCATCCCATAATTCGCAGTCTTTAAATCAATATCAGTCTTTAAAGTAACAGCCTAAATTCTTTTTTCCAACCTAACTAGAGGTAAAAAGATCTAAGTAAGTTGTTAAAATATATTATTATTACTTGGATACTTAGTAATTGGGCCCCTTTTTTGGCGTAAACAAGCATCGTATAAAAAATATATTGACCAATATACTTTTCAAATAAAAGGCTAATCACAATAATCGAAGGAGGAATATATAAAGCTACTAGAGAACTGCAAAAATACGCATAAAAATTACATCAGAGACGCCGGAGTCATGCTTATGCATTACAGGAAACGTTCCAATAAACACATCATATATAATAAGACTGTGCCCTACCCAGTATTTTATGTAAGCATTATATTTTTGCTTTTGAGAATGAGCAATAAACATACACAAACATCACACAATTCTAATCAACTTGAAGATTAGTTCATTAAATTCATTTAATGGAATAAGAATAAAGAAAGGCTCGAAGACTCCTTAACGAACTGTCTTCGAGCATCAGCAGAATACCACCGGCTGCCACCTCCGTGACTCATGACTGGTATTGAACGTTCCTAGTTTCATTATGTTGCACCCTTTAACAATCTTCCTTCTTTGCAGATCTTATCTTACTAAGCAATCCCATATTATTTATTCCTGAAATAAATAGTATTGGGATGTCACTGATAGATAATTATAAAATATTTTTAGAAACATTGCAGGAATCATGAGGTACTTTTTGTTACTTTTGATAAAAATTTCGACCAGTAATCGCGTGAGATGTGTTATTTACACTTATTCTCGGCCATATGTTCACGTTACCATACTTGAACAATATTAAAAGTAAAGTATGTAAGAAATATGTATAAATAAATTCGCATTTAAGCCGGATTAGTAATAATAATTTACTTGTAAGATTTCATTGTGTGTTTTTTTCTTCAATAAGACGTACTCTGAGAGGCCAAAAGCCCATGAGTACAGAAGCGAGTTATCAAAAATTAATACCAATCAAATAAATAAAGTAATAGATAGTAATAATAATAAATAAGTTGAGTCAAAGAAAGTATTCAACGAAAATTACTAAAAATATTCAAAGTAAATTAACGTTCAAATGATACAATAAAATTATAACACTATCACTAAATTACATTGACTTTAATACATCGACAAAAATAACAAATTGATTAATCATGAAATATTTATCTTAACCAATATTGTAATGAGTAAAGTATAAATATAAATTTACTACAGAAAATAATTGAGAAACTTATTATATTCATATTTAATTATTTAGTAACGTTTACTGAGAACAAAGATATAATTATAACGCATATAGTAGGTACGGTCGCAAAACATTATTCTCATGAATGAAAATTATCTTCATTGATGATTGATGATTGGTTAAGAAAACTGAAAGAAGCTGTCTGTATAAAGTCAACAAAACTAAAAGTACATTTAGAAAGACGGATAGACGAGCAATTAGAGTTTGGCACAGTCTTATAAAGATTATACAATATCAAATAATAAATACTAATAACAATGGATGCTTAGACCTGAACCAAGATATTTTGTAATGAAGTTTTTGTCCGAAAAATATGTAAAAAATTATTACGTTTTTGTTTCATCTTCTATATTAATATAAAAAATTGAAAAGAGACATCGCTGATTAATCAAAAAATATCAGAAACTACCGAACCGCCTATGATGAAATTTGGCAGGGAGATAGTTTGTGCTAAGGAGACGTCAGCTAAGAACGGATTTTTGGAAATTCATCCCCTAAGTAGCAAAACTAGGGGTCCGAAGTCATTTTCGTACAAACCAACTTCGTCAGTTTTAGAGTTATAAGTATGATTTTTTTATGTAAGTTTATAGTAATAATTCCTTATATAACTTGGCTTCCACTTCTTTCATCCAAAACACTTCGTCGTTTAAATATGTGGAATAAAATACAGAAAGCGTTAATTAAATTTATTTTATATTTAGGACTATTCACTAGCGCCTTGTAATAATTATGTATGTAATGCACATTTTGATAAATGATATCGTCCGTCCATTATTTTATTTAGTTTAAATTTTTTACGTACCTTATGACTTCTAATGTCGTCACTGCCGACAAATATGTCTAGTCAGGTTTTTTCTCGATATTATGTAATACTTAAATTGTTGAAATTTTATTACATTTGTCACAAAGCAAAATTAGTGTGTTGAGTTTAATCGTTATGTTTCTATGTATCCTAGCAATTCGAAGTCTTCATTTAATCTTCCCAATGGTAAAAAAAAAACTAAATAGACGCTCACTCATTCACCCTTGTCGCATATCCTTGTGCACCGGTTGCCAATACACACACATGAGACACACATCTAAAGTAAGATCCCTTGTGTTGCATGTGGCTAAAGCTGACCATACATGATCAAGTTTACTTGTCAAGTTTGCAGCGGACTTGATGCGGGATCCAGCTTACATGAGATAGCTATATAGCCAGATAGCCATACACCGTCAAGTTTACTGGATGCTGCATCAAGTCCGCTGCAAACTTGACAAGTAAACTTCATCGTGTATGATATGCTTGAAACATACCTACAAAAATCATGCACGATTCTAGAACATATCCTATCACGTAAATGCTCATGGCCAAAAATGGCCAAAAACTATATAGGCGCAGCAGACAGATCCAAAGGGAATATTCAAAAACTTTCATCGTAATGCCAGTACTGTACACGAACAATCTCAATATTAATAATAATTTCATTAATGACAAATTAAGTAATAATAAGTTCGTAATTGCTTAAAGTGGATGTATGGCTGAAAATCTAACAGTAAATGCATATTTTATTGGCTTATAGAATTTTACACATACTTATTATATTAATTTGTAGTGGTAATATAAACTAAACATGAGTACCTAGATAACTAACCAATGCAATAATATTATGTCATGAAAGATTGTCCGCTCCAATCTTGTACTTTTCGACCTATTGCAGTTTGGACTTAACAATTCCTTGGGTTATTGGGTCATTTTGTGATGTCATTATACATCATCCCTTCACACGCGAGCAGTATAGAAATAGAAAATATCGATAGCGATTTACGAATACGGTCGGTCGCGTTGTTCTATTATATTATCAATCTTATATCCAAATAAACATTAACTTGAAGCTATCCGACTAAATGTATATACTAACTACATAGTATACTGTTTTCGCAATAATAACCCTTATTTAACCTTGCGGTAAAAGTATAGCTAACATTTCTCTTTTAACGAACATTAAACTACAAATGGGACAAAGCAAACAATATGTAATTGATTGTAAGTGGCAATAGTTACTTTTGCACTTGAATCAATTCCAGACGAAACAGGTCAAACTGGTTCAAGTGACCTCTTTGCCGCACATTCTCATGTACGCAATGCAACACTCTAAAGTGGAGATCAAATTGATTTCATACAAATATTATGTCATAGATGTTACTATTCAACATCAACATAATAATGAATAATAATACTTTGAACAGCGACTGCGGACGCACAATTTCTCTGTCACATTTAGCTATAAATTCTCATAAGTGCATCAGTCAGTTATAAATATTAAGTTCAAAGGTTATTCACCTACCTAATTAAATAACCAGTATCCTTTGTAAAACTTTTGTTATTATTTTCTCGGTTAAAAATATGTACTTACTGAGAACTACTGGAAAAGTGAGGCAATTCCCTAACTATAAAAAGTTTTCTGTCGGTCAATGGTAAATAAAAATCAATAAAAAAATATGCTCCACATTATTATAAGCTACTACGGTGTTCAAGTTGTGCGTTAATATTAGTCTTAATAATCTTTGCTATTAAATTACCCAACTGATACCTCTACGAAGGTAGTGCAAATTCCGTGCAAAGCTGAACGCACATTTATCCGCATCAATTCGAATTATTTTGTGATTCCTTGCCTTTCTTTGATATACTTGTGAACTTCTTTTAAAAATAGGTATGTAAAGTAAATACAAAAGTATTTTACTGAAACAGAATCAGTTGCGGCTATAATTATTTCCAGGCATTTTATTCATTTATGTATTCAACTATTATATCTTCAGCCTCCCCTGTAAGCTGTGTTTTCACACGTTACTTACGTATTTGTTCATTCTCAATCAATTTTATTGAATACAAATTGATGCAAACAAGTGAGCTTTTATTTATTAGTTATTTGGTTATATTTGCAGTGCTAATGTGACGTCATTATTCGCGTACAAGTACCCAGTATTTCGTTGTGATTACGATCTACCTACGATCTACAATCTATGGTATTATAGAAACGTGATTTTAACACATTTCTACGAAATATGTTATAATGTATTATATACATAATAAGTATAATTGCTGATGTTTGTTCAAGAGAAAAAATGCATTGCAGGTAAAACAAATTGAGGGCAAAATTTGCAAATATTTACAGTGAAAACGATGTGGATGTTAACAAAACATTGAATGAGATACGTGTAACATATTACAAAATTTTATGTGGCTTTTAACCATTATGTAATAGAGTAAAGATTTTTTTACAAATTACAATAAAAGTTTAACACGTCGGGCTAAAATATTATAATAATGAGCAATCGCTGGAGCAAAAGTTCAAATGTCTACCAAACGTCAATGCGTATGCCTATAAGCTTTTTTTATTACAATTTTTTTTTGTAGAATAATAAATTATATGCGTGGAAAAGCAGTTACCTGATACCTATAGACAAAATTTAAATTTTATCATAAGTCAAATTTATTCAAGTATAATAAAAGAAAAACCGCATGGGAAGAAAATGTATTTTTACTTCAAAACCACAAGAATTTCACTATCGCAAAAAAACGTTTTTAGGCTTGACCTCGCGAATGAAAGTGGTATAATAAAGTATAATAAAAAAATTAATGATCTACTAAAAATATTTACCGTCAATTCAAAAAATATATTGTTAGGTAATTTAACACATCATACCGAAGGAGGGAGTAGATACGTTGTTATAAGATTAATCATAAAATGGAACTAAACTTAAAATTAAAATAAAAAGATAGTATGAATTTAAGAATGGATGATGGGGAGTAACAGGCAAATGTCTAATGCAAATGAGGCTGAACAGCTTTTAAAATAGGTCATTATTTACATGTGACCAAACGACACCACTCCATAAGTGATTTTATGTGAATTCACTTGACCTAAAATATATGTCTCATATGTCTTCTCCTACGTTGTTTTCTTCTAATAATAATTAGAAAATATTAATTCAAAAATAAAATCTAAACGAAAATTAAGAAAATAATATTTAAAATCGTAAAAAATAATAATAAATATTGCTTTTAACATTGCACAGGTAATTGTCACGTAAGCAAAGCCTCGGGAAAAGTTAGTTAATAGTTTTAAAATGCGCTTTATGAGTCATCATGATTCCTTTGATATTGCCTTTAGCATTCTGTGAAACAAAATTCGACAAATGCAATTAATGTGTGATAAATCATTTCAATATTGTTATTATAAACATGAGGTAAAAAAGTGTAATCAATGAGTTAAATTATAAACAATGTCATACGAAAGAAATGAAACAAAATTGCTAAGTCGAATTTTGTGGAAAAATAATCGCGTTATGCAGATAATCTGTATTTTCCTTTCTTTTCGTGACTCCCAAAGTAATCTATTAGCAGACGTACTTATTCTCTAAAATTGTATTGCACAAGCTCTGTATTTAACATAATGTTTATACAGAGTAATAGTCAAGAAACTTCTACAACACTGTTTAATCCTAATCAATTCAATTTTTCTCTAAAATTTGTACACTGAACATTATTCCCAGATTCTGAAGCAAGCAAGTGTTGCGAATGCGTTGCAAACAATTCCCAAGTTAATAATCATGTAAGTTATTTAGACTAGATTCAAGTAGTACTTCTAGTTGCAAGGATATGTTGTCTATTCATTAAAGTTTTGGAGTGTACGGAGTATTTCAGATAAAGGAACAAATATTTAAAGTATGTCGATTAAATGGATGTAGCAGCGAATAAGGTTAGGCATAATGTGACACAATAAAACAATTATTAATAGTCTTATGAAACTCAAAAATGTCTTATCAGTCACATTGTGTCCCACTATACCTTACTAGAGACCAGAATGTTGTTGTATTTGATTTGAAAAAGTTAATAAAAAAAATTACATGTACTGAAGACACATTTAATCGACGTACCATGGCTTGGGTTTCATTTATTAGCACAATATGTTTCCCAGAGTGTTAGAAACGGAGGACCCGGTATCATCACATGTCTGGATAACTAATGAAATTAATTCCTATCCGTTGATTATGTGCATAACGCGAAAATGGATGGAATAACAAAATAGAGATCTGCTTAAAATGACGCAACTGTCATGTTAATAGCTTTGACCTGATACGCATTACGATATCATAATGCCAGCGGCACGGTTGCAATAAGCTACGCTAGAGTGAATTCAATGTCATTACAGGATAATTACTTTCACACAAACAGGATCACGATCAACCAAAGAACGTTCAGAATCTACTATATTGTAACGGGAAATATTGAAAAATATTTGTATTATTATAAAAAGAGTTGCAACTACTTAGCGGAGCTTACAAATTTTAAACAGAACTCTAATAATGTAAAAGTTTAAGGATATGGATCGGGACAATATTGTTACCTGCGGCTCCCAGAAGTACATCGGGAGGTTGTTGATACGCGACTCGTTACGCTGGTTCATCTGTTGCATCCAGATGAGGTCAGCGGTAGGTGCCGGCTGGCTCCACAGCGAATCCTGGAGGAAATAACCTATTATGTAATACTCTTTTGTGATTAAAAAAGTCAAGAAAGGTCACCCGCGGTGATTGTTACGGTGTACAGAATCAAATGCTTTTTCTTACTACACCGATGTGCCATTAGGACATTGATTGTGCTATTGTGCACAAGTACCTACGAGATAGAAGAGAGGTTGAACTCTCCTTTAAGGTCTTTGAAGTCCAGGGTCCTCCTACAGGACCTGGCGACAGTGGCGACATTGCTTCATCTATTTTTCAGAAGAGTACCCCAGGAGCAAAGGTTGGCTTAAACTCCACGATAATATACGGGAAAATTGTAATTTTCCTGTTTCAAATTGTTAAAATTTGTCTGTTGGAAGAGCGGAGTACCCCGTAACACAGGTTACATCAACCCAGTACAGGGGCCACTTGTTTGTTATTGCCTTTTTGAAACGAAATAAACGATTTTTGATTTTTTGATTTTTGATATATGGAGCCCATTTTTCTCCTTACATATACACACATACATACAGGAACAAGAAAATTATTACATATTACGCAATAAAGCATTGCGTGTTGTTATCCGATAAATAAGTCACCGTGTCACGAGACTTCGTGTATTGATAATAAATTATTTACTCGAAACACTTACATTACATTAAAATTGGCGACTGAGCAAAAATGTAATGTAACATTCATATGACTTCTAAGGAAATTATGAGTCAGTAATAATTAATGATCAGTCAGTCGATCAATCGATGCATTACCCAGACAAGCAAAGCTTTGAATTAAAAACCCATTTGTTTCTTAACACGTTCGCGGACACTTTGTCGAAATTGGTAACATTACTTTGACAATACAATTTCGTATGAAATGCTATAACCGCCTCGTCACTGGCGAATAACTCCTAGACATTCAAATAAGACGCCACCGGCTATAGCCTCTGCCTGCTTAAGCCGTTCTGTCACTAGTATGATAAATATTCCATAACGATACAAATAGGACACGCTGGTATAGTATTCGATGGTGCGATCATGAAATGGACTTAGATCATCAAGATGTGATTCAAACGACAAAAAATAATTAACTGATGATAACCTCTAACCCCGAATTAGTGTTGGAGAGATTAGCTTCAGCAAATAAATACGCAAATCACAGTGAAGGGGATGTGAGAGAGAAGTTTATATTAACTAATAAGTTATAAAAAAAAAAAAAAAAAAAAAAAAAAGATAAATGGTAACCCCGCCAACACTCCGATTAAAGACGAGGATGACATGGATGACGAGGGTCTTGCCCTTGGCTTCAGCCGTACTTGTGATACAAAATTGGAGTACAGATAGATTTGCTATCAATCGGTGATACTAGAGAACATATCGAAGTAATGCACATATACGAATACTCTGAATTATATGAACAACATTAACATTTTGGCAGTTTAGGACTATAGTATAAAGAAGGCTTCAGAAAGACGCGGTGACACCTAAGGGACATTAGATGATGAAGTATATGGTACAAACATGGAAATTCGTATGTTTAAGCAGTTGTGCCTGTAGAGTGCAAAAAATATCGAAGGATATAGCCTGTGCGTCACTCTACGCAACTCTCTAATGATGGTCATAGCCAGCGCGTCCGCGAACGTGTTAAGATTGCAAAAAAGATATTATCGTAGTTAAATTGGACTATGCGAGAGAGATCAAAGGGAAATTAAAGCCATTCCTAGATGATACTTGTCTCAATGTACACGCGAAATTAAGGTAATTCCTTTAAATAAAGAAAAAAAGTATCTAACATAAATATAAGTTAAAAACGAAGAAATTTTTTTCAAAAAATCCCTTTGAATTGACTACTTTTCCTTTTACTGCAGATCAATTAAAATATAGGCTTAAATTTATAAATAATGAATTAAATAAATTGACCACGTATCAACTCAACCAGATACAATTGTCTTATTGTCGAGTCCCCTAGTCCGTTTTGCACTAATGTGCATGCATGCCTCGTGCAGATGGGAATAAACAGGATGCTGCTTCAAATTCAATTTACTACTAGGAACCCGACAATCACTTCTGACAATACAGTAATCTCTGTGTTTACAAATAATACCAGTGTAGTACAAGGATTGATTTAAAGTAGTGTATTTCAAGACATTGCATTTTGAACAACATTTTTAATTTGGAAATTACTATTTCAATGCTACCAACATAAAAGCGAAGTGCAGACTTATTTGAAACTCACTATAGGCTATCGTTTATAATCAATATTACTAGTATAAAAGGCAGAAACCTTCTTATTTTTGCTAATTGAAGTGACCCTAATGATTTATAAGCGAGTTTGAGCAATTTCTGATGACTAGGCAAACATCTTGTAAGCGACTAACTTGATGAAAAACGGTCCAAGGCGTCATTATTTAAAAAATGTTCTTTGAGCGATATCATATGTATAGACATGTTCAGAGATCTTTGAATATCATTACGGAAACGCGAGGCAAATATTTTTATTGAATTTTTGCGATAACATTTTTATGTAGCATATTTTAAAGCCAATAAAATAAAAAAAAAATAAAAGAAAATCATCATCCATATCATCCATAAAAGAAAAAGTAGATTTATTCACAAGTTAAAGCTTCCCCTTAATCATAACTAAAATTGTAAATAAATAAATAACAAGAGTTACAATAATAATTAATGTAATATTTAAGGTGACGAATTTATTTGTGGCTTAGAAGGCCACGATCTTAAGCATTTTAATTGCATTTTAGACGAAAAAAGGTATAAAACGAACTCTTGAGCCATCTGTTGGTAAATACATATGTGCACACATATGTACAGTCACTCACGGACACCGGTTACACCAAAGGTATGACCAATGCGTTGTGGCAAAAACTTATAATATAAAATTACCGTGTTAGGAGGGGCGGTGCTCCGCTCCGCATGCGCTTTCCACTTGGAACGCTTGTGTTGAAAATATGAATAAAATGAGTTGTTATTTACAAAGGAACTGTAGCACATGGTAGCAAAGTAAATAAAGATGCCACAACTATGATTATAATAAGCAGCGTAATGTATAAATAATAAGTACGTGAAGAGGTGTGGCATCAATGTAGGGTTATCTTTAATTATCTCAATATCAATATCCAAATTATTTCATCCACTGGGCCTTTGTGCAGTTAAGCTACAGAATTTTGACAAGTTCAAGCAAAATTAACAAAAAGGTTTTGCTTGTAAATAAACCATACTTACACACGCATAGATTCCAAAACCCTCCTGAACATTCCAACATTGATCCACGCCTGCGTTTAAGCTTAATGAATATGTATATGGATAAGGCAAGCAGCGACTATAGCTCGACAATAAACAGACTACTCAACGAAAATAACAAAAAGCAAAAAAAAAATAAGCACAGATATTAACACAATAATGATGAGTTTAAACAGTAGACATCCGAATCATGCAACGGATATTCCTTTCCCATATTTAGAACAATTTTCACACATACTTGGACATAAAATGACGCAACAAAAACTAATTGGAAAAGTAACAAAATAAACCTACTGGAAGCAAAACGATTGCTAAAATAAAAAAAAATCTACTATTCTTTCTACAAACATTCATACCATGTCCACAACATTAAACATTTATAAACCCAGATAAATTTATATATCGAGACGAAAACAATTACAACATACGAGTACAATATAGATTTATTTGTATTGTGCGTTATCTTAATTTTAGGCCGTGTCCTACGTGGGCGACTCAACGCGAATGCGAAGCGACGCGGCGCGACGCGACGTGAAAACAACAAACAGTCGAAATGTATTGAAATGTCCTGCGTTACCAAACGCACGGGGAGTGCGCTGCGGCGAGGCGCGATTGGATGCGAACGCGATTTCAGTGCGGCGACGTGGTGGATTTCAGTGGCGGTGCAGGAAAATTCGCGCGCACGTAAGACAGAGTCTTCAGAAAGAGGCATCGCGATCGCGTTCGCGTTGTAATGCCCACGTATTGCAGACAGTGTTAAACACTTTAGTAGGTTATAGAATGATGTATGTCGGATATTATCTGTCGATGTAATAAGGGACTATTTTTACGTCATCTTATTGAATTCTGTCTCGGGTCGAAGTTAATTGTGAATATTCATATCACTCTCGACTCACTCAATTCCCGTGCAATGGTACGGATACGGAACTTTTACTTATTATACTATATTTTATAGCACACTATGAAACAGTTAATAGTATAAAATTTATGTACAGCGACAAAAAATTACATCAAAAATTCAGATACATAATTCTTAATTAATGCTTCTGATAGGACCTCTAAATCTGGCCATGCACGATCAAGTATACTTAAGTTTGCAGCGGACTTGATGCGGCATCCAGTAAACTTGACGGTGTATGGCTATCTGACTATCTAGACTATCTCATGCAAACTGGATGCCGCATCAAGTCAAACTGCAAACTTTACTCGTATACTTGCTCGTGTATGGCCAGCAAAGAAATTGGATTATTGAAATTGAAGGAAACAGAGAGCCCACAACCTTATATTAAATATTTAGCCTCTAAGGTAACGCACAACAGTGGGCGCAGCCAGCATTTTTCCTTCCTGTTTAATATATTCCCTCAAATAATATAATTGTCTGATGAAATGAATATTGTATCAATAACAAAATGTCAATCAACCTTATTTTCTCCGAATATATATTCAAGTCAAAAAAATCTATTTTTTACACGCCATAGCGTTTGGAATAAATAATATTGATGATGTAGGCCGAAAATTAAACGAATACTCAGTGAATCACTAATTTTGGTAGACTATAAACAAATATAAAAATAGAACTTACGGGTGTAGTTCAATCGATTTTTTTTATTTTTAAATCCTCGACTGGCTACGCCCATACTCTCAATCATTACATGAACCAACTTACATCTATGCCCACCGCTTGCTGACGGCGTCGGTCGAAATGTGCCGTCATCGGGAACGGTGGAATCATGTCCTGAGCAAATATATTTATATGTAATGAAGATCCCTACGCACACGCACACGCATCCGCACATACGTACAGAAATGAGTTTGATTAGTTACCTGCGCTTGGCTATAATAACTACAAAAACTACTAAATTACAGAATAAAACCTTACTAGCATTTACAAATAATGTTTAAAAAGACCAAGTCCGTGTTGATAAATGGATACGATTTCATAATCTTTCCCTTGATTTCCCTTACCTTTAGTAGGACGAAAGGGAGTAATGATAGCATATTTTACGTATAGCTTGTGTATGTAAACTACCAGAGGTCACCAAACACAGTTAGTCAAAACACACCTTTAGCGAAGTTGGAATTTGCGGAAGTATGTATTAATAATATTGCTGTTATGTATGAAACGAATATCATTCAAGAGGTTAGTTATCGGAGGGATTTTGATGATCTCTTTAGATGATATGACGTCATAAGAATGTTCCCAAATGTAATAAGCACGATTAATGATTTTACGTAGCTTCGCCTTCATCACCTCCCTGGAATAAACACATGTCTTGTAGTACACTGGTATGCTTACCATTTGCGCGAACGGCACGACGGGTCCGTAAGAGCCGAGTGGGCGGAGATGGGTCTCGCACGCACGACGTACCATCAGACTCGGGCTGAAGAAACCAGCTCTGTACCAATTGTACATGTCCTTCGAATTGAAAGGACCTTGGATGATTTTCTGGAAAACAATTACAATAATTAATGTCAACCAAATTATGAGTTTGGTTCAACACTTACATCTGCGAATAAGGGAAGACGTTGTTACAAAATTTGTATTATTAGTTTCATACAACATTTTATAAATTCCAATATTAATAGTCTGTTCTATACTTTGTACGTATTCTATTCTACACTATTATGTATAATGTATTTATATAACATTAGTAATTACCTCAGGGTCTTCATAGTACCAGGCGTCCACCAAATTGGCGTCAGGATTTATCGGTGGGGGCGGTTGTGTGAACATCGACCCGAACGGTCCCTGAGAACCCGAGCGCTGCAGAGGATGCATCGGATACATGTTGGCTTGAGAATTGGCATTCGGGGGCATCGGTATGTCATTTGATGGCATGGGCTGAAAAAATATCATTACAAATATGCATGGATAGTACTTCAGTTGAAAAATAATGAAACAAACAAGGAATCAAAATCTTAAAATTTATCACAACGTACAAAAATGTTATTTTTATTAAATAAATTTATGAACGAAAGGTTAGGTTGGGTTCTTACCGGTGGGTTATTTGGAGGCATGAAAAGAGAGGCGTTGCCGACGTTGGCGCCTGGCATCATTGGCATGCCGCCGCCGGGCTGGAATCCCAGACGAGCTTGCATCCCATTATTGGGGATCACGGGAGGCGGTACGCCTTGAATAGGCATCACCAAGCCGTTGTTGGTCGGACCCATAGCGAGACCAAGTGAAGAATTCAAGGCAGAATTGTGTATGCCGACATTTTGAATGGGAGCATTCATTTGATTCGGCATTCCAACATTTTGCATCGCTTGCAGCGGTGGTGGATAGGCTGTCATCTGCAAAGTCGGCATAGCTTTCATCGCCATGCCGTGATTGGACATCACCTGATTCCCCATCTGAAGTTGGAGGTTCGGGTTAACCATCTGATTGGGCATCCCCGGGTTAATGCAGCTAGCGGAATGTATTTGAGACATCATCGGTGCCTGTAACTTTGATTCTTCAAGGGTCATGTCAAGGATTTTCTCCACGAGTTTTTCATCGGATGTGTCGTGATTGGAACTAAAAAGTAACATTTATTTTTATACAACAATCACTTAGTTTAAAACATTACATTAATGTTATGGGCCAAGCTAAATTAGTTTAAGACTTACGTATCAGGTGTCGGATTCCTCGGCATGGAATGAATCATCTGGAGCAGGCCGGCATTACGAAGGTGCATTCCCGGCGAGTCCATTACACCTTGGACAAGATTTTGATGTTTTTGGCGCAGACCATTATTAGGTGTAATCAGCACTGATTGATAGTTATTTCTTTCATCAGAACCTTCTAGAAGCATTTCAGGTCGCATCATCGCCTCATATGGTTTATTATCTTGGTATTGGTTGGTGAAGACGTTAGCCTGATTATTATCTTCGCCATTAGAATCGTTGCCTTCAGAAGATTCCGGTGGCTCTGCATTCTCTTCCTTCGATTTATCCATTTCTTCGCCCAACTCATCCTCTCTAGCATCTCTGCCGGCGCCTTGTTTCGAGTTCGAATTACTTCCTTCACCAGACCCAAATGAACCACCAGGCTACAAAATGCATAGGTTAATCACAAAAAAATAATGTAAAAAGGTCATTGCATAATATATTATTTACACATCAGCAGTAAATCATATTCATTAAAGTATTTGTTTATACCTGTACGAATTTCGTATCGCTGGTTTCAAACTTTTTCGCCGACAATTTTTTGGCTTTCTCTGAAGCCCACCACTCATCCGACCCTTCTTCGGCAGTTTTTGAACGCACGAAACTGCCATGGGTATGTGAACGTGCCAAAGCTGCAATATATAACTGATACAATCAAAATGTGTAAATAACTGAATGAATATCATTGTAAAACGCGTGTTATAAACTTCTAAACGCACAAACATATGAAGTAACAGTAATGTAATACAACAACTTTTTAACTATATACCTCATAAAAATATATGAAATCACAAAAAGCTATACCAGTACAAGTGTTTATTACTATTATTATTTATATAAAAAAAAACCTTCCTTATTAAAAGTAAATGAAAAAAATCGACATTGAAAGTTATACACTGCACACATAGAAGACAAGATCACATTACAAAGTTTAAATACATACTGTGTATGAACGAGAGTTAAGTTCAATGTCACTTCTCTTAAAATACAGGTAATCGGATATGTTTTGTTTATGGACTTATTACGTCTATGTGTGTAAGTATTAGTGTCACAATTGACCTAAACCAACAAAAAGCGAGTCTTACGGAAAGGTGTTTCTTGACTCTTTGGTAGGTTCGAGTCATCGTTGCTATATCCATGGAAGGCTCCAGATGAATCAAATGTTCCAGCACCAGCTTCTGCGTTATCGACAGCCCTACAATACAGATCATAGATGATGCAGTTTTAATTTTGTGAGTTTTATAAAGTATCAAATCATAGATGATATAAATATACCATTCTGGCAAATTGTCATCGTTATTTTGGTTTTCGTTGCCGACCCATGTCCTACGATTTGAATTCCACGATTGTTGTCTCTCTTGATTCGGTCGCTCCCCCCACTCGCGGTCTACAAAGAGAAACACATTACATTACACTTGCTTTACAAGTAGGTCGCCATTAAATCAATGTATCAAATCAATTTCTGGATAGTATTGTGACGATACTATCTATAATGAATGCAAAAGCATATTGCATCGCATTCCGCTACATATTCATATTCCGCTGATAACAAGGATCCGAATCTCACGTTTTTCACGTATGTCATTCCAGATTTGATACTCATACATACCTAAACACCTAAAATAGATAATATTTATTTCATAGACAAGGTAAGTATACACTAACATAATGCTGTAAGGCCATCTTCTTCGGTTAAAGTACGTTATAGACAATGGCAAATAAAATAATTGTCTGATCTACATACTACCAAGTACTACTTACCTAACCTAGATTTAATTGAAAAATCATTTGTTCATAAAATTAGCATGGGTGTTTAACTTATGAATTAAACTTTCGGATTAATTTATTATTATTTCAAAAAAGACAACCCTAACATTGCCAGACATGATAATAGTCTTGGAAAAAGAGGCAACTCATTACGCGTTTCTGTTTAATGCTGTGCGACCTGAATTAGACGTTATTGCGTCGTCAGAGCAAGAGTCACTATTTATTTAAATTATTTTACGGAGTTAGTCTTCTGTACCGGGTGTGTCTTCTGTATGTCTTGTCGTATGACACATCGTGCTACTGGGCAATATAAGAGAAGGATATAATTACTAAGTAACACCAAAGAAATATAATATCTCTCTTGTTATATTTTTTTTATTTTTTTTACATTTATGACGAACTGTCCTTGGCTCGCTCAATTATTAGGTGTCTATAAAAGTTTGGAAAGTCTCATTGTCGACATTTAACGGTGAATTTTAGAATTAATTTATAATACGTCTGATATTTACAGTAGCACCTATATAAATATATTTCAATAAAGCATTACCCTAGCAATGCTTACCCCACTTCTCAACCGGAGGGCGATTTCTTTGATTATCTTGCGCTCGCCATTCGTCATTCTCATCGCGAGCGTGTGATTGTCGCCAGTTGGTATTGTTATTTTGCCGCCTGCTAAAAATATAAAACAGCGATAAAGGAAATTTATTGATTTAAAAATCACAGAGAAACCAAGCACATTTGCAAGTAAGGGATTATTTATGCTACACCGTGCGACGTCCGTGTCGGCACGGTGTAGCATGAACACTCGATGTCCGCGTCATATAAAATGTTAGTACCGTGCCTCGTCCAGCGCACGGCTCGTGCCCGGCCCGTCCCGGCTCGGTGTAGCATAAATAATCCCTAATAGGTATGCTGTAGCAAGTTAACAATTTTCCAAGAGGCATTTACCTTCGAAACACTTTATTAGGGTTCCACTCGGGTGGTTCGCTGGCAGTTCTGTGCGCCGGTACCCCACCGTTATTGCTATTCCAAGGTCTCAACGTTGCGTCCTCTTCTGGCCCAGTATTATAGTTCGGCATTCTTGTGTTATTCGTATGCCACGAATTGTTTCCTCTGTTGACAAAGTCTCATGTCATATAGGAATGAATGTTATACTAGAAGTCACATATTATTCCCTCGACTTCTTACCTGCCAAGCGATGGTTGTCGCACGAACGGCATTCGGGTCCTTCCACGAGCTTCATTGACACTCCCACCTCTTCCATTCCCCCCTCGACCCAAGTTATATCTTTCGGGGGTAGTGACCATCCCCATAATCGGCCCAGATCGGACAGTATCCCGCTAAAGCGAAAGCATTTTTAAGTCACTCAAAATTTATGAATAATATTCAGAATTAGCTACGGTCAACGTGTACTCACTGTTTCCTCTTCAAATGTATTATTCAGTGCAAAGGGTGGTTTGCTCCGCGGCTGATATAGAATATCAAAGTGTTTCAACTCCTCCGGCGACTCGGCTGATCTGTCATATAACGCCAACATCTCTTCTCTGCCATATCTACAAGTAAGCAACCTTTGTACACGCTAATAACGATTTACAGGGTTCTAATTAGACGTTCTCGCAAGCCTAAATAAAAATGAAAGTCTTTTTCATTTTCAATTATTTATATTTTCAATCCGTACCCTGGAGTCTAACCGGACTTATACTAAAAAATATATGTATATTAAAAGTTAATTTAAAACATTTACTTCACGAAAACAACTATTTGTGCCTATTCGGCAACCAGAGAACAAGAAAATAATTTTGATAAAAAAGGTGAAACTGGAAACGATTCTTCAGCATAACGAGTTTTGTACAATAGAGGCAAGTATAGATAAAAGAATATACCGTCTGAATGAGAACTCCAGGTTACTGGAATGCTGAACAGTACAATCGTATTACATTACATTCCATTGAATTATTTAATATCACCGCATAATAATTAAATATTACACCATACGAAATTATGCCCGGTAGATGAATACGTTAGAACCCGTTCCCACTTGTCGGGTGTTTTACACCATTGGATAAATGTTTTACACCAAGCTTTTAACATAATATCCAACACGGTGTTTTGTCACCTCTAACCAGTAAAGTTACAACTAACTTGTCGATGTTTTATCGGATTTCGCTCACGTGCTAGTTTGTACCACGTTGTTCAGATCTGTTAGATATCTAGCCATGTACAGTTACTTAGAGTAGAGTGCCAATAACAATTGGTCCCCACTTCGATCGGACCCAACAACTGACTAGTGTTAATAGATGAGGCGTTATCCGATAAAATGTATGGATCCAAAATGCGACACCAGACTAGCGGAAAAGAGTCCGATGCATAAGTATGACAATATTTTTCATTATCAATAAATTAACAGTGGCTATACATCTAAAAAAAATCCATTTCGGAATTACGTTAATTTGTATTACAAATAATAATTTGCATTCCCACTACCGTCATGATTTCGTATAGTTCACAAATCAAGAAAAATGTATTTTTACATTATTCTTTATTTAATTTAACTATAACTCCTGCAAATACTCCACAAGTAGGCTTGGTAGACACCATGTACCATGATTAATGAGTTGTTAGTGACTAAACCCTCCACATCGGTTTTGCTAAAATGGTAAAAGCAATATTAGTAAGCTTCAGTAATTCGCATGTAAATTGTAATCCTCTGCATAAATGTAAATCCTCTGCATGCACCAAAACATTTATGGATGAATTGTATGCGTTGTATGGGGGACACTATTAGAGATGATGTAATTAGTACAGAGATAGCGAATTATACTGCAGTATAAAAAAATAAAATTGGGAAATAAAACCGAAGGATGATGATGTGCCACGACCCTACATTAAGGTCACAAACTGATATCGATTTCCTGACAACTTAAGTATTTGGGAGATCTTAAGTTCCAAAAACCCAATAAACATAGTATTGTATTATAGTACCCAAGTAGAGTTAAATTAATGTTTAAGGAACGATGTTCTATCCCATGTTCAGCTTTAAGATTTGCTAGAAACATAGGTATTAAGGGGTTCGAATAACATATCCTATAACATGTACTTATCTGCAAGTACCCGTTATATAACTTGTTGCTGACAGAGGGTATCAAATTGAATATTATGATGGGTATATAATAATGAAATAATATGTAATGAGATATAAATTATATTAATGTACCTTTGTACTACTTGGGTGTGTATTCAAAATAGAAACACATTTAGGAAATACCAATGAAATGTACATGGATTATTAAAAGATGGGTGTGGCCTTATGATAAAATATAAAAAGTGCACTCACATATGTGGCTAATGTATGTATGCATGATAAATTAATAAAACTGTTAATATTTTTGTATGAAAGCCACATAAGCAATATTGTAACATTTACCTGAGATTGCTATCAATTCTTCTTTAAAATGTTCCAATCCCGTAAGCACTACACATAACCAATGTTAGTTGGTAAAGCAAACGCTTTATTTTAGTTAATTAGGGTAAGCAGTACAATTATTGGCCCTTTAAGGTGATCATCGACTTTGACAATTTCTTGTTACAAAATAAGGTTCCTAATATTGATGGTTGATTATAACTATAATTATATTTTATTTCATAAACAACTTTAATGCAATAAACATAAAGAAGGGGTCAAAAGTACAATGACTGGCCCTTAGTGTAGGTACAGAGATTGATACTTTTACGTTATGTTGAATGTTTTCCTACCAATTGTAACATATCAACAGGAATAATTATTAATTCCTCAGAATTTCGTAACAAAACTTCTTTCGTTGCAGTCACCGCAAAAGTATTTGTTATTAGTTTTACTGATAATTTTAAAAACTGTCAATTACGTTTGAGAAATTTATTCACACAGAAAAATAAGAATATTTTTTCATGCCTCGTAAACCGATACTACTTAATAAATGGATTTCAAATCAAAGGGCCAATTAATTGGAGGGGGGCCAATATTACTACTGCTTACCCTACTTATATAACCCATAACCATAGAAAAACAGACCGCCCATTGAATCGATGTAAAATTACAGTTGTTGTAAAATGTGTCGTCGTCCCTCTCTAACTTTTAAAATACGAGAGTGAAAAATAATAAAGAAATAAATGCAACACTTTCAACGAAAATTGGTTTGAACGACATGTAGTCAGCAGTTTCTGAGATATAGCACATTTTTAAAAACCGCAAATATAACTTAGTCATTACTATTATCATCATCAAACACTATGAAAAACAATATTTTTTTTTGTATACATAATGTAACTGTACTTTATTATTCAATTATTAGAACAAGTAGCCCGTCTGCCTGATGTGCTTGCTACTACGGAACCCTTAATGGGTTAGTCTGACTCGCACTTGGCCACTTTTTACTGTAAATTACTGCTCCACTAAAATTTCACCTAATTAAGTGGAAATGTCATCAAAGATGATACAGTGCACTAATTTATCATACACTGTGGCTACACAATGCAATTTGCGAAGTCAAATTTTAATGTAGTTCCATGATTTATTCACAATATTAATGTTTTCTCCCAGCAGTACGCGATATAGATTAATTCATGCACATTAGGGCTCGGTGTATTAGCACTTACCTTAATCACAGGTAATTTCAAGGTACGATATTTCAAGGCAAAATTATTTTCCTATATCTATGAGTCTTAAAGTAATGCTAAGATCTGCAAGATTACTTACAGAACACACATACTATATTAAACTTGGACACTATTTTAGGTGGTTTTTGAAAGCGGGTAAAAGCTATTTACAGACATGTATTTACTTCATTATTTCAGTGAATCAAAAGGTAATTCATGGCATATTTTAACACAACTATTTGAACTTTTGAAACTGTCCACCCAATTTTTTGATTCACCTCCGTAACATTGTGATCTACAACATAGATGTTGCGTTTTGAATCCGTTATTTCATCAAACTTGAATAACTCATTAATAACACATTGGTGAAAGTAATTAAATTAGTGATCCAATTCTATGACCTGATAAAAATCACTACAGTCAACAAGTTTACAACAGATATTTCTGTAATTATTATATTTAATTTTTAATACATATTCCGAAAGTAAATCTAAGCAGTTAGAAAGTTGAGTTGAGGGAAACTGTATCCAAAATTTTTATTATGATATTTTATACATTCCTTAATAATAAGTATGTAATAACGACACATCGGATCTAGCACAGCCTGAAAAAAGGAAGAAACAAAAATATGTAGCTGCTTTCTTGTGTTCTGTACTCTGCAGTGACTGACACAGAAACAAGAATATCACATTACAACTCAAGTTGTAATATCGTTTAACTTTCTTTAATCAGATTGCTAAAAGCTTGATCAAATCACGGTGTTTATAGCCTGACAACGGAATATACTGGCCATTACTTACTGCCTTACAAAAATTCAATCATAAGTTAAAAATAGTTAGTTTTTAAATAATACAATTTTAATTTCTAGAAGCAGCTAAGTGTAATGACATGTGTTAAAAGAAATGAAATAGCTAATATAAAAAAACATAGCAAATATAAAAGTTATTACTTCTATAAATCTTTCTTGCAATAAGAAAACTGTCTAAAAATTGCTATGCCTCCGTAACAGGGACCATATATATATATATGTTGTCAGCCTATATTTTTCTGCACGCAACATATTCACGAACAACAATTAACCATATCGAGGGCTTACACATCGACTCAAAAAATATAATATTTTTTGCAAAAAAATCAATCATTCGTTTTAAGCCACTCACAGCTTTCAATGGCATGCTGAGACATTTTAATAAAATAACAATGCTACAACAAAAAGCTATGCTGTGGTTAACTGCATGAAAAAAATATGTTGTCTCATAAATTGTTCATTACTACATATAATGAATATAAAGAAGGAACAGTGAGATATTTGATACAGGTTTTGTCAAATGATATTTCTTTTATTTTTTGGAAAAGCCCTCAGAGACACTAATCTTCAGCTTAAGCTGTTGCTTCATTGATTTTTATATAAGCGATATAAAAAATATAAAAATACAATGTTGAATTAATAATAAACTATGCTTTCATATCCAAAATAACAAAAAATACCTTAAATAATAAAAATCCTATGAAAGTATTTGTTGTTTGATGAATTTTATTATTTTTTGGTGATCAGAAACTGAAAATGGCTGGACCAATATCAGATTTTTTAAATATTTGTGTTGGTACAAGGATGGTTGCAAGGGGAACAAAAGTCGAAGTTCTGGATTAGATGACGTGGAACATCAAATGATCCATTAAAGTTATTGAAATGGCATCTTAACAAATCTTAACAGTTATTAAAGGTGTATAATACATTTTATGGAGTACTCGATTTGAAAACCTTAGCCAAACAATTAGGGATATTAAATGCTGACTAAAATGAGAAATAGGAATAGTAACTTAATTGATATCTTGGCATGATATCTGTCAGGTCAACTAGAAACAAGAAAATATTACTTAAATAATCTTTACTACTTTAATGTACCTTACATTCCTAAATGAAAAAGAAAATATCGAAACAAAAATAAACTTTCATTTTTATGATATGTGCATTCTATGTTACAATGCCCTCGATATCTACTAATATGACCAGTCAGAACTCACCGGAGCTTCGCCAGGAGAACTTTGGGACCATTATTTGTTTTATTTCTTGGAGTTGCTCCGGTCGAGGGTCCTGGTATGGGCGAACCGCTGGCTGTCGCTCCCTGGGCATTGGAGGCGTTGGCTACTGATGAGCCTGCTGTAGGTCCTGTAGATCCGGATGCCCCATGGTTTGAACCCGCCATCATTCCAGTGTTTGGCCCAGTCCCATTCCCTGAATTTGGACCAATCACTGACCCTGGTCCTGGAGAGCCAGAGGTGTTGTTGGTCGGAATGCCGGGAGGAGAGTTGTGATTGTTGTGTCCAGACCCGCCTGCACTTGGCTCGCGAGATAGATTACGGAGCCATTCAGGGCCAAACTTTATGGGATTGTTGCGGTCACCCATTCTGATGTCTTGTTATTTTTCAAAGATAAAGAAGACACCGTGGTGTTGATGAAGCAGCAGCTGAAACAAGAAAACTTATTAGTATTTTATAATATTTTAATTTACTTATTCATAAAATACTCATGTGAGTATTACTTATTTAATAATGTGTGGTGGGGAAAGTTAAACATATTATTATGTGGTTATCTACTTAAAAACAAAAAATAACTTTCAAAGAAATCTTTTATTTAAGTAGACACAAATACCTATGAAATTTAATAGATTTTCATTTTTTGCACCTTGTTTTAGATGTGCAAAGTCCGCAGGCAGTGATGTTTTACATTTTAGGGAAGAAACCTATTTTCTTGCAGATGAGATTCGACTCGACCCCCTCCCTCCCTCCCTCCCCTAAGCCTCACGTAATTAATGGACGTCCCCAAATAGGTAAATTTAATATTAATCACAATATAGATATGTTTGAGACTGTTCATCGCCCATAAAATTGAAGATAGGTACATGCTTTATGAAGATCGATTTCTAAGTTATTGCATTGCTGCACGTTCAAGTGTGATTATTGTGAAGCACTAACTTATTTTATGAAAAAAAAAACAATTATTTATTGAACTGGGAATACTTTTTGTGCATGGACAAAAGGCATAAAGAATAATACTAAAAATGACATTATTTTAAGCTCCAACAGGCATGTAACACATTTAGTACTGAGCCATGTATTCCTAAGAATTAAAACTTTTTTAGGTTTTCGTTTATTTGAATAGTATATTTCATTACGAGTGCGGAAAGCCTGTCATTGACGGTTCCGCACGTGTACTGAACAACTATTTTTAATACAGTTGCGAAAAAATGAAGCAATATAGAATAATAGAATAATATAAACACAATCTTTTTGGAAAATGGCGCCAATCGTAAAAGAATATAAGCAGAGACAGAGATTTTTTTTTGTTTTCTTCACCCATTCTGGGTAGGCAAAGGGAACTATGCACATACAGCCAAGTCTTTAGTAGATTTTTTTTATAGATATGAAATGAAAATGAAATTTAATGAGATAAATAAATAAATAAATAATAAATATAAATAAATAAATCCCGAACGCAATGTCCCTGCAATACGCCACATTTTGAGCAACTGTATTAAAGAAGAAGTATAAAAGTTCTCTCATAACTATTATGGATTTGTAAAAACCATTTTCAATTGAGGGTTTGCGAAGCATATTTGACTTCAATGTGCTATTTTTTATTAGATTCAAGTGTCTCCCGTTCCCCTGCCAGCGAAATAGTAGGTGTCAGACATGTGAAATTCACGACATTAGCATATAATGTATTATGAATTTAAGAGGAACAGGAAGGTCTATAAACTACTAAACCCTACAGGGCGCGTGGCCTGACATGCACTTAGCAGGATCATTTTATATTATAAACGCCAGCATATTAGCAATTAGATATAAACTCGCAATGGATATTTCTTAGTCTAGCTAGACTCTTAGATTTTAAACAAATACGGGGTACATTTCTTTACTTGGCGTGAATAAGTCGCAAAGTATGCTACTTTTCAATGCGACCATCAAAGGTAATTGATATAACATTTCATAAAAATTAACATTAACCATAAAATAAGATGTACAAATAAAACACAAACTTAACACTGACCACCACTCAAAAGTATGCTTTTCCGATTTGTCAACTTATAATTTCTACTGTTCCGTTATTTCATTTCAGTTTGTTCATAAAACTCATTCATCCGAACAAAATTCGCATTTTGCATGAATCGCCAGAAAATCGCTGGCAGTAGCAAGTAAAATTTATTAATACCGTTTTAATCTTAGAATTATATTAATATTATACTTTCCCTGGCAACCACTTACAAACACAAAACTCGTAGTAATAATATTTTTTTTTACTACACCTTTAGTAAACACAAGCGCCAGCAAGCATAGCTAACTTTAAATATGAATTTGCTATAATAAAAAATTTGCTATAATAGAAAATGCTATAATAAATCCTTTAATGTAAATTAATATTTTTGTACTTAGTTGTATTGTATTGCTTTTTTTGATGAACCACATATTAACTGTGACTTTGCGTTCAGAAATGAACAACCAAAATGCAAGCAGGAAAATTGTACAAAAATTTACACAATGTTGTCCATACACAATCAAGTATACTTGTCAAGTTTGCCGCAGACTTGACGCGGCATTCAGTAAACTTGACGGTGTATGGCCACGGTATGGCTATCTGGCCATATAGCTATCTCATGCACACTGGATGCATCAAGTCAAACTGCAAACTTGACAAGTACACTTAATCGTGTATGGCCACCACAAGAAGATTGTTATTTAGAATTGATTGTAGATATACCTACCACATACATTAACTATAACATAATGATAAAATATAACAAACATCAATGTGCTATCGGCACATTTATCTTGTTTTCAACAACACAATAAATTATTATGTAGTAACTAATTTCAATAAATCAGTACAAGCATTATTATTTATTATACGTATTTACCAAGTTACTAAACAATTTAATATAAAAGTAATTAAATGTACAGTCAAGCCCGGTAACTTTGATTTGCAGTTTAAATTTGAATTTGAATATTTTTTTCTAGGTCTTTTTGTCTTCAAGAAAAATAACATGAACATACTAAAATATCATTCATTGGGTTTCGTTATGTTAGATTTATTTAAATATAAACAGTATTAGGAAACCCATATAGGTAGCACGGATTAAAATAACACAGTTGTGTCAGTTAACCAAGTTGACTTAACTGATAAAACTAAAAAATAAAATGACCTAGAACATAAATTAATTACTGAAAAGAATACTGAAAGAATAAGTCAGAGCCTACTATATTAGTCTTATCTCACTGCACTCTTTGACATATTGCACACTCACTGGCACTTAGTTCTTAGCTCTAAGTGCGAGTGAGTGCACAATATGTCAACTAGTGCATCGAGATATTGAGACTACTTTGGTGGAGACCCATGGCCAGTTATGAGCCATTAATGAGTTCAAACAAACCAGAACTTCACATCATCATCATAATCTATACTAATATTATAAAGAGGAAAAATTTGATTGTTTGCATTGAATAGGCTCCAAAACTACCGAACTGATTTGAAAAATTCTTTCACTGTTGGGAAGCTACAATATCCCCGGGTGACATAGGCTATATTATAAATATTTTTTTTTACTATTTTTCCCGAAGCGAAGCGAGGGCAATTTTCTAGTTATTAAATAAAGTGTGAAAAGGAAGCATACGAAACTCCAGGCCAAGAAATGTTACGTCAATAACATTCACTCTAAGATTAGCATATATTGGATAACATTAAAGTGAAAGAAAAACCTATGGAATTTCAGTAAAATTTTGCCACTCACATACCACCACCAAAATGATACCTACTATAGGTTGGTAAAGTATTTGGCTATACTTGGCTAAAGTATTAAATAGTTCATAGTATAAAAATGGAAGCAAATGGGAGCTCTGGTCAGTAAACAACTTCCTCCACATAAATTACGAGTAACTTAAATGACTTAAATCCATCTTTTAAAATAAAGCAAGTAGAACTGGAGCAAGAAAATCTGATTTCAGTGAAGACTCCTAAGATGACAGGTATGTACTGTAACACATGTTCCAAAAACTACAATGTGTCCAACTGGGATAACTAAGCAATATTAGATTTAAATACAAGAGTATCTTGTTTCAAGGAAATATACAAAATTTTGAAAGAACATTTCAAGAACAAAATAAATACTGCAAAAAATAGGAATGCTCGTAAGAGTTATATAAAAAAAGCAGGCCCAATTTTAGAGATCTCCTTTTTACAATACTAATGTCAACTTTGACAGACCAACAAATTTTTTTTTACTAACAAAATAAAATATAAGTTTAAGGTATCACAAACTATAGTCTTATTCACTTAAAGTTTGTTTTATTAATAAAATACAATGAGAGAAATTTATACATGTTAATGTGGATATCATAACAGTAATGCTGAACGTACATATTTCAGCACAGCTTATGCGACCGCACATGTCACCCGCACCGGTGTGTCATATGATTTCTTACAAATGCGGCACGTACAGTACTGAAATATGTGGATTCAGCATAATAGTACTGTTTAATTGTTTATTGTTATTTAATAATTTACAAAGCAAGTCAAGTTGACATGTATTGTTTACAAAATTAACCCAGTTTTTATTTAAGATTTTACTAACAACCACCAAATCAATGTGGTGAAATCAGCATTTACACACATGGATTTTGCTTACCTAACTCATTTGTCTTACTACTTTATTAACTTCATTTGTTTATTGTTATTTGTTATTGTTGATTTGTTAAACATCTTCGAAATTCATGTCATCAACTTTAATAAGAATGTTTTGGTTTTAATAATATTTTATATTTAGTATAACTAGGAACAAAATTGTTAGCAAAATTTTAGAACCATTATATTGTACTTATACATGAGTTTGTGTTTTTTACTGTAATTAGCTGTTTGTCCGCTTTATTGTCTTGATTTTATTTGTGTAATTCATAACAAGAATATAAACAATAGCTGTGGTTATATTCACTTATAAATTATTATTGTTATCAGTAATCAATAGAATTCATTTAATATACTAGTTAAATTGTTCTTTAGTGCTAACAATAATACATAGTTTTACATGTTTACAAGGCTGTTCATTGTTGGAAGTTATAAAAAATCTAAATATAATTGGTAAGTAAGGTACCTACATAATTAAATATTATCACTTTGTCATACTTGTTATCAAATTTTTCACAACATAACGAGTCTACGTCTATGTATGTAAAACGAAAACTTATAAAAATATTAAGCAAAGCACCACACAAATCAAAACAATACCCAATAATTGAAGTTTTATGTTTCCAAAAATCTAATCCCATCCTATTTAAGTACAACCACACAAAGAGTAGGGTAGGTACCTATTTACACACAGCATTCACAATTTATAACGTATATTTTTGTTTCCCATGCGGATTACAAGTATCTAATTTACAATAACTGCAATCTTCTTTTTTGTCATCTTTTAATATGTGATGATAACTCACTAGGGTGATGAAGAGCGCCTCGTGTTAGCAGCGACTACACCAGATTGAAACACAATCCAAGATTCGGAGAGTCAAGGTGGCAGGTAGAAATCAAAATTATAACATATTTCCAACAGTGATAAGCAAATGCAAAGCTGCTTCGACCACGAAGCACATGATTACAATAACATTAAAATTATGTATATTATGACTTATTATCCTAATAGATAATACTTACCTAGTTTTGAGAAGTGATTCAACAATAGACGCACGGAGCGAGCACGACGATAGAGAAATATGGCCGCCCAACCCAACCAAAGTAATTGAAGAAGAACGTCAACGCACGCACTAGGCGGTCAAACCATAGAGTACAGATTAATGTTGCCACAGTTAAAATTAAAGTGCGTCAAACCATGGATATATTACTCTATCTGGATCACTAACTTTGTAGAAGTAACTGAAGATCGATGAAGTCATAACAGAAGGACCATTTTTGTAATGTGTCCATGTTATCTATAGTCCAAGGATATAATCATTGGATCGATTGGAGTGCTTTTTATAATGATATAAAGACATATTCTAAAATTAATAATATATTATATTACTTTGATATAGATGTACCATAATTGTGTACCTTAATTTTCAATTTACTCATAATGCATTATATTAAAGGAGATCCGCCAAAGTCATACCGGCTTGTACGTTTAATGAATTTGATATAATATATTAGTTACTTTATGTACTTAATCATTATATAATATCTATACTAATATTATAAAGAGGAAAGATTTGATTGTTTGCATTGAATAGGCTCCGAAACTACTGAACCGATTTGAAAAATTCTTTCACTGTTGGGAAGCTACACTATCCCCAGGTGACATAGGCTATATTATATGTATATTTTTTTTCTATTTTTCCCGAAGCAAAGCGAGGTCGATTTCCTTGTATAATAATAAAGAGGAAAGATTTGATTGTTTGCATTGAATAGGCTCCGAAACTACTGAACCGATTTGAAAAATTTTTACACTGTTGGAAAGCTACACTATCCCCGAGTAACATAGGCTATATTATATTTTCAAAAAAATTAGGGATCCTTAATAAAACTCCAATAATGTAACCCAAGGTGTAAAAAATAAAGAAAACCGAAGCAAAGCGAGGGCGGTTACTCGTAATATATAAAGCGGTAGGTAGTTGCAAAGTATTATTTTATTCTTTGTTATAATTTACTATATTTACGATTCCTCTTACTACTTTCCGTGAAACGGAACGTTCAAAGATGCATATTTGTGATTAATTGTAACTATACGTAAAAAAAACAATCGATTCTGTTCAAATGCAATAATGATACATTCACTTTACAAGTGCAATTACCAAAACATAATAATAGGTAATATAATAATGCAAAACAAAAAAATCGGTAGCAAAATATACGAAACGTAATAAATTCACCTTTTTGGTATACCTAATAATGGTGCGATCGATGGATCGATGTGATGATCGATAGTATTAATTGAAAGCCGCTGCTACGTCCCTTTTTGTCACTGCCAACAGTGTCAGTCTAACTTTGCCTATCATCACTGTCTGTCACAATTTCGCTTGTCAGTCAGATGGACATTTTTTTATAACAGAAAGCCATGACACCAAAGTAATATAAATGAAACAGCCAGGTACTTAGATAATAAAGAAATTATAGTTTTATAGTAAAAGACGAGGTATATAAAATCAATCAACTGATTAAAAACGGTCGATAGGCCATATCATAATTATTATTGTTGCAAAAACAATAATATTATGTGTGTATCTTCATTATTTACTAAAAGATATGTGACTATTAAGTAATCTTTAAACCCACAGACATATAAACAGAAGGCTTCTGTTTATATGTCTGTGTTTAAACCAACATACCACTTGCTAGCTGTCGAGGTCAAATAAACTTTAATGTGAATTAAAAGTACTAATGAATGAAATGGTTAAAGTTTTAACATTGTACATTGTTGTACATCTCGGTACCAATTCCCTTTCTAAAGTGGCGGGTTTCCTTTGGTAATTTTGAAAAAAATCTAATAAAATGTATTATTAACATTATAATAATTCTTACCACCAGAAAAATTACCAATAGAATACATTTTAAAGAAACATACCAAAATAGGACACCCTGCAATTGTGAAGGACAACCTCAATCCGGCCTGTGATTGGTCGAATAGTCCTTCGTATATGACGTCATCGATCTTTTTTTTATGGAAATAGCCAGCAAACGAGCTGTTAAACAATCTTTCAGTGTATAAGGGATGCAACCAATAGCGTTTTTTTCGTTTTATTTTTCTTCTTCGTATTTCAAGAGCACTTATTACTGCAACCTGTACGAAGTCCATTTCAAGAATGAGCGCGTTTTGTTGCCCAGTGACTGTTCAAGTGGGCGCATCGTGGGTGACAGTAAGAAACAGTGACAAAAAGTCACGGTGACAAAAGTCACCAGTGCGCGGGTGGCCTAATTGGATACAGTGTTGTAATTCAGTGATGCTAATGCAAATGCCGTGTCAGGTCAAATTGTCAGGCATGCTGTAGGACATTTTGAACATTCCTTACCTACTTTATATCCCAGTAGCAGAAGCGATTTGTCTCAGTGGTATCGTAAAATTTGTATGAACTTATTGATTTGTCCATCTCTGTCATTTATAGGCTTTGGTCAGCCTTTTGGATGTTTTCATATCAGTACCCGGATGACCGAGCTTAGCTCGGTTTAGTATTGCTTAACAACGCCATCTGCTTTAGCTTTAGTGTAGCTACTCGCCAATAGATGTCAGGAAGAGTCTATTGTAGCCGTTTTTCATAGCCTAAAAGCACGGATAAAACGACATTTTTAAAAATGAATCCTAGCTAGATCGATTTATTGCCCCCGAAACCCCCTGCATACTAAATTTCATGAAAATCGTTGGAGCCGTTTCCGAGATGCAGAAAATATATATTATATATACATGAATTGCTCGTTTAAAGGTATTAGATTTTCGGGATCTTATAAGAATTTCATAATGACTTTTCTGTATATTTTAAGTAAATATGCTTTTATGGCACATTTAATTTAAGTTATCGATCGTAATAATTATTTTTTCCACAATGATAAATGAAATAATAAACTGGTATATTGAAATGTTTTGTATGGTACTAAAACCATAAAAATAACTCTGCTCTTTAGACAAGAAAAAACGCACAATAATATAATATAATTATAATATAATAGTTTTGTCGCATCTGTATGGCAACACTATCACAATCGGACCTTAAAAATACACTGTACCTATGTCTTTCTAACATTTTGTATGACTACCTTCACCAAATATCTTTAAACATACAACCCTCTTCTTAATATATAATATCTTTGCATATAACTTTAAAGTTAACACTTTCATTTTATAAAAAATTATGACCAAAAATGGATATTGTGCTATAGTTTTGTCGCGGACTGTAGAATTAAATAAACCAGCCATATAGATACCTAGAAAAAAAACATATCTAATCATAAGGATTAATCCAAAGTTTTATGTAGTATCTTCTAGATGTCTGTTCTATGGTTAGATTACCTATTACGATCGTAGCACACATATCAACTCGGAAAGGGATCGTCACCGGATCGCCTCGCCGTCAACCAAGCATCAACCTAACGTAAGCGCGTTACCAACCGACCCGCAGCTCCAAGTCGACTCGGCTACGGCTAAGCGACCGACGCCGCGCTTACGGCTCGAATGACAGCAGTTCGCCGACTCAGCGGTAGCCGCGGCGCGGGGCGTGCACGAGGACACGGAAAGTCGAAGGATAGCGTACGGTGAGACGTAAGCGCGGGTACGGCAAGTCGTCCACGCACCGTACCGCGGTTCGTGAGCTTGTCTCGAGGCGAGGCGGTTACGTTACGAATCCGATAAGTGTTTGTCGGATTCGTAACGTAACCGCCTCGCCTCGAGACAAGCTCACGAACCGCGGTACGGTGCGTGGACGACTTGCCGTACCCGCGCTTACGTCTCACCGTACGCTATCCTTCGACTTTCCGTTTCCGTTTCCGTTCCGGCCGGCGAGCCGTAAGCGCGGCGTCGCCTAGCCGTAGCCGAGTCGATTTGGAGCTGTTGGTCGGTTATAACGCGCTTACGTTAGGTTGACGGCGAGGCGATCCGGTGCCGATCCCTTTCCGAGTTGATATGTGCGCTACGACCATTACCCGTGCTATGTCAGTATACTTCAAGTTTTAATATGGCTATGAAAATTGTTAAAACTAATTGTCAAGTAAAAAAAAAGTTATACATTGAAATATAATGTCATAGTTAACAGACATCTCGAACGTCACATCATAGCGCGAACACAATCACCACAGAGTACTTAATCACTGACAATCACCATGTTGCCGTTCTATGCTGTGACTTATCGAAGGCCTTTGATGTTGCCGACCATGCTGTACTTGCAGCCAAATTCAAACATTAAGTATGGCATCGACGGTCCATCGCTCGATATTTTGACGGTCCTAATGCGTGACAGGATCCAAGCAGTAGATGCAGGGAACGAAAAGACAAAGTCTGACCCGCTATCAACTGCTATGGGAGTTGCGCAGGGTTCGTCGGTGTCGAATGGTTTGCTATAAATGGCCTTTCCCTAAATATAAGCAAGACACATTACGTTCACTTTAATCTATCAGGTCGAACATTAAGTCCTCTTACGGTTCTAGTGAACGGAATGACGATTAAGGGAACACATGAATCCACCTTTCTCAGTTTCGAAATCGACAGCGCCCTCACATGGAAAACTCATGTCCAAAAGGTGTGTGGAAAACTGGGTAGTGCCTGCTTCGCGCTAAGTCGTGTGTGTCGGGTTGTGTCCACCGAGGTTGCGCGCGTGTTACTTCACTACGGTGCACTCTGTGCTGCACTTTGATTATATACACAAGGTGCTGCAATACGGTGCGGAGCTGTGGGGTCGCTCTTTTTACTGGCAGCGTGCCTTCCGCATGCAGAAACGTGCTTTGAGGGCACTGGCGCGAGTAGGTCACGACACCTCTGCAAAACCCCTCTTTAAAGACTTAGGAATTCTTACATTACCTTCCATCGTAATATTACAGACGGCAGTATATGTGAGAATGAACCTGGTGTCATATAAAAAGAGGGGAGATGGTCACTCCCACCACACCCGAAACGCCAATAAACTGTTGGCAGTGCCGCGAAGACTCACCAAGTCGTCTAAGTTGACCCACATAATGGGCCCGGCTGTGTACAATAGGCTGCCCAGTAATATAACTGAGGCAGAAAGCCTAACAAGCTTCAAATTCAGGCTTAAACAGTGGCTGGTGGAACAGACGTTCTACAGTGTCGAGGAATTCATGCTACTTAAAGAATCACTGACTAAATGTTAACAAATATAATTAATTAGTGTAATTCATTTTAAACAATTAAATTACTTTGTGTCTTTTTATGACTGTTTTTATTGAATGTATTATTGATTTAATATTTTATTATTGACATTTTTTTCCATTGCAATAATTTTTTTACAACTTATACCTATACTGAGTATATAGGTATTTGTAATTTTATTTTGAAACTGATGACGTGTATTTTCCATATGAATAAATGACTATTGACTATTATTTGTTACTGATGTCCATGAGCGACGATGACCAATTACCATCTGATACGATGATTACGATGACTATTTCTATCTACTTAATTAAAACCTAACCGTTGCCGAACTCGATTACAAATTTTAAAGTGACTCTCTCTATTTAGTCGATCACTCTTGGCAGAGTGGTCGCGGTCTTGACCAGTCCTGGATTTGTCAATAGGCCGTATAGGCCGCGGCCTATGGGCGGCAGCGTCCTAGGGGCGGCAGATTTCCGAAATTCTTGTATTTTTACGCACTTTCTTAGTGACTAATTTAGTGCATTCCTTACTATGAATGGAAAATTATTACTTTAAAAAGGTACATGGGGCGGCGAAAATTTATTGGCCTACACTCATAAAAAATGTAAATCCGGCACTGGTCTTGACGATATTCGAAGAGTAGGCAGAGCAGCGGCCCTCGCGATGCGTCTCCATCGGGTTCTGTTGTTGGCGTTGCGATCACATTGAGCAATGGTGTCCGTCCAGCGCGTAAGTGATCTGCCTCGTGATCGTTTTCCTTCGACCTGCTCCTAGACAACAAGACGCACCTAGAGAGATGACGGATTTTGGAAAATTCATCCCCTAAGGGGTAAAAATAGGGATTGGAAGTCACTTTCATACAAACCAACTTCGTCAGTTTTAGAGTTGTAAATATGTAAGTTTATAATATGTTGTGCTTATAATTTTTATGTAAGTTTATAGTTATGAACAAAAGCTAACTTTAACACATTTTTTTAGAAAATCATTATTTATAGGTTTAATTTAGGGGATGGATGAAAATTTAAGTATCGTAAAGTATATAACCTCTGAAATGTGTAGCGGCCCAAAATCGGCTTTAATAAGTGCTGTGTTACCTGACAAGATCATTCGTGTGTCTGTCCACCCTTTACAGCTAATTTACTCTGAAATTACTGGACCAAATGAGTTGAAATTTGATACTCAATGTACCTACTTTTTTATGACCCAAGGACGAAAGTATAAAGTAAAGAACTGAATTTTGAAAAAAAATTTTTTAACGAAATTAAAATTAAACAAAAACTGTTTTACTAACCGTATCATGTGGTAAGTCAAATGACAGGGCTTGTTGTCTAGGATCTCAAATATATTTTTGTTACAGTTCTACAATGGATAGTTTTATTTAAAATTATCCAAAAAAGAACGAAATTTAAAGCCAAAAATTGACCATTCCCCGCCTTATCTCCTAAACTGACGCTAGAATTTCGAAAAATACAGAGAATAGTTCTTTACTTAAATATTGCTTCCATGTTGTGTTACATGTTGTTGATACTAACTTCAAAGCCCGCAGCAAGCTTAGCTATAGATTATAGCTAAGCTTGCTGCGATATATATAGCTAGGGATAAGGGATTATTTATGCTACACCGAGCAGGGCACGAGCTGTGCCGACGCGGACGTCGCACGGTTTAGCTAAACACTCGATGTCATACATAATAAGTATCGTAATGAAAAGCATTTTATTCTTAAATTTCATTTATTTAATACTGTAACAAAACAACCGCTACTTTAAATAGATAAACAAGCTATCTTTACCGACGTAGGTACTTCATAGGAATTATTTTCTTTACATAAGAAAACCTTCATGGATTACACGTAATTATAATTTTGATGTCTACAAAAATACATTTTAAATTGATTGTTAAATATATCTAGGTATTATTTTTTCAGTAAAAACATTACAATGTTATGTTTGTAAAATTGAGAGAATTATGGGTATAATGTCGAAATTGTGATAATTACATTTAACATACCGTGTAATCCATGTTACAAAATTAGCGATTTACTCCATAGTGTTGGTATTGTTGGTAGGTGTTTGTTTCCGAGTTTGCGGCACGAGGCTGCCACGCCCAGTAATATAAACGTTAAGATAAAGCTTATGTTATACCTATTTATAATCGTTGAACATAATTACGTACAATTAAGTCCATTGCAACGATCCAACCTCAGATTAATGGATTCAATTCAATTTCCTATTATTATCACCACAGTTTACTTTAAACATAGTACTTAGGTACTTACTTTTTGCATTAAATCTACTTGACAAATTTTAATGAGATAAACTTCCTTTCAGCTCATGCCTCCGATTGATATGAATTTTGGTATACCTATGTATTTCGATTGGCTGGTAACGAATATCATAGGCAAAATACCAGCATATTTCATTTTCAAGGTTTATTTGACATACTACTGATTTTACAGAAAAATGTTTCGTACAAAAGTTGTAGCCCATCAAAAGATTGACATTTTATGTCTTATATATTTTTCTTGTAGAGACAGTGGTTCTACAAAAAAAAACATTATTTTTAATTTTTCACGTTTATTTGACATAGTACCTACTGATTTTACAGAAAAATGTTTCGTACAAAAGTTGCAGCCCATAAAAAGATTGACATTTTACGTCCTATATATGTTTCTTGTAGAGTCACTGGCTTTTTTTCTTGGTACAATGTCACTTGACATGGGCTAAAAGGAAGTTCACCCTCTTAATGTTTCATCAATAAATATTCAAGTTTAATCAATCAAAGAAACATTTTCTGATTATCCTATAAGGCTGTAATAAACCTAAATTCTTTAGTAAAAGACAATGCAATTGTGTAACTAATCCTTATAGTAGAAGACAAAGTCTATTTGCAGCTAAGACGCACGAGACATCCAAATGAACAATTTAAATAACAACAGTTCACTCAAAGTGATATTACCTAGGTACCTATACGTATATTTTTTTTCTCTTCAATGAGAGTATTCTCTGTAACCAAACAACTAGTATCATCGAACTGCGAACACTTAGAACACACAGAAGGACATGGAATATACTTAAAACTACTTCAAGAACCTTTACTCCTATGTATGTTACTCGAGTAAAGGTTACTGTAATTGTTAATGGGAAGGGGCCATAGGAAATTCACCCTATAATTGGTGAATCGAGAAAGTTAGCTTCTTAGTAGAACATAATACGCGATACTCATCGTAGATATGACGTAGAGATGACTCATTTTTAAAGAAAACAAACATTAGGGGCACTGGTTACTTACAATACGAGGTTGAATTAGTTTATAAAATATTTGAGTGTATATGAGGATGTGACATTGAGACACGCAGTTTGCGTAAGATGCTATTTATACAGCTGCTACTTTTTATCAAATTATCTTAATGAGTACCTTCCTATTCTGAAGTCTCGTACGTTTTTGCGGAATGTTATATACGCAATTTGTAAAGTTCCAATGTATCAAAATATATTGTTTATGAAAATAATGTATACTTAGTCGGTCACCATCTGTGTTACGTAAATACGTAGGGCAGGTAGTTTTCAATGTACCGCTTTGTAACGACTAGCGACTGTTCAAAAGACCGTACTTCCAAAAATATAAGGAGACCACTCATTTACCTTTCACTTCAGCAAATAGATTAGGTAAAACAATTTCTAACGCTGAAGATAATATTACCTGATAAAAAATCTTTTGCATTTTTTTTTCGAATGGATAGTTGTTGTTGGCCCGAGTGGCCTTTACAGCCTCACGCGGACAGAAGTTAAAACAGTTATATGGATAATTTGTTGGCGTAGAATGATAGTTGATTTTTTAATTTTCCACCACTTTATTGTAATTGGAAACTTGCCTAACTGTCTAGTCTGTTTTTTGACGGATTTTTGGCGCGAGGTAACGAAGAAGAGACATTTTCTTTCATCTACCAAAGCTTTCAGTCTCAGGAATATTCCATGGTCTACCTATATTTTCGTGATGTAATCAGTACCACAGGTCCTCAAATAACTCACTAAACTCACTAAAGCTGGCCATACACGATCAAGTGTACTTGTCAAGTTTGCAGTTTGACTTGATGCGTCATCCAGTGTGAATGAGATAGCTATGGCCAGATAGCTATACCGTGGCCATACACCCTCAAGTTTACTGGATGCCGCGTCAATGGCCAGCTTTTAGCGTCATCTTGCGCCGGGTGTTCTGTCAGATCTCTGTGTAAATATGATTAACATAATAAATCTACAAGGAACACAATTCCGATGCCCAATACACAACAATGTACCTATTAGTTATTATATAATCATGTTGCAAACACAGTTAAATAATCCTTTAAGGACTTTAAAATTGTTCAATAATACACAACGTCAGATTTACAATAATAAACATTGGCCACTTCTTTAATAAAAGTATCAGAAATGTTCATAATTAGATACCAACTACTGATAACAGATAAATGCCTCAAAAAAATATTTATGAGTAATCTACACATCTATAAACAGTTTTTGGTGTTGGAAATGCCATCAATTCATCACAAATATTAATTTTAAAAACCCCATAAGCTCTTTTCACAGTGAAGGCTAGACAATACAAGCTGTTATCTAATCCGAGTTCTTAAAACTATGGATAACATTGATATTGTCTTATCTTTTTGAAAGAAATATTAAATTTTTTGAACATAAGTTATTTTTCTTATAAATAGCAGTTCATGCTTTTTCCATTTAACCTAATATTGTATCACATTTCGATAATGCACTAGAAAAATTCTCACACATTTATAAAATTAGTTATCTACAGTCGCTTAATTCTAAATGGCTACAGAGATTCGGGGCTACACAAACTTGTAAGAAAATAGTATTCGCTACGAGCAAACTACTATCATGTAATTGTAAATTATGTTGAAATAGGTACATACAGCTATAGAGGTACCCGCTAATCTCAAACAATGATATTTGAGCATTACAGAAACTATTATATTCGAAATCTCTTTTCTATTTAACTTAAAACTGTATAAAAACTAAAATAAAGAAAAAATAAGCAAATTAGTAACTATTACAATAAAACTTAGCCCACAGTAAAAGTTTAAATTTTGAGCCTTAATCTATCTTAGTCTTTCGAATGCTGTCTATTACTCTTCTCCTGTAATTATATCTATAATACTGACATAGGAACCTGTTAGGAAACCAATTACGCCGAAGCAGATAAGGAAGAGATTTTTCCAGAGAATCCAGTTGAAGCGGCCGAGTCCGTTGGGCCGGTCCCAGAACGTGACAGTTTCGATAACAGCGGGGAAGATAAGACCAAGGAAAGACAAACAGACAGCACCCACTAGAGAAATGAATGGGCCCAGGTTTGGGATGGCGATCGCGATGCAAACGGTCATGGTGATGATAGCGATTCTGATGCTGTATTCGGCAAGGTTCTTCTTGGCACCGAACCAGTGGCGGACGTTCTTCCAGATAATTTCCATCGGTACGTAAAACTGCAGGCTGTATGTGAGGAACATGGCCACGGCAATCATCAGTTTCACGCACTGTCCAAGTCTGCAATTATGGAAAACATAATTACAATTAGTTAAGGAGTTTATTTACAAACACAGTTCTATTTTGCACCAATTGCAGTGATAGGAATCAGTTGAATCAGTTGAATCAGTGGAATCATTGAAATTAATGTTGTAACATAAAAGGCTTGGACTCCACTGCTCCAATGTCGACATGGATGGTTCAGTGGCCAACCAACACCAACCAACATTTCCAACATTTAAAGCGAAAATCAATGTTTATATGACGCTCAATATGTAAGCAGATTACACCTATAAAAGAGGTATCGCTAAGCATTTAATTATGTATTGTCTACTCCTCAGTGCCGGATTTATATTTTTTATGAGTGTAGGCCAATTTATTTCCGCCGCCCCATGTACCTTTCTAAAATAATAATTTTCCATTCATAGTAAGGAAGGCACTGAATTAATCACTAAGAAAGTGCGTAAAAAAACAAGAATTACAATTTTTGCGACAAAAATCATCTATAATATATAATTTTCTGAAATCTGCCGCCCCTAGGACGCTGCCGCCCCTAGGCCGCGGCCTATACGGCCTATTGATAAATCCAGGACTGCTACTCCTTGGAAGTTTGTAGTGTATATCTTGTTGGTGTGACTAATAAAAAAATAAATAAATAAATAACATTATTAAAATTAGGAACAATTGGGATTTTGTGCTTGAAGTTGAAAGTTTTGCCATGAACGGACTGCCATTAAAGTGCGTAAGGTGCCTTAAAGTATCTGGGTGAATTTCCCAAGTGCATTTTTGAGACGGCGAGGTTGAAAATTAATGTGTGGAGGTAAACTACAATTATGCATAATTTTATATAGGTAGTTTAAGTAGTGATCTACATGATAGTGAGGTATTCAGAGGTATTTAATACATAGATTCTTAATAAAAAAATATCTAAGACCTAAAATCTAATTCCGGTGTACTGTCCAAACTGCGTTTATTTACATATTTTATAAATTTAATTTTTTTTGGTAAATAAATTTCATTGAAAGGGAATGTTTTTTATAAATACATTAAATAACACAACTAATATATATTTATGGAGTAATTTAAGATTAAACAACTGCTCTTAAAACATCTTTTAAAAATGTCCTACAAAAAAAAGCAATACCGGTGGCGCATTTTGTATACTTCATTACTTGTTACTTTACGATTTGGAAGACACCTTACTGGCTCTCCCCGCACCGTTCAGTTGTGCTCTTGCAAACTGTGTGTTAGGATGACCGACTGGCTGCGTAATTTTCCTGCCAAACACGTTAGTTCTAACTGCGGTGGCGCAGGAATACAAAATCATCCAATTCCGATGTCATGTATATTAGTAAAAGTACAAAGCAGATTATCTAGAAACTTTATGGAGGGTTCCATTAACGGTTTTCAGCTATAATTGTGAAATAAAAGTTAACCTGTGACTAAAAGTTTTCTTTAAAATTCAAGTTTTGTCTCTGATTCTAAGTCCGGTGGCGCAATCTCGGTGGCTCCGGTGGTAAATCAACCGTATAGGGAAGTATAGGCCACAGAAACACAAGCGTTGTCTCCATCTATCCATCAGCCCTTGGAGGTCCACTGCTGGACAAAGGCTTCCCCTAACTTGCACCACTCTGACCGGTCCTGAGCCTTCTGAATCCAGCGAATGCCCGCTGTCTTCGTCAGGTCGTCAGTCCACCTGGTCGGGGGGCGTCCTATGCTCCTTTTTCCGAGACGTGGGCGCCATTCGAGGACCTTTCTTACCCAACGGTTATCGGTCCTTCGCACTATGTGGCCCGCCCATTGCCACTTCAGCCGGCTAATTCGTCGAGCTATGTCGGTTACCCTTGTTCGTCTACGGATCTTCTCATTTCTGATGCGATCACGTAGAGAAATACCAAACATAGCCTTCTTCATAGCCCGCTGCGCTTCTCTGAGGTTGTGGATTACTCCAATAGTAAAGCACCACGTCTCGGATTCGTATGTCATCACTGGCAACACAAATTAAACTTCAGGCACTGAGGTAGTGTTTTGGACGACAATATAATTATGACGGAGTTTCCCGAACGCAGCTCATCCAAGTTGGATTCTACAAGTGACTTTTTTCTCGTAGTTGGACTTACCCATCTGGATTACTTGTCCCAGGTAATTGTATTCGTCTAGAACTTCGAGAGCAGCGCCGTCAACAACAACCGATACGGGTGTGACATGGACATTCGACATGATTTTCGTCTTGTCCATGTTCATCTTAAGACCCACCCGTTGTGAGGCGCTGTTCAAGTCCCCGAGCATTGTACCAAGTTCTTCCAGGGAACCCGCCAGGATGACTATATCATCGGCATGTCGCAGGTGTGTGATGTATTCGCCAATGATGTTAATGCCATGTTGTTTCCACTCCATCAGCTTGAACACGTCTTCCAACACAGCGGTGAACAGTTTTGGGGATATGACATCCTTGTCTGACACTTCTCTGCAGTTGGATGGGGTTCGTTGCTGTGTCGTGTACTCTGACGGACATGATGGCGGATGAGTACAAACACTTCAACACCTCGATATACCAGTAGTCGATCCGCCACCGCTGGAGAGAATCTAGTACCACCCAGATCTCGATAGAATCAAAGGCCTTCTCATAGTCCACATATGCTATACATAACGGCAAATTATACTCCTCGGTCTTTTGTGTAATCTGCCGCAATATGTGTATATGGTCTATGGTGCTGTAGCCTTTTCGGAATCCTGCTTGTTCGTGAGGCTGGAAGTCGTCAAGCCTGCGTGCAATGCGATTTGTGAGGACCCTCGAAAACAGCATATAAACGTGACTCAGAAGTGCAATGGGCCTGTCTAATCACCGCTAAAAGGAGTCCGTTCATCTAGACTCCTATTCTACAAAATGTACATATCTTTAAAGTATTAAATGATCCTGCCTTTATGATTTCTCATTGGCATAAATCAATTTCGGTGGATAAAATTCTAATTCCAGTGGTCCTAATTTCGGTGGCATTTGATAGTGTAATTTGATAATATCTCCGGAACAAATAAAAAAAATTTCAATCTCTACTATATGACTAATTATTACTACTATTTACATATTATTTATGCCAAATAAAGTGTGTTAGAAACAGCAAGTTTAAATTTAATCAATTTCGGTGGCTTGGATTTTAATTCCGGTGGTCCTTTAATAATTTCGGTGGCATTTGATAATTTCAAATGGAAATATCTCATGAACTAATAATTTTTTTTCGATCTCTAGTATATGATTAATTAGTACTACTCTTTAACTATTATTTAAGCCAAAAAAATTTATCAGAAACAGCTAATTTAAATTCGCCACTGTAATTAGGCAAAATTCGTGTTTGTTGAAATTCACCCATCTCATCTTATCTACTACATATAAGAGAAACCAACTTAAACGTACGCAGTTACATAGGTATGTACGATGTTGACTGCTTTCAGGCTGCTGCCAATATCTTAGATTTTTGTAAAGCTTAATACTTACACTTCATCTTCAGGCAGGTTCAAAGTGATGCTGCTCCGGGTGTCATCTCCATACTTCAGGTATCCGAAAAATCCAGTCATTGCATATAAGGAGACAACAAAAGACATGCCGGCGTTGAGGACTCCAGGGCAGCCAATGAAGTGAGTCGGGGTCTTCATGTTATTTTCGAGGGGCATCACCACGCCGATACCCTCAAGAGCGAAGATGGCGGTGCCGAAGAAGGTCGGGAGACGTTCGAAACCAGCAAACTTCTGTCGTTCGCTCACACTGGGAATATCTTGGAAGAGGTAGTAGAAAGTTATTCCCATTCCTGTGCCGACCAGAAGATTAGCGAGCATCGAGAATGGCGCCAAATATTTCAAATTCCTCAGAAGGTTGATCAAAATTAGAAACGGAAGAAGTGCTGCCATGTAGACTCGGATGTCGATATCTTGCGGGATTACGTCGCTGCCTATGGCGTAGTAGTCTACAACTTGTTTCACGTTCTTAGCGACGAACACGATGTATACACAGCAGCAGCCGAGTAAATCTACTACCAAGAACCAGTTGATCATAGCCCTGTGAAAGGAAAACTTAATCATAAGTAACTAATTAATACACATCTACTTCAGTGAATAAACGTTTAGCTTTAGACCATAATTACAGGTTAAGATGATAAAAATTCAACCGGTTGAACAACATTAATTATAAAGTAATTACAAAATACTTAGCGAACTCGCAAGAAGAGTTACCAATATAATTATAATATTTTACAACGAGTTAAACAAATTATTTTTATTTCTTTATTTAAATAAATCACTTACTTGGCAAGCCTAGAAAACATGCGAACTCCTGGTGGACCCGATAAGAAAGCGGCTTCGGCAGTCTCGGCAAATCCCAAGGATGGTTTTTGTATCCTCCTGCAAAGCTCGTGGGCCGTTTTCACGAGGATATGCACACAGTATGTACATATACCACCGATGAGGAATGTGGCCACCAGACCGAAGAACAGACCAGCATTTAGAAATGCCATGGGCATGGCTAAAATACCGCTCCCTAAAGAGCCTTTCAGCAAATGGATCAAGGTGTCCAAGTCTCTGTAAGAAAAGAAAATGGATTTTGTAACACATATTAAAAAAAATACGTGTGAAGTTAACTTATTTACTGAAGAACCTTAAAATTTTGGAAATAACTAGGTCTATATAAATCGATTAGGTATTATTATTTAAACGAAACGGAATATTAAAATTAGGTATATCCTAATGTTGATGAAATCAATACCCGAGTTAATGCTTTTTAGTCTAATGGAAATCCAATTAATAATTTTGGATAACAAACATCTTGGATGTTATCCAAAATTATTAAAAACATTGTATTGTATTGGTACAATACTTCACATTTCAAAACTGTGAATGATGTGATGTTGTTACTTCAATGATATTAAACTACTCTTTTTATAGTACATATAATATCATTGTATTACTTTAATAAACAAATTGGGTTTAACAGTCTATTATTTATTCAACAAGCATCATTAGGTGTAATAAATTATAATTATATGTATTTAAATTTTTAGAAGTAGGCACCATTTTGTACAATTTGGTACTCTATCTGTTTATGTTGCAACTAAACTTTGACAACAGCAAACAATAAAATTATCTGTCACAAATAGTAGTAGGATTCTGCGGGAATTTGTCGTCGTCCGCGTCGCCACCACAAAAAATTCACCATAGTATGGTGGTAATATTACTACCACGGTTCCAGCTACGAGCATTTTATGATGCAGCAGCAAATAAGAAATAATGGCTTATATCTCGCCCATCATAACATAATAATATGACGGTACGGTTCCCCGCAGTGATTGTTTCGCAAGTCGCTACATTCAGTCGGCATGTAAGGACCATTATGTCATATAAGTACATGAGTTCATTCATGTCCAACGGTATCTATCGACTTCCAGACTAAACATTGTACTGTAGATACTCGACAGTTAACTTTTTTCGTTAAATGTTCGAGGAAGGTAGTTACTTTTGTAAAACGCTGTTCTTTTGTATTTACCGGCTGGTAAAGACTGGTCACTTAGATTGGTAAATTTTTTACGTACTTAAACGATTTGTTTTGTAAAAATCGAGCAATTTCTTACTTGCTTACTTACATCATACTATCAAGACCTCTTTCTATTGACTTTCAAATTTTGTATAAAAATTTACATAGGGAATATAGCAGCGCAACGCATTATCGAAAACTTTAGAGTACCTAGGAGGTAGGTACCTTATTTTATTATATTCTAAAATAACAAGGAAAAAATCCACTTACGATGTCGGATGGGCCAATTTCCTATGCTCGAACGGATTATAGTCCTCGTCGGCTTCGATATCCCGCCCTGGGATCTCCATGAGGGGCAGAGTAGACCCCGCCTGTTGTTCCACGGGGATTTCATTTGGGTCAACTTTGTATCTGTGGAGCGTTTGCCAAGTACTATTATAGCGATGGTCATTGCAAACTTATTTAATTCCTTAATATAATCTTATTATTGATAGGTTAGAAGTGAGTGGGTAAAAAAGTGTAGTTCAAAACATTCACTAAATTGAAAAGCACGAGATTGTAGGTATGGTGGTAGGCCTTAGCAATGACACAATTAAAGGCCACATTGGAAGCTCGAATGTGATATCCCGAGGTGTGATTCGATGTGCTGTCGCGACCGCGAGTTATCGGACCTACTACGTGTCGACTCATGATCTTACTATTACTCAGTTACCGCGATTTTTAAAGTTATTTACTCAATTGTTAGTTACTCTAAAATTACATTATGTGTGAGTGTCAATGTGTGAAGTGTGATACATTCATTATGGTCTCCAAAATAAAATAAAAGTATTTTTAGTTGCGCTTCACTCTGTTAAGACTCGGCATTTACAATGAAATGGCCCAACCGCTAAATTCAATACAGCTTTACGTTAAACAAGAAAACTTTAAACAACTTGTCTTATTGCATCTTTTATAACAAGCCCAGATTGTTATATGATGTTCATTGTTTTACAAACGTTGTAGTCTCGTTTTGGGGTGTTATATCGAAACAAAAGACATAAAGCTAAATCAAATTTGTACAAAAAACCAGTTTGAAAGCCAATCCCGAGCCTGAACAGAGATGGCGCTGGAGAGACGTCGGCGGTCGTCTGCGCGGGCGCAAGGCGCGGGCGACGCTACGCGGCCTGCCTCTCACAACATGTATTTTCACATTACCATTACCAAAATAAGATAAATTAAATAAAGAAAATTGAAACCATAAAATGGAATGATGTACCGGTGTATGAGTCCATTAGATGCTAGATGAGCGAGATCGTCGAACGACTTAAATCTCGTGGAAGCAGCACTCGTCTTCCCGGATCGTCTCCGAACGGCGACAAGCTATTATAGCTCGTTATAAGGAGCAAATACTTAACAGTCAACATACAATATAAAATACCATTTTAACGATAATACATATCTCAAAATATTGATTGAGCTCGGACCAGAGGCCGTCTCAGCATACTACTATAGTCAACGAGAATAATGACTACAGATTTTTTACTTGATAGTAAATATTATAATAAATTTTCGTTTCAATGTCCTGTTGAACAAAAATGTCAATATTATTAATTTTCCGGACCAACTCAGATATCTTTCAACAAAGAAAATCAACATTTGCCAAGATAAAATGGGGTTAAGCAGAGCTGTGAAGCATGCTATATGTCGATTGAAATCTCTAATTACAAAGCAGCATTGTCTGACCGAACTTATTATAGGTACAGGTGAAACGATACCTGCACAATGCACCGATAGATACTACTTAACTAACTGCTATGTCGATATATTTTCGTGAAGTACATATTTTACAAATAAGCCGCTATAAGTAATAAAATACAAAAAACACCTTCCTGATTTATTCAGTCGTCAACCAATTCAAAGTATGGTAAAGGTACCTATTGAGATCTTGAAATGAATTATAATTATTATACTTATTATTTATTGAATTATTTTTCGATCAGACAATACTTCATAGGCAGACATACAAAAACATTTGCCAACATGAAAAATTATTCAAACTGAATAAAATTATTAACAACAGAGGCACTCCAAGCTTAGTCGTCGTCGCTATAATGAACTTTTTCAGGGAATATTTAATGATGGAACTTTATCACTTACTTGACCATAACGACATCGGATAAGTCATTTTTAACTCCTTTTTTCTTGGGATCATATTCGGCTATCATCGGCCGCATTTGAGTTTTCTGTGAACAAAAAATAAAATTCAGTTAACAAACTACTTTGTCAGTGACTGCGAGAAAAACCTTATAACTAACATAAATTAAGTGACAATTTGCTGAAGCAAACAACTTCTTACTTCAGCGCTAATATTCCATGTTTCACTAGCCATTTGGCTTTGTGCTCTATGTGAAGCTTTAGGTATAGTTAAATAGACATTTTATTTACTACGATCGGCAGGTTGTGGTCAGTTGATAAGAAAACCGAAATGTACCCTGTATACGTTGTACAGTACAATAGTTATAGTGCAGCGAGGAGAACTTTCCTGTGAAATTCATTAACACCCCCACTCAGAGTCACTAACGGTTACTTTAATCACTCCTTAGTAAAGAATCACCATACAAATTCTGTACTAAGGAGCCATATAAGTAACCATTAGTGACTAAGACTTGGGGCGTAAGTATACCTACTATTGACGGCCGTATGAAAAACGCTTAATAAAACAAATTTTAGCTTTTGCACTATTCCATTTGTTTTATCTTTATTGTTTTTCATAAGAGCGAAAGGAACAAAACACTTTATGAGCCTTATATAAATTTGCTTGTTTTTATGAAAGGAGGTAGGTAAGTCTATAGTTATCAGTAGCGTGGCCAAAAGGTATTAAAACAAAAGCAGCGCCAAGTAAATTGCGTAAAGGCGTATTGTTTGGCTCGTTCAATGACGCGGACGGCCGCAGCGCACTCCCGATCCCATGACGCTTGCCAGTTCGCACGGGGGCTCGGTTAACTCGTGTTTTCGCCGCGTGATGCTATTTTGGTAGGCTATAAATAACTCTGCGAACGGATCAGGCAAGTCGCGAATCTCCCACAAAACCCCCGCAGTTAGTTATCTAAAGGCCGCCAAAATGTACGATGTCTTTTATGAAATAATAATAAAGAAAAATAAAATAAAATAAGACAAACGAAAAGGTTTTGAAGTTTCGTAAAAATATTACAAAGCTTATATTGTAACATGGCTAGGGGTTAAATATACCCCTCTTTTGTGACTCATGGTAGTCTTTAGTGTGCGTGCTGTTTTATTCCCCTAATGATATTCAACGGCCGAGTTCCTCCAGCTGTGGAAATTTTAAACAACTTTGAACCTTAAATTGAAAATGTTAAATACTTAAAATAGATGTGCGCACAGATACCGGCCAGAAGCGATTGTCTCCGGAACTGGATTTAACTGGTTCCGAATGAATTGGGAAGGAACCGGTCAGCTTGCCATTATGCGCCCCAATACTTTTTGTAAGAATTGTTATTCTATTTTTGTAGGTAGAATACACATAAAAATTAACATATCCATTTATGATTCACTTAGAAGTAGAGTTATAGTGCGGAAAATGTATTAAATACAAAATTTTAGAGATTATCTAAGGGCACGTGCTTACTTTATAATGTAAGTAACTTATACTACCTATAAGGTAAGCACCGACAATAGATACAATACAGTACAATACGATATAATAATAGGAGTTTAATTTGTGTCAACTTTGTAATTCCAATATTTTCATGTTTGTTTCTACGGACGATAACATGGTTTCAGCGTATTTACATCTTCACATTATAAAGTCGTGATCTTCTGTATAATATCGGACATGTGACGTACCTTCGTGACCGTGTAAATATTTGTAATAAACATTAATAATGTCAATAGCGAAACGCACGACATTCCGTAATACTCGTATAGTTACAGTGAGGGCCGGCACAATAGCCCCTCTACTTATTGTTATTAAACACTCTTCACGAAGCTCACACTAGTCAAGATAACACTCGAGATAAATATCTGAAATATTATAGATACGAGTAAGGTCGTAGCTCATCTAAACGACACCGCTCCCACCCAACCAAAGTATGAGAATTCAAATATAAACTTTAAATCGTGCTTTGTAGATGCAACTATTGAGTGGCAAGGTTGCGGTAAGCTTGCTTCCCGCGCGCGGGCTGCTAATTTTTGTTGTTACTGTAAAGTGCACCTACAGAGCACGATTTTAAGTCTATATTTGAATTCTCATACTTTGGTTGGGTGGGAGCGGTGTCGTGTAGATGAGCTACGACCTTAAGCCTGACGATCAAATTTGGACAAACTCATTGGCCTCCTTCGCTAAATAGTTTAGTAAATAGTTATATTATTTGCCATTTACCACAACACGCCTCCGACGATGTCGTCAAAGTAAGTATTAATAATAACACAATTACATATAACTGCATCGATCACGATCAGCAAATATATCCCTCTGTTATTATTATGATAATAGTCATATTTTACTACATCAAACTCCTGGTTACCGAGCCAAGTACGCCAATAGTGTGGAAAAGAAGATGTGGTTACTTTCAGCTAGTCGGATATAAATAACATTTTATTAGAATTGCTTTCGCCTCGGCCTATTTCAAATTGTCGCAAGCCATAACTGTCTCGCCGTTGACCTTCGTTATCCTTTCACAATGAAAGGGGCTAAGGTCAGAGTCTACCAGTCTGGGACCGTGCGCCTTGGGAATACTCGTATTGTGCAGAATTGTCAGATATATCGCGGTCGGTTCCCTCATGGTGTTTTAATTGTTCGAAAAAAGCGATAAATTTAAACCTTTATTTGATACATGAACATAATTCAGGAAAATTAGAGGTAGCTCAAACCGAAACCGATTTTCAAACCATAAGTCTAGTCTAGAGGCTTTTAGATGTTTTGATTTATTTGATAAAATTTGATACATATATTTTGATTGATAAATAATAACAATATTGAGATACATATTATGTGCATGGACGTCATTAGTATGTATATACCTAGGCTATAGCTCAGCCCATTAGGTATTATCGTACCTACCCTCAAAAATTGCAATACAGAATAGCAAAAAAAACTGTTAAAATATCTGTAAGTAATCAAAGGAATTTTACATTACGATTTCTTGCACAAAACCGTTGAAAAAAACTTGAAAAAAAATTGAGCATATTCAGCTTTTGCCTCTCTTAACAAAAATTCAAAGTAGGTAACACGACTTATGCTTTTGTTCCACTGAGGGTGCGTTATGTCTTCTGTGGCCCAGTTTTTATTTATGAATGATATATTTGCTGACCTGGCAGCTTCGGAAATTATTTGACTAAACTAGAAACCGAAGGTCTGGGACCTGGGAAATGTGCACATTTCCGTACAACTCACAGAAATTCTCCATTTCATGTTGAATGACCGTGAATAAATACAATGTTTGCATAAATTCTAAAAACTGCAGTACTTTCGATTCGCAATCTTCGGTGCAATCGAACTGAAAATGAAAAGTGCCGAACGTAACGAATACGAGTATTACGGGAGAGCGAGAGGGCGTTTCAGAACTCAGATGAGATCGAAATGCTATCTGTCACTATCAGTACAACGGAAATCGAGAACTGAAACGAGATGGAAGTCCGAGACGACCTATAGAGGGGCGCGCGGGCGAGCCAATGCAAGGCGCAAGCTTGGATGTGTGCACTGTGCACCGATGTTTTACGGAATTGCACGCAAACATTGCTACCGTTCATGTTTTCCTAGTACATTTTCTGCCGATTTGCAAAATTTTCTTCTTCTTTTAACGTGTCAAAAAAACTGATCGGACGCATATTTGGTCGTTCGGGCGCACGTAATTTATATGTGACGTGTGTGACGAAGCGTCTGCTATTCATTTGGTACGCAAAGTTTCGTTCAGATTAGGTTGAAATACTATTTTATTGACAATTTGACAAGTCATATTCTATTAAAAAATTTTCATATATAACGTAAACGCGCCCAATAACGCCACCCCAAAATCTGTATCCAACACCGACAGTTTTTTTAATCACTATTTTAAGGCATACTATACATTTCATGAAAGTTGTAGCCTAAAAATATTTTAGGTATGTATGTTGAGAAACAAAAATAATAAAGTTTGTGTGCGTAAATAATCAGCAAACAGAATAATTCGATAATAACTGAGACGCGCCCGCAACGGACGCCCGTCTCATAGTGTTGCGCTCCCGGCTACGTAAGTAAACATAATTATTACTTAAGATAAATTAACTTAAATAAAATGTGTATACCTACAGGCAAATGTGTAAATATAATAAATAATATATTGGTTTTCTAGATTCACATCTATTATTACCGTTCTGACTATTTTTTGTGGTTTAATTCGAATTTTACCTTAAAGCGGTAATAGAAACATAATATTCATAAGTTGCTTCTAATACCGCCTCATGGCGTTGTTAGATGTTTTACAACAGTTAGTATTTTAGATTTTATTTCTTTTAATACGTTATTTTCGATGTTTCTTATAACTTCTTTGATTCTTAAGAGTATATTACATAATTTGATCAATTAACGCCATACATTTTGTCTCATAGATTTTCTTTTAAACAAGATTCGACGTAAGCAATAATTTTTAGTAATGTATGGCAATGTATTTTAAATGATATCTCATATCAAAACTAAGAAACTTTTTGATACCGAAAAATAATCATAGCAATGACATCCATCAAAACACGTTTGCATTAAAGCAGAAATTTTTGCCAGTTATTGTTTATTTCTGCTGTCGCTAATAGAATAAAGTAATCTTCATACTTAATTCTATTACCGACCCATACGGTCTTATTTATAAAAATCTCTAATTGTAATCGGTCCTTCGCACTATGTGACCAGCCCATTGCCACTTCAGCTGGCTAATTCTTTGAGCTATGTCGGTTACCCTTGTTCGTCTACGGATCTCCTCATTTCTGATGCGATCACGTAGAGAAATACCGTAGCCCTCTCCATAGCCCGCTGCGCTACTTTGAGCTTGTGGATTAGGCCAATATTAAAGCACCATGTCTCGGATCCGTATGTCATCACCTGCAACACACAATGCTCGAATACCTTCGACTTCAGGCACTGAGGTAGTGTTTTAGACGACAAGATATGACGCAGTTTCCCAAACGCAGCCCATCCGAGTTGGATTCTACGAGTGACTTCTTTCTCGAAGTTGGACTTACCCATCTGGATCACTTGTCCTAGGTATTGTATAGTCCACAACTTCGAGAGCAGCGCCATCAACAACAACCGGTACGGGTGTGACATGGACATTCGAAATGATTTTCGTCTTGTCCATGTTCATCCTAAGACTCACCCATTGTAAGGCGCTGTTCAAGTCCCCAAGCATTGTACCAAGTTCTTCCAGGGAACCCGCCAGGATGACTATCGTCGGCATATCGCAGGTGTGTGATGTATTCGCCGTTGATGTTAATACCACGTCGTTTCCACTCCATCAGCTTGAACACGTCTTCCAACGCAGCGGTGAACAGCTTTGGGGATATGACATCCCCTTGCCTGACACCTCTCTGCAATTGGATGGGGCTCGTTGCTGTGTCGTGTACTCTGACGGACATGGTGGCAGATGAGTACAAACATTTCAACACCTCGATATACCGGTAGTCGATCCGGCACCGCTGGAGAGAATTTAGTACCACCCAGGTCTCAATAGAATGAAAGGCTTTCTCATAGTCCACATAGGCAACACATAACGGCAAATTATACTCCTCAGTCTTTTGTATAATCTGCCGCAGTGTGTGTATATGGTCTTTGGTGCTGTAGCCTTTTCGGAATCCTGCTTGTTCGGGAGGCTGGAAGTCGTCAAGCCTGCGTGCAATGCGATTTGTGAGGACCCTCGAAAACAGCTTATAAACGTGGCTCAGAAGTGCAATGGGCCTGTAGTTCTTCAAAAGGGCATTATCGCCCTTCTTAAAGAACAGCGTCACCACACTTCTGCTCCACGCATCCGGGGTAGTTCTGGTTGATGACGGAATCGAACAGTTTTTGGAGCGCCACTAGAAAGAGTTTCCCTCCAGCTCTCAGAAGCTCGGTTGTGATTCCGTCATCTCCGGTGCCTTGTTGTTTTTAAGCTGTTTGAGAGCCTTTCTAATCTCATACAGGCTGACGACCAGGATATCTTTGGTGTACTGTCGGGTCAATTTAGCTCGCTTGTCGCTCTCCTCACGACGAGGTGAAGCTTGAGAGGAGGCATACAACCGTCCGTAGTATCTTTCAGTCTCCCTCGGAACTTCGGGTTTCGACGACACCATTTTGGCAAAGGGAGATCTCCCGCCAGGCGAGGTGTGTTGCCTGGAGGCGGCCGAGCCCCGACTGACGTTGTCGGAGCGTTTGTATATATGCCACTGATTCGAGAAAAATTCGATAGCGTGATTCAGGGCGGCGGGACGTCACGGTGTGACGTATGTGCGCTGTCGCCACATCACCCCCCTGCTCAGACCGGAGGTCGATACATCTTGCAGTCCGTGCGCCGAGATGATTGCTCAGCCATGTGTGTCCACGGGATGCCCTCTATCCACGGTGAGTCGGGATGGGAGGGTGAGACGACCAATGGAGAGGGCGAGTGATGTGCACTCCAGCCGTCAGTGGAGCCGTCGTGTGGACAGTAACCGGAACGGGGACAGGAAGCGTCTTGAGCGTACGCTGCGATGAACCCGATGAGTTGTGTGGCTGGTGTTGAGACTGCGGGGAGATGTCGCTGCTGTCCGTTAGGTGTGAGCGGTGAGGTGAGGGGGGAGTGATGCCTGCTGCCGCTATCGGTGCTCAGAAGGGACGTGTTCTTGTCGAGGGTCACCAGTTTGGCAAAGGGAGATCTCCCGCCAGGCGAGGTGTGTTGCCTGGGAGGCGGCCGAGCCCCGACTGATGTTGTCGGAGCATTCGTATATATACTAGCGATCTTTGAAAACTTCGATAGCGTGATTCAGGGCGGCGTGACGTCACCGTGTGACGTATGTGCGCTGTCGCCACACCATGGTGCCGGACTCGGTCTTCAACCTCGTAAGCTGACTTTTCCCAATAGACAGATCCCTGGCGAACACTTTTGAGCCCTGGTTTCGCTCAATAGTGCTTTTTACACGATTTGCGTTGTGTTTTCGCAAATCGCGTCGCCTGCACTTGGAGATCTGTTCATTGAGCCGTCGGTATTCCTTCATAGAGGTTGGAGACTGCACACATAGTTCTCGTCGATACCTCATAAGACCGAGAATTTGTTCTGAGAGAACCTGAGATCTACCACTAGGGTGGGTCTTGAAATACTTCGACCCTACCTCGTGGACAGTTGTTACCATCCTGGTGTTATACTCGTCCACTGACGTGCACGATTCTTGGTACGCAAAACGGTTTTGCAGCTCTAGTTGAAAGTTTTCGGATTCCTGGATTTGGATAGGTGTTGGGCGAAGCGTAGACTTCATCAGGCGTGACCGTTCCAGCTTCAGGTCGATATTTAATGTGCCTCTTACAAGTCGGTGATCGCTTCCGGTTTTAAACCTGCTGATCACAGAGACATCATTAAATATGTGTCGTTTGTCTGCCAGAATAAAGTCTATCTCGCTTTTCATGGAACTATCAGGACTAATCCAAGTCCACTTGCGTTGCGGCTTCTTTCTGAAGAAGGAGTTCATCATGAAGAGACCTTCTTTCTCCAAGAAGTTAGCCAGCAAGTGTCCTCGGTGGTTCCGTCGTTCAATGTGTAGGACCGTAGGGACCCACTTTCATCTCGGCACCGCTTTGCATGCCCAGTCTCGTGTTTGAAGTCCCCTATCACAACATTGAAATGAGCTTTAGAGGTATATATGGCTCTGTTTATGTCCTCATACATAACCTCAACCTCATTGTCAGGATGTGTTGAAGTCGGCGCATATACCTGTACAACCTTCAACGAATACCGTTTGGATATTCTGAGTGTAAGGTACGCTACCCTGGACGACACGCTCCCAACTTGCACAATGTTGTTGACGAGGGACTTGTGAACGAGAAACCCGACACCACCTTGGGACAGATGTTCGCCCTCCCAGTGATAGAACAAGTTTCCGGATTTTAGTATTATCGTGTCCTCCCCCTCTCTTCGGAAATCAGATAAACCCACAATACTCCAGTTTAACTTGTCTATCTCTTCTTCCAGCTCTTTCACCTTGTCGTCGGTCCTCAGTGTCCTGGTGTTATATGTTGCCAGGTGCAGAAGTCGTTTTTGAGATTGGTAGCCCGATCTTTGCCGGTGATTCTTAACACCCCCTGTCCCGCCGTTACCATAGCCGATACCGTAACTAGGAATAGCGGGGCTGCCGGGGACTTTGGGCCGAGGCTTGGTTGTGGCTATCATAAGGGCGTTGTAGCCGGTAGTCACCACGCTTGGCCAGGGCGTGTTGGTGACCGCAGTAGATGTTCTTAGTCCGCAGGGAGACACTGCTGCCCGTCTCCTGGAATATCCTATTAGTCGCCTTTTATGACATTCCAGGAAGAAGTAGGAGTGTTGCTATTCTACAAAGTGGACTCGGCACCACACGGGGGAATCATACCTATTTACAATGATTAAATTGGGGTTTATTTACAATGATTGAAGTTTTACGTATTGATTTTATTATTTACACAAGCCTTAACAGATGTCCAAAATGCTCACCTCCTCGAGTGATGCAGAGTTCAGCACGTTTGCACAAATTGTCCTTTACGCGGCTTAGCACAAGAACACTTCACTTCGAACTTTATCAAAAGCAGTCACTATTCTTAATTTTAATTCGTCTCTGTTCGAATACTCCGTAGCATACACAACACTTTTAACCTCCCCCCACAATTAGAAATCTATCGGTGTGAGGTCCTGGGAGCGCGCCGGCCATGGCACAGTCCTCCTCGCCCTATCCACCGATCACCGAAGTGATCATCTAAGTATATTATGTATGTCTGTAATATTTTTTATTACTTCGTATCGTCCAAACGGCTGGACCAAATAATACAATTAAGATATCGTTAGATTCATTTTGATAACCCAAGTATTCTTAAATAAGTGTCATTAAAAAAATGGTGGCTGTGAGATGTCACTGTTTGAAGTATCAAAAAATAAAAATAAATCGAATAATGCAGTATGGGTATCAAACTAAAGAACTCAGCATAAGGATTTCAAAAAGGTATAATATCATGATACGCGACTGACGGGCGCACTGAAAATCGGAGGACGTAGAAAGTGCCTGCTGCTTGCTACGCCATACTCTGAGTGCGACCCTTTTCCGGCATGTTGGTGGCTGCAACTCCGAATACAATTTGTAATTGTTGTTTATAAGTAATAGTTTTTTAACATTGCTGCAGTGCCTATGTCGGATTAAATGTTTCTTTCTTTTCTTTCTTTCTTTCTATACCTTTTTTGATGGCTAGCAGCTTTTTAATTTTATACTAGTTTAGTGGTCGGTAATAGAAACATAAAAAACGGTATTAGAAACAAACATCATCCATGCGTCGGTAATAGAAGCAATCGCTATTTTAGATTCAATTATTATTTATTAAATATTGTGTGATTTAATACTGAATTTACGTACTGAATATCATAGGATATTTAATCATGTTAAAGAATAAATTAAAACACCTTTTCTAGCATAACAGCATATATCTAATTTTCTGAAGTTCATACAAAGTCGGCTTAAACTGGCGGTAATAGGCGCGTTTACCTTACATAATTTAATTTCACTACGTCACAGTTGTCGACGGGACTCTGCTTCGCGGCGTCCCTATTTTTCTCGTAAAATAAAATCATTCAATCTAATCCTAACCTAATCGATTCCATTTCAGTTCAGAGGTTTTTTTTATGGTTTTTATGGGGGGGGTTTTTATAGGGGCTTCGCCACTTGTATTTTCTATTATTATAATTCCATTATCATGTTAACAAGATAACTAACACGTTAGCCTGTTTACAAGGAACTTCGGGTGCCTGAAGCGTTGGGTATTTACAAATATGCGATCCGGACAGGACCACTGCATCACGCTGCATGTAGTTTTTGTAAATAATTAAATTAATTATAGCCTAAAACGACTTTTGCTTGCACTTTATAGAAGAGTTCAGAAATATCCACCAGGATCATCCATCGACTCGGAACGGTCGAGTTTGAATTCTTTTGAAATCTGTTGTGAAAATATTTGTGTTTAATTTCTTGCACAAGTTATTATTTTTGTTATCATATGTATGTAACGTGTATGTATGTATGTGTATATGACGTGTATGTTGCATTATTACTTGAAACTTAGTTTTATTTTGTATTAATTAACTTAACAAAAACTAATAAAAATTGTGTATAACTTGTGTAATATCCTTGTTACTGCATGTTTATTATGCTTTTGTTATTGGATTTTACTTAATTTTTCTGTTAATCGCAGGGATGTTCTTAATACTTTTTTTATAAATAATGCTTCCCACGCCTAGCGAACTGTAAATAGTGGTTCTTACTAGGAGATCACAAAGACAAGAGACTAGATAGTTGTAGTAACTGAATGGGTTCAAAATTTTACTGTTACAGGGACAATTTTTCAGTGTCCGTGCTTCCTTCAAGCATGACTAATGCTCACGAAATGTTTAGCTTGCCGCGCAAAGACGCAAAATAAATTCTAGTACCTAGGTTATAAATAACAAATACACACACCACCATAACGAAGCAATGCAGAACATTGTTTTATGGAATACAACTACGAGTGCAAAGGCTACCCTCAGTATAAATTCCCTTTTCATTTACGATACTAATTTATACCAAGGGGTGGAAACTTGCAATAAATCAAAGTCAGTAGTATGTCTGCAATTATGCACGTTTCTCGCCTGAAAAATATAATCTGTCCGATAGATAGTATGCATATATTTTATAGTCTTATTTGACTCATTGTTTTATTTGACTGCCTATCATATTGACACAAACTGTAGACTATACCTATATTGTTTGTATACTAGGCTTTATTCTTCAAGGTTGACTATTTCTTCTGTGTCAATAGGAAGTCAAGCAATTTATTTGGTGAGCAATTATTATATTTCATCGTTTTAAATAAATATGGCACGTGTTACGGTATTAGTAAGATGTTATGAATTATTAACGATGGAGACTTGAATAAAATACATTTGAGTTGTTTATAGCTGTGCAGCAAGCACAGAGCAACCATCTGATATAATCGGCACTTTTGCGCATCTGAATTTAAAATAGACTTAAAAAAACGGATAGGCCTTTATAGGAAATCTGCACTATTTGTACTAGGCTGTCATAAATCCGCACAGGTTCGGTCGCGAATTCTCTCATAGAACGCCCCGCCCCTCTAGCTATTTTGCTCTCCCTTCCTCACGTAGACCTCTCATTCCACTGTCCCCTTCCCCCAGATGGTTAAAACTGTTTAAAATTATATGAAGTCATCTATGAAAAGTATTTCAAAAACAAATGTAAGGACACTGCCTCCTGTAGAGTCGAATGTAATCGTATATATTTAAGACCGTTGACGACGTTGTAAACTATGATAGCTAAGTTAACTATTTGTTGTAAAAATACAAATTGCAAAATGTTGTGTTACAATCAATGTCACAAAATACGTTTTTAGTATAATTTGGTTTATAGTCAGAAGTTATTTTTAAATCGTCACGTATCGTCTCTCGCACGACTTTAAATCTTAAGGCAATCCTTATTTATGGCTTGTCACGACGTAAATTAGTTTAATAATTTTAGTAATAACAGTAGTAACATTATTTTTAGTAATAAAGGTAAAAGTGAGTATAACTAATGCTATGTATCATACATTATGATATACTTAAGAAGCTAATACCTATTTAATACATTAATTACACTTCGAAAAGTCTTTTGTCAGATTAAATGAAAAACGTCGACTCTATTATAGAGTGTAGCTGTAGACTATGGTAATTAATTATGCACTATTATGCACTATTATTACTATTATATACTATTGTATTCTGTGACTATATCTAGGTTTGAGACGTGTACTAGACGTTTTCATAATATATTTGTTAGAGACCGAACTGAAAAGTGAACGTGGGGGCATATAACGTGTAAGTGGCAATATTTAGGAAACATTTTATATTACATAAATATAAATAATTTTCTACTTTAAAGTCATATTAAACTAGCTGACTCGGTGAACGTTTTTCTGCAATATATTTAATATTATATAACATTAAAAAATACTATAATACTAATCATAACCTTTTACATATAGCTTTTGTTAAATTAATGTTTGTTGGTCACACCAGGCGGACTCACTATTAAAAAAAATCTCCAGGGAGCCCTACCATTAAAAAATTAGCTTAAAAATCATGTTAAGCTAAAATAATTATTAAACTATAATAAATAATTTAAAACAAAAGGAAGCGGAAAAGCTGAATGCGGGGCTCTACCACTTAAAAATTACCCTAAAAATTATGTTTAGCTAAAATAAATATTAAACTAAATAATTTAAAACAAAAGGAAGTGAAAAAGCTGAATGCTCCCAGGTAGGATCGAACCACCATCTCTCGGATTCAGAACCCGAGTACTATCTAGCCTTCGCCACAGGAACTGTACTCGACATCAAGCGGCCAGTTACCGAACCCAGGTGTTCGATAGGATCTCACGTTATTTCGGTTGCGAAATTGATGAAAGATACCACGGGCCGGATCACAGCGATTTAGCACTTGGTTGTGCTTGTGAGAGGAGCGGGGACCCGCGGAGGGACCGAGGGTCAAAAGTCGAGAGATATCCTTGAACGCAGTCGCGTATTGCCAACACTACGACTTCCCATCCCATACCAGTTTACAGTTTAATAACGCCCGATTAGATGTTCTTATTATGGCTATTTAGAGGCTGAATCTACTGTTTTACTCGTTGATTTAGAAAAATGATTGTGGCAATTTCGTTTAAAATTAAAGTGTGTTAGTACCTTTTATAGTCGTGCATGTATGTAATGTACCTAGATAATAATAATTGTTAGGTACTTACCTATAGTGAGATCATCATCTATTTTATTACTTACTGATGCCCTGGGTCATTTTTTAAACAACTTTTCATCCTGGAAAACTAAAAAGTTTCCCGAGGAAACAGGATAAAAGTTTGAATAAGTTAAAACATAATTTCCGTATGCAAAGCTGCGGGCAACAGCTAGTTATAACTTAGCTGCTGGGTTTGGGTCTCCTTTCACATTGGGAGAGAGAGATATGAACATTTGTCTGCCACACTGGCCAAGTGCGAATTGGTATTTTACACTTTTGAGAGTACCTACCTAAGTAGATAACAATCTTTCTTGTTCTTTGGTACGCAGATTTCCTCCGATATTATATTTTATTCCATAAGTGAAAAAAGAGAAAATATTCGTAACAAGTGTAGTGAAATAAAATGATTATTATCGCTGTTTGTAAACTGAACTAGGATAGATAATTTTATTGCAAGGGCAATGTCGCTTTTAAGTGTGATAATCATAACAAACATGGTCAAAGGGTCATAAATCATTTCATACACAAGTTTATTTATGACTGATTTATTTGGTAAAATAAATCAACACGCAGAATGTTTTAATAAGACCTAACTATAAAATACAAATAAAATCATAGTTATTTAATAGATGTGTCTGAGCAGTTGGACTCGATGACGAATGCACTATGCGGTACCATTGTTTCTTGACTAATTAGTCTTAGCTATAACTAATGTAAAAGTAAAATGTTGATTTATTGTAGGTAGGTTATTTCAAATGAGAAGTTTGTTTCTGTTTTGTGTTTATCCAGGACATCATTTAACTCAACTCTTTTATGTGGAGACTAAGTTTAGATGTGCAGGTTTTTATGAGAGGGATTAATTACATTGCGGATCCTTACAGCGTCCTCGTCCGATATCGCATCGGTGATGTGATCTAATGATATGACCTACCTTCCTGTATGATGGTCACCCAAGTAAAATACACTTATTTTTATTTTAATCAGAAACTTGCTATCTATTTTAAGACTTCGAAATGATGAATTGATGACACAATCGGGATATTATCTAGACTTGGTACCTACCTAATTAAGATACTATGCAATCATTCTTCTTAACCAATATTTTGAGGTAGCTAGCTAATTGTGTTTAATTAAGACACGTTGAATCATCGTTGATGTTGCATGATAAGACGCCCACTCTAGGTTCATCGGGGATCAACAATCCTTCACAACAATACGTCTATTTATAGCTATTATACACCATAGAAAATTAACACAGCAAATATCCTACCTATGGCTCTAAAAGTTTACGATGTGAAATAGACACTACCAATAGAGTGTGATATATGTATATTCCGTGTTTTTAAAGCCCCAACACATACAATTTTTTTATGGAAATAGCCGGCAAACGAGCTGACGATCCATCTGATGGTAAGTGGCTATCGTCACCTGTAAACAACAGCAAAACCTAAGGCATCACTGTAATAATAATATAACAAGAGTCATCTAGGGACTAGGGGGGCAGGTGTACCCATCTGGATTTTGTATACCTAATTGCCTCCTAGGCAAGCTAGCTAGGTAGTAGCTATTTTCTTAAGCAATTAAAATTTTAAATGATTTACATTCTCAGATTCCCGTGAATTGGCTTCAGATTCGCACTTCGTTAAAAAGTACAAATGTAACAGCGTCATTCCACGAATCTTAACAATTTACATGAAAATTGTTTTATGGCGAATTTGGACAAGTGTCAGGGATTCAAGAGCGCCATTGCTAAATATAATATCATAGCTAGTTCATTGTAGAACTAAGAACTTCAAGAATTACAATATTATTATGTTGGCTTGACATGTGATGGAACGCGGTGGCGTCTCCAGTAAGAGATCGTCGCTTCACGCTGTGCCAAAAATATACATATAGAAATTTATGACAAACACGCCCACAGAAAGCGTTCATTCTCGAAACGCAATGTTTACGTATTTACAAAAATTATAATATACTTCTTTCTTTCGGTCTTTATGTACCAATCAATAATAATAAAACCGGCCAAGTGCGTGTCAGGCCACGCGAAATGTAGAGTTCCGAAGTTGTAAGTTTACCGACTGTGATAGTTTTCCTTGTAAACTGCCATGCATGTTGTGCCATACTGCCATGAATTTTTTTACATGCCCAACATCTAGATGAGGGGGGCAATTCTAACCAAAATTAGAACCATATTTCACGATTTTTGCATAATAATAGACGTATTTTTAAAATACCTTTTGAACGATATTTTTTCAGGCTTTGAGCTGACTTTCAGGAACACAGGATTTCATCTCGAATCATCCGTACCGAAAACCTTCACAAAGTGTAATCTTTGGCATTCATTGCCACCTAAAACCTTTTCACTCAAGATCTGTTCTATACCCTGCTTTGTATACACTTTCCCATTTATTTAATTCGAACCATGAAGAACGGATAAGTATTTTTATATAGCATTGACAACACTCTGACCTCTGTATCTTTTATAAACATGTTGTAAATATATGTAAATAGATGTCCAATGTCCAGTGCAAAAATATCAAACGTCCTAAAATAAGACGACACTACATAGATATTTTTAGTTTCGCGAATCTTGGTTGGACGCATGTAAACAATTTACAAGTTTGCCAAGGCTTAAAAAGTTAGTTACGAAACTCAAGTAGGTACTCTACAGTCCAAATCATAGCAAAGTAATTTAAAAGGTGTTTTATGTCATTATTCAGTGAGCAATCAAGAGATTTAATAGACTTTTACGGATGACTAACTACCAATTTAATAGTATTATTGGTACGACATGGCGACGGGCCCTAAGGAAACAATGGTACGTCATGTCATGGTAAATAAAGCACGGCCTTGCTTTGTCGGAAGTTGATACTTATGTCACAGAGAGGTTTCTTCCAATTAATTCCGGTTCGCTAGCTTTATAATTCTATGCGATTAGAGCTCAGTAGCACAATCAGTAATATCAGTTCTCTCGAAATGTGGAAACTGTAAATTATATGTTATTAGGTGTATGGTAATCAAAAATAATGTCTGAGTGTATAACCTGGATACAATGCAACTTGTTTAATATTGTACAAATCTTATTAATATAAATACAGTAATAAAGACAAGTGTACTATACCTATACATAGCCGCCGTCATTCACCGTCCTGAAAAAGCACTTTACTTATAAAGCACTTTCCAGTCTGTCACTCAGGAATAATGAAGCTTTCTACTGGTATTTGTTTTAAATAGGTTAAAAGTAAGGTAAATCAATAGTTCAAGAGATTTGACGAAATGAAATGAAAACCCTTCGTGGCACTTAATAAAAAGGAAAAGCAGGCGGACCAGTATTTAATTCTTATGAAAAAACTTACAAATTTTACCTCATTATAATATTTTATTTAGATTTGTGGTTTAGATGATAATGTTTCAGTAGTTAGTCTTTAAATACCTCTTTCTCTACTAGTATATACGCAAGTACAATAACATGTTCATATTTCATTATTTGTGTTGAGTGTGGTAGTTTATGGATTTAAACCTTTTTTATCCTGAATTAAAACTCCATCAAAACACACCTGTATATAATCTAACACCGCGCACCTGCTATTTCCGTAGCCTAACGCATCAAAAAGTGTTTTCACGTCAATAAGTGAAAAGTAAGATTAAATGAAATACGAGCACTAAGATTACATTTCAAGAGCTAACTACCTATATTCATGAGTAACTGTGGCTATTTATAGTCAATGTGCTATTCGGTATGCGAATACGCTCATTATATCAGTCAACTAATCAACAAAGTACCCATCAAATCAACTAACTCATCGCGCTGATTGCCCTGCCGGTTCTGACATAATAATATCGTCGTCATGCCTTCCTGATGAATTAGCGTGTGATCGTTCCATGGACATCTCGCTGGCAAGAATTTTACCACTGCATATACCGATACTCGCATTTCCTACTTTACCAGAAGGTCTTGGCTGAGCAGTGCGGAAGGAAATTCCCAGTTATGTTAGAAAATGTGGCAGTCCTAATATGCGACTATTATAAAGCTTCCTGATGCAACCTCAAGGGTATGAGTAGAAGCAGTAATTAAAAGTTTTATATCGATTGATGATATGTGAAAAGATACATTATCATTATAGTTGTATAGTAGAATTATTATACAATAATAATACCTACTTACTTCTTCAAAAGGAAGTCCAGAAATTTGCAGGTACTTCCAATCAAGATTTAAATGACAAATTGCCGTGACCTTTTTAGCACTCAACAGAGTGCTGTAACCTTAAGGTCTGTAGGTTGTTACTCAATATCAAGGGAATTGAAAAATGGACCGACGGTACTAATCTTGCTCGTTAGTCATAAGTTAATAGCATGACAACGATGACGTACTGAGATATCGTACATGACACGCCGGCGCTTATGAGTAAATGCTTCAGATACCTTACAATATTCAAATAGTGGAAAAATATTGATATGACACATGCGTTGATGTTGATAGTCCATGTATGAAGGCCGTCCATTTCGAACCAGTATCGGACCTCTCCGCTTCAACCTTCCTCGCAGCCCTTCGCAGACTAGCAGCCCGGAGAGGCACACCCCGGCACATAGACAGCGACAACCAGTAGGAGAGTAAGTAGGGTAAGCCAGTAGGGTAGTAGGAGACCAAAAATTCACCTATGAAGAGTACCACACGTTACTATCACAGCTGGAAGCATGTCTGAGCTCGAGACCTCTATGCGCACTGACGGAAGAACCAGACGACATTAATTATCTGACATCGCCACACTTCTTATCGAGTGGACCCAACCTTACCATGAGACAGAAAGAGACGAAAGGGAGAACACGTTGGCGGCTTACAAAAAAAATATTTACTGATATTTGGCGCAGGCGGCGTACTTAATATCGTTCAGCTACCAGCTAGAAGTAAATGGCGAACAGCTCAACCAAACATAAAGTTGAACGATGTCGCTATCATCCATGACTATAATCTTCCATGCGGCAAGTGGACACGTGCGTGTAGTCACATTAAAAATAAAAATGGACTCCTCAAAAGGCCTGTTCTAAAGCTATCAATCTTACCTGTGGAGCAGCATAAGGAGGAAGCCCATAAACTTGAAACTTCATAGGCAAATCAAACGTCAGAAACATAAAAAACCTAAAAGGAAAACGTAAACAACACCTAAAATCTAAAAGGATGAAAAATATAACTAGAACATGCCCTTGTTATCTATCCTAGTATTCTTCAACCTGTTTACTCTGGTATTTCGATCATACGAAATATCTCATTGAAACACTACAAAAGGACTTTACTTCGACAAGGTGGTAAACATGGTTCGACAAGGTGGTAAAGCTACAATACTACGATCGCATCTTGCTCGATCAGCAGTTCACAACGTACGACAGACGGCGTGCGAGACGAGTATTTATTCAATGGAGGAGACGGTTACATACTCGTATTACACTCGCTGTTCGGAGTATTAGACGACGATTTCGCGGAAAAGTAGAAGAGAGACATAGAACTTATAAACACCAATTAGAAACATCTGGCTCTCTAAATCAAAGCTCTATAATCTAATCAAAGCTCCATACGAAGCATATGCGGTGAAAACATTTCTGTAGAACGCATCAGTAGAGCCGGAATAATCAGTATGAGTTCTGACTGCATCATAAAAGGCGAAGGTTTTACTCTACACCCGCCCAAGGAATTATCAAGTACAATTCGGGTGCGACCAGAAGTAATTCACGAACCGGCACCCATCAATCATGTTATAAACATATCAGTGGGCAAATGGGACCCCGGGAACCAAACGGACGAGGCACAATCTTACCTGAAACCATCGGAAAACGGATAGACCAACTCAAAACCGAGAAGGGGCGAATAGAAGAAATCTCATACCACGACGTCCATCATTATACAGCCATCTACGCGGTTGTCGGAGTCCTCGTCGCAATCGGAGTGGTTGGCGCGTGGCGGTCCTGGCGCCGCGTTCGGCGTACGAGTCTCCAGCCAGCATCGCCGAAGTATCGTCGTCGTGAAAGTGATTGTGGCAATAGCAGTGTAATTAGTGTTCAGTAACCCGGGACACCCAGACATTACATCACCTAAATGGATACTGAGATTCTAAGTATTCATTTCGGTATAGATAACAGTTAAAGAATTTCTTTGTGAAATTAAAATCAGTTCAGCATTATGTGCAACGTGCATTTCAGTACAATGGTTGGCGTATTTATAAATATTCAAATGCGTTCTGATGACTTTATGGAATTACGACCACCGTACCTATGTACTACAAAGACTCCTAATAATATTTTGATTGTTTGTATGGACATTAGTACTCTTTTGCCCAAAAACCACTGAAAAGATTTTAATACAGATAGACCGTGATATGGAATAACGTATAGGTTACTTATTATCACGGAAAATGCGGGTATCACCGCGGGTAGAACACTAATTCAATATTTTAATATTGTTGGTTCGAATGAGTAGTTGCTCTTGGCCCTAGCGGCTTTTACGGATAGGTAAATTGTAACTGTTTTGTGTGTTGAATATCTAAATAGGTAGAGCCGGAGGCCCGAGTTTTTGTGGTATATTAAACATAGTTAATTAATTAAAATATATAAATCCAAATACGAATATTATGCAAACTCATAGCATTCCGCAGTAATTTCTAACAACGACATTCAAGAATTACGACGTAGATTCCGAAATAATATTTCTCCTGACGTAAGCCATTCATAACAATACACGACGTAAATTCGCGGACTTTCGCATTTTATTTAGTACCAACATGAATTCAGGGGGAGTCAGTTTTTCAAGTGACGTAACCGTCTGGATTCCACCCCCCGGTGGCGCCGCAAGACCCTGGGCTATCTACAAACGGACCTAACAACAGAACCTTGTAAGATTGATTGCCGTTAATACGAAGCCGCAGCCAATAGCACAAATATCTGGCTTGTGTAATAACGCCTCTCAATGTTTTAGATACACTTTCCTTGTTGGTTTACATAAATAGAATAATTAAATTTATGATGTCATTTAAACTAGGTATAACTCAGAACTTGTTGAAATAATAGATATTATTATGAAAATATGTGTCCGCGAGTCTATTATTTACTTACATTAACAATAGGCACGATGACAGTAAGTAAAAATCATTAAAATTATGTGTTTATTTAATGAAACCCTAAACACGCATTTATTGTATGATTATGAGCCGGATTTATAATATTTTGATAAAATACAACTACAAAATACGGTAAGCCGCCATGATGTCTTTAACGCCAATCCACGCCAGTCAGAGGGAATTACGTCACGCCTGAGTGAACAAATGACAATGACATCTTGTCTATTACTCTACTTAGGCGTCACGTCACAACTCAAAAGTGACATCGCCTTCGAAACTCCTTGCATACAAAATTTCATGAAAATCGTTGGAGCCGTTTCCGAGATTCCGAGAATATAATACAGATATATAAATATACAAGAATTGCTCGTTTACAGGTGTTATATATTTGTATAAATGACTAAAGTAAAAGTACACAAATGTGTGATCCATGGATAAACAGTAGCAGTTTATGAAGAGGATTAAACTAGTACCCAGCTTAGTAGATAACGCCACAACGCTTTATCATAATACAATAATTCCAAAAAGATTGTTACACAATATTACATACAATGTGGTATCATTTTAAACTCGTTATTATATTCTCCGACATTGTGACCAACACAAAACATTACAAAGTCTTTTCAGCCTCTTAAAACCTCAACCACACTACCAATGTAACACCTTTACGTAACAAAGTTTATATTTAGAAATATTTTCTAAATACAAACTTACAAACAAAGTTTATATTTAGAAATATTTTCTAAATACAAAGTTTGAAATGAAATTTGAATTGATTTTGTATTGTTTTTGTGTTTGTATTGTTGTTTCTGAATTGCTTTGAATTTGTTTTAAATACAAACAACATACATAAGTTACAAATATGTATGTACTCGTAATTAGAGACGAGTGACGCCTAAAAGTCTACTACGACCTGAGTGGGATATGACTGAGAAGGCACGCGAGCATAAAACAAATGCATTAATATTTACAATCACTTGTATTAAGATAAAGAACGTCTCATATTGCGACGCGATTATATTTCATCTCGAGCTGAAATTATCAGGAAAAAACAAGAACTTCTAGCATTACAACTTAATATGTACAACCTGATCTATACTAATATTATAAAAAAGAGGAAAGATTTGATTGTTTGCATTGAATAGGCTCCGAAACTACTGAACCGATTTGAAAAATTCTTACACTGTTGGAAAGCTACACTATCCCCGAGTAACATAGGCTATATTATATTTTCAAAAAAAATTAGGGATCCTTAATAAAACTCCAATAATGTAACCCAAGGTGTAAAAAATAAAGAAAACCGAAGCAAAGCGAGGGCGGTTACTCGTTTAAAATAAAAGCAAAATTTCCACTATCTTATATTTGAAACCAAAGTACATCTAGTTCACTGAGGCTAGTATGAAATCCAAAAGGGCATAATTTACATGAGTCGCGCGTATTTTAATTCAATTTGATAGTAATATAAGTGATACTCCTACGATCCATATAAAAAAGGCCGCATCAAGCCGATCGCTCGTGCTCTCTTCATGAATAAATCATTTATCAGTATATCAATCAAGTTATGTATATAAACTCGTATAATTTCAACATAACAAGCAATCATTAAAATTCTAAATCATAATAAATTATATTATATAATATTATAATTATCATATTATTATCACGACAAGGAGTATGGTAGTAGAGCAAGAACTCTACATCGGTTTTCAAGTGCGCATTTTGTTGAGAGTCAAATGTCCCTATCCGCTCTCCTGCCAGCTAAAATGGTGGGTACCCAACACATTTCACAATTTGAAAAATTCAAGGCAGTAGCATGTAATTTAAGTTGCCAAAGTAAAGAATAGCGGATTTAGATGGTTTCAGATACTTCTTATATCTGGTCTAGATAAAATTTAATTTATTCTTGGAGAAAAGTCGGTAAAGGCCACAACCAGCGCCTTGACCTGGCATGGCTGGCATCCTGGACGCGCCAGTCTGTCTGTTCGCGTCTCGCTTGATGAGAAAATAATCTATACACAACAGTTACGAACTACCCGCAAATATACACGCCCCATATATTCATATGACTTAACTTAATGGAGTATTCAGCTTAAAAAAGTCGTGAATATAAATCATTTTAGCTTCAGCTCGAACTACCCGCAAATATGCACGCGCCGTAATATATTTATATGACTTAGCTTAATGGAGTATTCGGCTTAAAAAGTCGTGAATATAAATCATTTTAGCTTCAGCGTCATAAAAAAAATGTTAAGGTTTCGACTAATAGATTTTATTATTAACGGAGAATCACAGTTTCGAAGTTCTTTAAACAAGGCAGTGAATTTAACCTCAATCGCTACCATTAACAAATAAAACAATGAATATGGATAAAGAAAATAGGATGTCTGTTTGTCTGAATTGCATTTTTTACAGTTTTTACTAAAATATAGTCATCCACGAGTAAAATGTTACTTTTAGAAACTAATTTCAAATAAATTATATTTGAGCAATTTATTTCGGTAGAGTTTCTTGTGTTAACACAATAAACGTGTTTAAAACTCCCGTTAAAAGTATTAAACTATTTTTGAAATGGGGTCACCAATTTTAAAACATACTAGAATTACTAGATATTATCTGTAGATAATACTACAGATTATAATAATAAAGATCTGTAGCATGATGCCGGGCCTTTTAAAGGTCTAAAATATAATAATAGCTGTATAATAATATTATAATCTAAGCAAAAAATATAATATATACACATATATCATTGATGTAATTAGTTACTCTATTCTTAGAATTGGAAATGTTTGTTTCCCGCTAGCCGAAGCGCCCGAAGCTAGGTTATGCTAATTCTCGGGCACAAAATTTTATAGAAAGTTTATAAAATGAAAACTACCGGAACTCACATTTACAGCCACACTCAGAATGATTACTTAAACCGTTCTTTAGTACAGAGTTTGTTTTGTGATTCTGTACTAAGGAGCGATTTAAGTAACCGTTAAGTGACTCTGAGTGCGGCAGTAACTATAACACACGTTTGACGTTTATACGTCAATTTAGCAGTTGTGGTAACGTCAATTTCGTTTTCTTTCCACAAGCGTTCTAATTTTAGTTAACTTCTTAATTACTTGTTGATGATTGGGCTTGTACTGTCAGTTGAATGTCCTAAATGATTGCCCTACGCATTGTACTCGGCCATTACTGTTAATAGGTTGTGCGTAGATACTCATACTCAGATATCACTGAAGAATTCAACATTTACGATCAGCTATTAATTTTATATCAAGCTTAGACATACGCTATGGATAGGTAAAATGAATTATTTGCCCGTTATTGTAATCTTATGAGAGTATCTGGTAATTAACACACAAACATAATACAACGCTGTGTGCGTGTGCCATGGACATACAGGACATATGTACATAAATAAGGAAAATTCAAACAACCAAGACCCAGACATTTATCAAAGAACAAATATTTGTTTGTCACATTTGTCCGTGTCTGTGGAATCGAATCCAGGGCCTTTCCGACAGCTACGCTAAAAACCGTGTAGTAAAGATAATAAATAAACTACCTCTCGACCATTTCAGACATAAAAAGATATATCATGTTTGTTCGATGACGGCACAAAACCTTGTTCCTTAAGCTTGGCTTCATGTTTTATGACATAGTAAAAGAGTCACAAAATGAAATATGAATCGTGAGTTCGGTGATAACCGGTGCAGGGAGTCAGTGAGCCGAGCCCCAGCACATCAACTTTGGATTAATCGTATCATCATCCATATAACACCGTATCTATACAACATTATGATACAGTCCATTAAGATTTTACGACGATATTAAGTGATTACAGTTTGCAAACAAATGACGTAACCTGAATTTCATAATAAATCACCTTCTCGTATTCTATCGAATACATCGAAAAATAAGTTATTTTAAACTGTTTTAAAATGTTTTTCTATTATCCTTTTTTGGCGCGGATTTCGGGCGAAACACTTGCTTTTCGTTCTGTTACTTTGATTTTACTGAAATATTCTATGTAACTATCGACTCTCTCGTTATTTTAAGAAAGTGGATTTTATTCAACCGTGATGTTTCATTCACAAGTTGCTTTTGTTGTAACTGGTACCACTAACCGTGTTACTGATAGTAAGTCATAAAAATTAAACAGAGTTCTTGAAGAGTCAATTATTGATAAGTAAGTAGGTAAATTAAAAGTAATTAATCCAACACCTCTGGTATATGTATATGTATTTACAATGCCTACATTGAAGCAAACTTGGGAAGCTCTGAAATGTAAGATTCGTATCTATGAGTATCTAGGCAGCTACTTATATCCACAGATTACTATACTTGTAGCTAGCTAATCTAATGGAGGCCATACACGGTAAAGTATACTTGTCAAGTTTTCAGCGGACTTGACGTGGCATCCAATAAACTTGATCGTGTATGGCCACAGTATAGTTATCTGGCCATCTGATGCACACTGGATGCCGCGTCAAGTCAAACTTCAAATTTGACAAGTCAAACTGCAACCTTGACAAGTACACTTGATCGTGTATGGCCTCCATAAGGTAACATTTGCTTAAGGGTCAATGCACCTTCTCGTTCTAATATATTCCAAACAGACGTAAACAACGAACGTTTCTTGCTCCATTGATTTCATAATACTCGTAATAATATTATCCTTCAGATATGAGTGATACAAACGTGTGGTATGTTTTAATAGATTATTAAGAACTTGCCCAGTTTCATTGTTTTACGTAACAATTCCAAGGGAATTAAGGTAACGATATGGTCCGCTAAGCATGTCATGATAAGACTGTAAAAAATTATGTCTTCACGGCTGCCTTGTCTTGTCATGATAAATTAACGCAGAGTTTATTGTTGAGCGTAGTCTAAAACTAAATTATTGTAAATATATTCGAAATGCAGTCAGTCCAATACAGGTTGCATTAGATTCGTTTACAGTTTTTAGTTCAATAATTTGCTAAGAACAACTTCGGAAATACGTCGTATATAGAGGCACCAAGTATTCTAGAACATTTGAGCCCTTTCCTCTATAATACGAGGAATGCGAGGTATATTCTGAAACTTCATTATTACCATAGGAGACGACTTCTGAGTATTACATGAAGTACGAGTGATGCCGGAAAATTGTTGTCGCAAGTCAATACTCAGTCTATCAATACCTAACATCGCGGACATGATTCTAGTCGAAGGTTAGTACAGTTCAAGTTACACGGCACAAAAACTGAACGTCGCCGTCGCCGCACCGCGCCGACCGCTCGACCGCCGCGGCCGGCGCCGTCAACGGGCGTTCGGCCAGAGCACGCGGACACCACGTGTCCACTGCGTGCGCCTGCGCAGTGCGCATTCGTAGGTCTACCGTCCACCATCGGCACAGATTACATTTAAGTTAAGTACAGAACGGCCGACGTATCTTGGCGCGTCTGAACTTCGAGCAGAAGGCTGCGCAGTAACATAATTCGGCAATGCTCGGCACGCGGCGTATTATGTCTCAGTCACACGTTAGCATGTTCGTGTCACTATCTCTGTCTTACATGCGCTAAAGTTCGCAAAGCCTATGTTCAGACGCGCCAAGATACGTCGCTGCGTCGTCGGCCGTAGTGTGTACTTCAACTGAGCGTTATTATAGAACAATCGGGCAGATACGTGTACATGGAATCATGGATATGAAAATAATAATAACTTACGTGCCTACTTGATTAAAGACTTGAAGTTAGCGTATTTTCATTTAGAACGATTTGGCATAAAAAGAGTCATTAGTAAAAATTACGTATCAGTATAACATCTAGGGATTTATTTTTATTTTTATTAAATTATATTATTATTATTTTATATATTATTATATTATTTTTATCATTATAGTTCTTCTTTAATCAATCACGAAAGAAATGATAGGTAAGTACAGGAAGTTCATAAAAAATCGATTAAAGATAAGCAGCCGCGATTTCTTGATTTATGCGCATTTTTAAAGATTCCTCTTATAAATGTGGAGCATTAAAAATTATTTTGTATTTTATGGTGGGCATGCGGTACCTAAATATGCATGCCTGGCCATCCACGTAACACAGCAACGTCAGACTATTGTATTCAGTAGAGCAAAACAGAACACATTAGATAAGTCTAGATCGACGGGAAAATATTATCGCGATCGTTAACACGTTGTAAAATGGGAAATATTTGACACCTCGGTTTCTCTCGAGAAAATCTACCTACACTTAAAACATTTTAATCTTTGAAACGTGAAAGTGCGCGGCGCGAACCGTACACGACGGCTTATCGCGTTAGCGCAGTTTTTCTAAGGTAAAAATGTGGTTTTAAACGACGCGGTCACGCTTTAACTGTAATGTCTATGGGAACAGGATTATAATTTGCACGGAGACAGCCATGAGAGGCCCGTCGCAGATTTATTTAACCTCGCTATGTACGAATTACTGATTGAATGGAATTCAATAAAACAATTGATTCATGATTCGCTAGAATATTTTTAAGTCAACAGACTGTAATAGACGCTGAGGATGAAGTAAGGCTATCGAAAATATCGTAATTGGATTTCAATATCGGGGGAAAAGTGTTAAAATAAATGGTTGACGCGACGATTTCTTCCATCGCGTATCATTTCAATGTTCAGTCATACGAGTACGTGCTCGGAGCTACGAATTTTCTTGCAACAATAACGTGTTTATAAATCAAGAGTCAGGTAATGTCGACACAATTAACCGCTTCGAACTGGTTCAGCTTATAATCGCTGCTATTGTAAAATTCAAACAGTATTCGTCTTGTAAGTAGGAAAATGGAAAATGAAAAGAATTTACGATAAAAAATAAATGCCTGTCATCGTTGTACTTAGTCTTTTTAAACGTTTAGTTGAGGCTTGGCTCTACAGTCCCATCTGTAAGTGATATTACTTTTTTATACATAATTTATCATTGATGATATTGTATAAATAGATTTAAAAATAAAATAAACACCTGACTAATTGCGTCAAGTGAAGCCACGCGCAATGTAGAGTTCCGTAGTTGTAAGTTTATCGACTATTGTCTATTACTCATTAACTAGGTACTCAACCTAACTTAGCTGTAATAGACCTGACGGACGGATGAACGGATATGACGAAACTATAAAGGTACCGTTTTGACTACGGAATTCCAAAAATGCAAGTTAACAATCGTATTCGTAACCTAAATATACATAATCTGTCGCTCTCTCCCTTATAGTTATAATAATAATGGTCGGCAAGGAAGACGAGCAATAAATAAAAGCCGAAACATCTCGTCATTAGGAAAGACCCCACGGGCGCAGTACCATATCACTTATAAGTTTGAGGCACACATTTAAAAGAGCCTAATTGTAACGTCAACCATTTTATTGACATTAATAAATGGTTTTATTGTTGTCGACAAGGTCGGGTATTCTTAGTTGCCGTCTGTTACGTTGTTAGGTACGATATATTGTGATTTATCCTTCGGGGGCAATATAGGACATGGGCAATATCGGATAGTTATCGCGTTAGGCACTCGTATTTGTGTCACGTTCATATCCGCTCTTCGGAGTTCGGGCCTGCAGCATCGCAATCGGCGATTTTCCTCTTAACACCTTTCAATTTGAATTGTAGGTCAATTTATTGTAGGTATCACTGAATAGCTCTCAATGTCTTAATAAAAATCTAATGCTCTAATCCAATAGAAGGATGTTGCTAGAATTTTACATAAGAGTCTTGTAGATGAGCAAATGACGAGGCCGCGAAGGAAGAAGATGCTAGCACGAAGGGGCGCTTGTTTCGTGCTAGAAGGGGAGTAACGCCACAGACGCGTTTGCTTACTCTGTGGCCTGCTCTCTTTTTATTTATTTCTTAATTAGTCTGCAGTCCCTACCGTTTTCGCTCTCTCTGTCTCTTTGTCTCTCTCAAACACAGAATACGCCATGATAGTCGAACGTCAGTGCATTTACGCGTGAACCGTAATAATTAATAATTGGATATTGTATTGTTATACACGATGTTAACAAATCCTGCGCCAGTAAACTGTGAATCAAGTGAATTTTGTGTTTCAATCCACGGCGGAACTCCATAATACCTCATAGCCCGACAAACCACATTACACGAATAATTTTTATATGGTCGCGGTGAAAGTAAGGTTCTTGAGTGAAAATCTTCAGTATCAAGTGGCTTCTACAAATGAAATTTTTCTGGGGGTACACTACACAACGCCGCCGAACTTATGATAAGAAATTAAGCCTCATGACGTGCTGTAGTTCTATGAATTGGCGTTACTTGACTAAACTTTTTGCACAAGATGTGCCGTGAGATAAGACTTGTAGAGTTGAGGGGCTTGGCTCTTCATAAGATCTGGTTAATTTGACATTTTGCAATACAAATAACACAAAAGGTACCTGTTTGTAAGGTGCGTAAAATTACATTGCCTCAGAATCCTCTGATGTGCAGAAGAAGTCAAAACTACTTGGTACCTAGCTTATATACAGAAATACAGAGAACACTTGTATTATATCTAACGATAGTTGTACAGTATGAATCAGTATCTCGTGAGAGTCGTCAGTTTGCGTATTTCGTTTTTTGATCATCTTCGTTTGTTTAGCGTCTTCGTGTTTAGTTTTAAATGCCCCTCACATTAATAGACTCACTATAACGTCTAGCAATTTATTGATGAATGACAAATAAACTTTTACTAATGGAAAGCTTCGATCAACAATGCTAAATTTGGCCAAGAAGACCAACGTAAAAGCCTCTCAGGATTAAGTATGGTATGCTTTCTTTGATAACTCTTTCCAAGTAATGCATGTTTTGAATATCATCCTTCGTCGATCCTCGTTTGGACTTCCCGAAAATTGATTCTTGTTCTAATAAAACTTTCTCTTGAGCATCCTGGTGTAAACCAAGAAGTACCAGGGTGTAAGCGATGACAAGAGCAGTATGGTATGGTAGATATTTGTAGACTCCCATTTACTTTTTATGGACCCCCAATGTAATTTTTCACGTGGACATCTTGAACCCTAGCTCCACATGGACATCTAAGAAAATTAATTACATAAATCACAACGCAAAGTGAACGCTAAGTAGATAAAGAATCCGACAGATTCTTAAATTATAGCTTTACATATTATATACATCGGCCTCGGCCTATCAACAAAGATGAGATAGCAGATGAAGTTAATGAATCATCGCAATCGGCCAGAACACTTTCCGTGTTATCAGCTGATAGCGTGCGTTGATTGTAACGTGTTTATCACACACATATTTGTACCACGTTTTGGCTTCTACTATCAACATGACGTTACGGCCATACTGATACAGTCAGTACCAGTATTGTCAAGTACAACTAGTATTGTACTTGAGCACTTTTTACTGACACATCCATGGTTTTTTGGAAGTTCCTTAACGTATTGAAAGTGTATTGAACGATTGAATATATAATTCCAAAGGCATATAGATGGTTGGATCTTAACATCATGGTGACCCTGTAGGTAGCGACACTGCCTCCGAAGCGAGGGGTCCTGGGTTCGATTCCCGGCCGGGTAATTTATGTAACAGATAAATATTTGTACTTGGGTCATGGGTGTTATTGTGATTGTTATTTGTGTCGTCCATGCCACCCGAGACACAGGTGAAAACCTACTGCGCGGGTAGAGTGTGTGCGTTTATTTTATTATTATTTATCAGGGTTAAGTCTTTTGCCTCAGAAAATGGGCCTATTCCCGCTAAAAAGGAGTCAAAAGATAACATACTTAGTAATATATTTCCTTGTTTTTCTATACCCCATAAGTACGCAATACGACGTCAACTATGTATCAAACAACACACAGCTTCTATAGTAAATCTGTTTTCAAAGAAAGTGTGCTATTTTTAATTTTATCTTATAATATGTCATTGTCAGTTACATGTAACACAATCCAGAGGTATGTAACTTGTATGTATAGCGTTATCAGTAGATTAGCCTCTATGAAATTGATTTATTGCAATCCGCCTGTGCGAGACAAATCTACAAACTATCGCTTCTTAACGAAAGTCTTTCGAAAATGATTACATTTTACAATTGGCCCCGTATATTACTCGTATTTTAATGTCGAGGAACACTCCAAATAGAGGTATTGGAGTGCCATCATAGCAAAAGTTATTTAATGTAATGAACATTTTCTAGGAGGGTATTAAAAGTGAAACTTTAAGGTATATAAAATGTTCTGCTTTACAGAGTAGGACTAAACAAAACCAAATATTGTATGCAAACTCAGAAGCAAAAGGCAAATGTGAATGCATAATAAACACCTATAAAAACCAGGCAAGTGCGTGTCAGGCTGCGCTCAATGTAGAGTTCTGAAGTAGTAAGTTTATCGACAAATACTCATTATCTACTTATGCTAACATAGCCGTCATAGTTTTCCTTGTAAATTAATCATATTAACCTATTTTTGAGAATTTTAGTTTATAGCTGGCGTTTAGCTGGCGGAGGGGACATTTGACTCTAACAAAATTTTAAAGCCAAATATTTTGCAAACGGACCCCTCGTTCCAAAAATGGTCTTAAAATACCCATAATTTGTTTGAAATACCTTTTCAACAATATCGTACAGTATAGAGTACGCGACGAATAAAAAAATCATCCTAACGTTACCTGTAGGGGAGGTACCCCGAAAAAAAAAGTTTTTCAATATTTTATTCTACGATTCTAGAGTTTTAATAAACATGTATATCCATGCCTAATTACAGCTTTCTAACACTAAGGTTCTCGGCGCTTTGCTTCGGACAGACGGACGGACAGACGGACGGACAGACGGACGGACGGTCGGACATGACGTAACTATAAGGGTTCCGATTTCACTTCAGAACCCTAAAAAGTAGGGTCGGTAAAGTGTGACATGTAAATAGTGGCAAACATAAATCAACACACCTAATCATATTAGCAATAGGTAGTACCGACTAGGTGGTACTAGGGCGACGTCGCCGTGAATCGACCTGCCGCGTGCCGCTCCCGCCCGGCTGGACTTATTGGCGCCAGCACCCGATTACGGTGTTTTGTCATGAAAGTCCAAAGGCATTACTTTACATGGGTTAAAAACTTGTGCAATTTTTAACCCCCGACGCTAAAAGAGGGGTGTACTAACTGTTATAAGTTAAGTTTGTCATTGGCATCGTAGCTCTTAAACTAATGGATCAATTTTGATGTGGTTGTCATTAGTACAAGAGCGTTACAGACTTCTTCCTTTGAGCCAAGAATGAAATTATGAAGCCGAATATTGCATTGAAATTTTCATTAGATTTAATAATACGATAGAATAAATTGGTAAATTATCTTAGTGAAAGTTATAGCAGATTCAAAATAATAGCAGAGTTAGATACTTTTCTTTAGACCGAATAATTAGTGTCATTTACTTAGAATTAATTAAGTAAATACTGTTTATAACAATATTATCACGTTCTGTGTAATCAAATTCAATTGTTTTTAATTATTGACATCGAGGGTACAAAGTGCAAGGCCTACTAAAATTTAGGCGTAGGTACCTAAAGAAATATTAATACTTAAATAAATAATTATATTCCTATTATGTGTTTAATATTATATTCATTGTAATAATCTAACGCAATTGTGGGTCGCAACAATATCCGTTTAGGTACTTTTTGAGGGCATAACATGTTTTTAGGGTTCCGAAGTAAAATCGGAACCCTTATGGTTTCGTCATGTCCGTCAGTCTGTCCGAAGCAAAGCGCCGAGACCCTTAGTGCTAGAAAGCTGTAATTTGGCATGGATATACATTTGTTAAAACTCTAGAATCGTAGAATAAAATATCGAAAAAAAAATTTTTTTTCAGGGCACCTTCCTAACTAATTAATATGTTTGGAACGAAAATTAGACTGGATTACCTACGTTAATCTATGATGACAAATCCATTAATAATAATTTAAACTAAACAAAACTGGATTGGTAACTATTAAATCGATCAGTTTTGAACACGTTTTTGTTATATAACCACCTCGGATGAACTATTCGGTCACGTGAGTACATACATATAATAATATGTGCCAGTATCAGAGCCACTGACAGGCCAGTATCTATTAGTAAAGCTCACCGGACGAACGTTATCTTATCAATATGGTGCCCGCGATAATCGATGGCAATTCGATGATGAACAGATTGAAGAAATTTCCCACAATACGAAGCTTATTCAAAAAGATATATCGTATAGAATCTCCATTATTTTATACCTTAAAACCACCATCATCATAATTAACTCCTGTTTAATTCTGTTATACCAAAAATAAATTACCAGTTATTTATTTACTATCATAAAACAACACGTCTTGTATGACCACGGCAGACTTCCTTAAATGATAATGTTAATTATCATACTTTATTAGATGATAATATTAAAAAAACGGTACGGAAGGGACGCAGTTACTTTATATTTTACGAATTGTGTAACTCGTTACAGATAAACGAATGCAAAAATAAACAGCTTTACAGGAAATACTAGCAGATATCAATCATCTACCTAATCTAAACTTATAATACTCGTAGGTACTGTAAGTTCAGCTATATGTTATTGATTAAGAACTAGTACGTATTTTGTTGAGCTTCCTTTTTTCTGATTTTTTGGATTTTTGCATTAGGTACAAATCCAGGCCCTTCTTTTTTCTCTGAGTTATACTTGACTCATAAAACTGTAAATTATTAATTGGAAAAGTTAATTGATACCAACCTAACCAATAATTGCGTCCGATGACTTTTACTTTTAGAAGCAGAATGCTAGAAGGCAGTAAAAGTCTTACCACATTAAGAATAATTTTATTGTGTGTTATTGAGGGACCTCCACCTCGTTCGTGCTATGATATAAATTCAGGTAAATATTAAGTGGAAGTTAACACAAAAACCAATTAAAATAACCTCGATTAAAGGCAGTACACACTATACACAATTCGCTTGTGTAAACCGTTATCTCTGTCTTTCATTTACGTCGCATACTAAAAAATACATAAAATAGTTTTAAACGACGTTACTTCAATTGAAACAATAATATATGACGACGTTTCGTTTGAAATCTTGAAAATACTTTTGTACAAAATTAGAATTATTTGATTAGTTTTGCAGTCGCTAAAATTTAGTGCTAAATTTGGTATTATAATTTCATCGTAACACTAGTTTCAGTATATTTTTAAACAGCGTGTTTACCATTATTCTTCTGATCAAAAAATACCTCTTAAATTTTTACTGGATGTCCCGATTTTAATGATTATTTTTATATTCGTAAGCTGGTGCTTGTCATGTGGTCCCATTTAAATTTGAGCAAGATCTAACGAGTAGTTATCTATTCTAATAATATAAAGAGGAAAGATTTGATTGTTTGTTTGCATTGAATAGGCTCAGAAACTACCGAACCAATTTGAAAAATTATTTTACTGTTAGGAAGCTACACTATTCCCGGGTGACATAGGCTATATTATATTTTTTGTACTATTTTTCCCGAAGCGAAGCGAGGGCGATTTTCTAGTCCCTAACTAATAATACGTTCGACTACGTTGATGATCTTCTCATGTTTTTACTTGTTCGAGAACTGTAGAGTCTTAAAACGTACACTATAAATATGTATGTGCATTTTGAGACAAGAATTTGCAGATAAAATGGAAAATTTTCAGTAATTTATACAATAATATGAATACAATAAACTTTTTGAAGTTATACTTCTTTTGGCGCGATGGAGAAAAATGATGATAGTGAATTTTTACGATGCGCGCGCACACCGACACCTAAATTCTACAGCGTGAAGTTATTTCTAGGTGGCATGAAATTCGATAACTATGTTCAAGTTGTATATTATAGTATTTTTATATTTAGAACACGTGTTTCGTAACAGTACAATTAAACAGTGTGAATAAATAAATATTATTTTGGTGTTTTTATTAAATCAATTTCATATACGACGGTGATAGTATTTACTAATAATTTATTATTTATTAGTATATCTATATATATTGAATATTAGTGATAAAACTGTATTGAATAAACTGTTTTGAATGCATTTATAGATTTGAGGTTAATTTATTTAAATAAAATCTTTTTGATTAATTTTAATATTTATCGTTAATCACTACTGCCAAAGAAGTATAACTTCTAACGCGTGTACATAAGTACACACACTCTTTTTTTAATTGATTTATGTCAAACTTTAAATGGTGTAATAAAAATTAAAAGCTAAATATGAACCAATGAATCTCTATGTAGAGCTAGCCTGTCGAACTATTGTATTTCTTTTGAAAATGCTTTTTTTCTGGATCCATAATTAAAATATTGATAATATATAATAATTGCATTACGGATTGGATATATCGATACCTATAATAACATATGTTATTGATAAAAATAAGTAAACTGTGATATACATGTTTTATCTAAGATAATAAATTAATATAAAACATTTTAATGATTGGTGATAGAGGCCACGTATTCTACATTTACATCATAATTTCATAAATTAATTAAAACATAATTGGCACTCTTTCCTGTACCACAATTATTAATTATCATTGTTTTATAGCTGACGATAGATAATTACAACATTCCGTTCTGCTAAGCATAAAAATGCTCCATCTGAAGGTAATTCAGTAGAAGAATAGATTTAAATTATGTAGTTAGCAGTTATTAGGTAGTTATTATTATTATTCGCACTGGAGCAGCGTGGTGAAGTATGCTCTAGGCCTCCTCAAGAAGAGAGAGGAGAGGCCGTGCCCAGTAGAGGGCCAATAATGGGTTGAAGCCATATGGTTAGCAGTAAAGTAAGTGCATAAACACTTAACAGGCTTAAGAGTAGAAGTAGAAGAGAAATATACGACTTTTAGAAGTGCAGTTACTGTGGTAATATTAGAAAAAAATTCTCAAAATTATTTGTAATGGAATTAACTCTATGTTACACTCTGTATAACTGATATTCGGTAGTCCCTGTGTATTGATGCCATGGACTACATACAAAGACAAGAACACACCCAGACCGAGAACAGAAATTTGAACTCATCATTAAAATATTGATGAATCCCTGAATCCTCCCTGGAAATCGAACCCAGAACCCATTGAACAGCGGTCCGGTATGGTAACCATTGCGCCACAGGGGTCGCTAAATTAACAAAGGATCTCTAATGTTTTAAGTCTGTCTCTAACCGCAGATGCCAGGCACTACATAAATCAGTAGACCCGAAACCAGTTTACCTTCCTAAGCAAAAGTAACAAAACGCAAATAAACTAGTTATTCAGTTGAAAACAGATTTAATTATACCATGCGTATCATGCGTTTAATATTTGCGTAATCAAGTACCGAAGTCTTGCGCCAAACTTCCTTCCTATTAAAAGAAGTTAGTATACCTAGGCGTTAACAGGAAAACATATATGTTATTATTATTTTAAGTGTATTAAGTGTATATTATATTAATGGTAATATAGAGACACATTAAATACGAGCACAAGTGATGAATACTGTTTTTTTTTTTACTTTAGACCTCATTAGTATTTAAAATGCTGTACTATGTTTGGTTGTAATTAGATAACTAACGCCCCAACTCAGAGTCACTAACGGTTACTTTATTTACCCCTTAGTATATAATCACCATACATATTCTGTACTAAAGAACGATTTAAGTAACCGCTAGTGACTCTGAGTTGGGATATAAGTGGGTTAGATACACGTTTGAAAACGTTCATGTATTCATGCAGCCTTACCTTCTACAGTCCTCTTACAAATATTAATAACGACTGATATTCTCAACTATAACACTAACATGTACTAACCGACTATACTAGAAAGAAAGAAAGAAAGAAACACTTTATTCTACAATAAATATACACTGCAGTGCAGACATAAGGCTTACTACATGGTAGGTGCATAATAATGTTAATACTAATGCCTCCTACAGTCCTTTTAGAGGTTTGCCATAGATGTCCATATGCGGCAGGGGTGGCAATATAAGCTTGCTACCCTCATGCAAAAAAACATCTAAGAGGATAATTTTACAAACGGAAATATACAATATACCTAGTTATCTACCACAACACATCCATGCCAAGTGAGTAGGCAACAGAGACCACTAATGGTTAAATATTTTCGCTAGTACAAATAAGTTGACGTGCGCCAGCGGATTGTTTGAACACATCTTGTCGAGCGACCTCGTTAGTATTTCAAGTGCAGCCAAAACAATAGGCAATGTGAAAGCTGCGTAGGTAATCCGCACAAACACCACCCACATCGCCAGATAGGCAATTGTTAGGCTCCATGTTTTACGATGCAGCTCAAGCAAGCGCTCACAGCCGACCCGCCCCGCACGTATCCCAACTGTACCTAATGTTATTGTTATACAGAATCCACAGAGAAAATATTATGCACGCACCTCGATAGAAAACCAAAAGTTTTATCGATTAAGTAAATTAATAAATTACCTTATTTATTTTGAAGTGATTCAGAGAGTTTTACAGAGATGGCGCTGTACAACTTTTTGAAATTGTACAGAGATGGCGCTGTACAACAAAACAATATTTAAATCGAAAGGAACTTCGTTCCATCCGGGTGTCCCTTGACACCTCTCATGTTTTTATAATAATTATGTCTCCGACTCGGCGCCAAAGTCTGTGAGCCTCACTGGATCGACATGGTCCATCCTGCTCTAAGAGTGCTGGCCGTTTGTATCGCCATGGCACAATCAATGATCTGATCACTCGGGCTCTTGTCACCGTGTCTGTATCTGCCACATTGGAACCATACAGTGGTATGTGCAGGGACAATGGTAAGATACCCAACTCAACTGGTGGACACAAATGGTGCAACTCTTGTGCCATGGAAATAAGGTCGCACCTTAGTGTGGGATGTCACATGTGTAGACACTTTGGCCCCATTTTACGTGCAAGAAACTTGCAATAAGGCTGGGCCCGCAGCCGATCGCGCCCAGTTTCTAAAGCGTTGCAAATACTCTTCTATTACAGAAGACTACAAGTTTGATGCGCTGGCAATTTAAACTTTGGGTACGTAGACATGAAGTGTTTCATGAAAGACATGTCGAAACGACTGGTCCGGACTTCTGGAGACCCGAAAGCTGGCAGCAATTTTGCTCAAAGAATTAGTTCAGCAATACAGCGGTACAATGCTGCCAGCGTTCTGGGTGCAATGCCCAATTTAGGGATTACTGAAATGATCTACTTTTTCTATAGTAATTTGGTTTAAGATCTATTTCTGTATTGTGTTAGTTTGAGTTATTTTTTAATGGTCAATGTATTAATTTTAATTATATATTGGAATATATATTAATGTAAAATGTACATTCCGACATGTCATAGTGAGATAGATAGCGATCTACAACGTAGATAGCTAGAGCCTACTGTTGAAATTCAACTCAATGTACGTGACATTACATCAAAAATTTAATGTTTGAGAAAGTGTGTACTCGAGCATTAGGTAAATACCTAAACAGGCGTATCACCTCGTTAGAAGCATGCACAATATTTCACTTCTCTCGCATATTCCCAACAATTGATTGACGAGCAATAAACACGATTTATTGACGCGTATTCCTTAACAGATTCGTTGAAGTCTTTTCTTTTCAATCGGTCGTAACGAAGACCGTCTCTACACAGTAAAAGTTTCTAGGAATAATCAAAAGGGTACGTTCGTCGCGTGATAATCTTTGTGGAAAATTTGGAAGTCCATTGTTGGTCGGACCACTACCTCTCAGGTAACCACGCACACAAAAGCCTTATCCTCCAGATCTCTTTACAATTTGTAAGGCGTCTATTTTTGGGGGCTAAATTCGGACAACGCGACTCGATCGTGAGCGGGATATAAAGTGCCCAGTATGTAGAATCACCTATATAATAGGTAGTTCGGTACTGCCTCTGTAACATTTGATCATTTTTAAACTGTTATGTAATATTTGCAGTTTATCCAAACAATTCTAATAACTGTAGTTGGGCATGAAATTGAACAACGTGTTTATTTTAATTTGCAATGTTACAAAATCACGAATACCATGTTTTCTTGTGTGTGCGCAAACAGTAATAAAAATGCCCTGGTTTAATAGAAAAGCTCATGTTTTTACTCTAGAAAGATAACCCTATTTCAACCTACGTTACGAGTAACCGTGAGTAAAATTTACTCCAAAGAAGAAATTTAATGAAACGCTTGATAAACCAGTCAAATATATTTGTATCTTAGGAATAAACTAAAACAGATTATTATTTTTCTATTTCTTTGTTTTACGTATATTTTACCAATTATATCATCACTAAAAAAGCTATAAAACATTCTAACAAAGAAAAAGCGTTTCCAGCTAGGGAAGTGGGACTTGGCTATACCTACTATATTTCTAACGGGAAGTTATGGAAAATCTTGTGTCATTTAGTGTAAGTACCCCACCATGTCATGTACTAAAAATAAAACAAAGCATTAAAGATCAATACTTAGTAACAATAATAAATAAAATGGTGGACCCCAGGCGATGTAACATTAAAATTGACACCACTGTTTTATTTTTTTATTCCAATTGTGAGTAAAATTTACGTAGATTATTCTTCTATAGTTAGGTTAGTTATCTTCGTAGTTTATAGCAGATTTCGATGCATAAACCTAGCATTACATTAATAAATCGCTTACTTCGACCATAAATATTAACAGCGGCGCTGTAAAACCTCCTAAGTACTTATTTCCAACTCGATTAGAAAGGACATAAAGTTTAGCTACCAGCCACAAAACATTACATAATAATTGTGAAATAAATGAGTAATTTTCTTCATTAAAAAATAAAAATAACCCAAGGTCAATTCCCAGGCTCCTTTGACAGCTGCGTACAATGGACCTATTGAAAACATTTGCTTCGCCCGTATAGCCCCGTATAGCCGTAGCCCGTATAGGTAACAAGCTGGAGCGGAGTGGTTCTAAACTAAAGTTAAACCCTTCTGAATGCCGGTAGATGCGTGCGTATGAATGCGATAGTGGGGTGACGAGGGGCGCCGAGACGGGGGCGCGGGGCGGGGGGTGGGGGGGGGGGGCGCGGGGCGAGGGACGCGGGGTGGTGGGGCCGAGCGGCGCGCACGCGGTGAGCGGAGAGCCAGTGGAAATTTCCACTGGTTCAGCGAGCGCGTTCATAATTTTAACTAGCAGCCGATACCGCTGTCAGGGCGCCACACCGCCGCCACCGCCACCGCCCGAACGGCGAACAATCATTGAGCTATACTGTGCACTGTGCCACTGTCTGAGCACTGGCATAGCAGTCCTCGGCCGCGACCGCTCTCCACAATACGCTAGCCACGGCTTTCGATTCGCCACGCAACCTTCATTCGCTTGTTTCAGTTGTAAAAGCTGTTGATAATTCACTATCAGTGCTTCGTTAATCTTTTTATAGTAAACTATCCAGTACCTACACTACCAGCTTTATCTTTCTACAGTTAACTGTTAGATAGTATTGACTTCCACTCATTTTATTTAGATTACAAGTATCTACTTAATATTCCATTCTATCCATTGTCCATGCAATAGGAATATGCGTGCGTATAAATCAATTCGATACGAATATTACTGATTCTTTATTTTACACGCACACGTCCTAGTACATCATCTGTTATCTACAACAAAATAGTTAATACATCACAACTTAGGTAGATTATAATTATACCTACATTACCGCATTACCATTTTTTATCACGGACTTATATACCTAATACATATATGTATAATTATCCTCATAATTTTCATAGGACTTTATTTTTTCTATAATGACTCTTTAAAAACGGGGAATTACAGAATAGGATACACAGAAAACCGGCGATTTACTTGAACTCGTCATAATTAGGTACCGTTACTACCGTTCATTATACCGCAGAAGTAAAATATTTTATTACCTATTCCTATTCAAATAAAAGCGAGCGATCTTTTCTTGGTATGCACGGAAACCATCAATGCCTTCAGTTAGGGTCTCCATATAAGTTATAGTTTTGGGACAATTTAATTTTTGTCGATAAAATAACTTTAAGTTTTTGGGTAACGGTGAACTCTACCACACAAACAATATTTTATTAGTATTTGTATTGTAAGTTGTATTGTTATTGCAATAGAAAATAAATAAAAAAATATAACTGATTAAATACATTACATTAAGGTTGAGAAACACCTGTCGGTTGTCAAACTCCTATTTTACTTTATATTCTTTATTCGCAATTATTCATATCAGTTACGAATAAATCAATCAATATCAATCACAAATATCGATAACAGTATCAGATAATGAATGGAATTATTTCAGTAAATGTCTTACCTAATCCAAACGCAAACTCATGTTCTATGACTAAGCCGTAAAATTAGCGACGCGACGGTACATTAAACTTTTCGATAGTAATTTTGTCAGGTAAGTAATTGTTTGCTTTCCATTTTATTTTACCTTATCTGAAGTATTTTTATAAACCGAACATCTTAAGTCATTCAAACAAGAAAACAATTTAGCATGTATTTTTAGGACTTGTCTTTCAAATGATGACGTGGCAGACACCACATCACTTCCACCGCACTCCATAGAACAATGTAAGGTCAACTCGGCGAAGACCGTCTGGAGGGTAGGACCGTACAGTACGAAATACAACGAATTCTGAATAACTACAGCAAATACAACCCAGCGTACAAACACTTTAAACTGTTTTAGTTTAAATAAATTGACATAGATGGCGCTATTTATAACACAAAGAGAAAAAAATACGTATAAAATTTAGTCGGGCTATCAACTTGCAACACGACCTAGCAACACTTTGGCAAAAAAAAAATTTAAGTGGTTTTTCACCATATTTATCAAGGTTTGTGTAGCTAATTGAATTAATTATAAATATCATTATCTAAATATTATATTAGAATAGAATAAAACATATTTTTTACGAAGTTACATCTAGTGAAAAAAACCAATCCTCAAATTGCAATAGTGGAGAAGTCCGTCTAGTTCTTGGAGGGAAAGATCGGCATGTGCCGGTCTTCGTCGTTTCCAGATGTAATAAACCTTTTACGCCTAAGCAAATTTTATAAAATTAATCCTTATACATATGATTCGTATATTTAAGCTTCCTGCGTAGTGAGTCTCTCTTAAAACCTCTTAAGGTCTACTCTTAAAATCGATAATCAATATTTCATTTCAATTGCCGTGTTATTTTATTATTTTTCTTTGACTCATACATTTATGCTATTATAATATTCTATTTTATACTTTCGACGAATTTCTTAGCACTAGCGCTGAAAAAAAAAACCAATTATAATATGAATATAGAAGAAGATGTATTTTAGTACCTACTTCGATTAAGTAAGTTGGTTTTTGATTTTTTTTTTTTTTTTTTTTTTTTTTTTTTTTTTTTTTTTTTTTTTTTTTTCGAGTGGGAAATCTTCGAAAGATACCCGCAACCCCGGGTTGCGGGTTATGTAGGATTTTTACCTACTAAAACCCCCTCGTCGGCCATCCGCTGCATGTGGAGAGGCTCCGGGATCTCCGATGAACGCACCGGTGCCTCCCCTGCGTACTTATATCATTCCCGCCGTTGCCCTCTACGAGCAGGATCGGCCCTCTCCCGATCCCGCTCGGCGGTCTCCTTCTTTACCATAATGGTTTCGCAGAAGGAGACCACAGCTTTCCAGGCAGTTCGCTCTGCCAGCATCGCCGCTACTACCGCAGGCAGGGAAAGATTTCCCCCGATCCGTTCGACCAGGACGCGCCGCTCAGGTGCCCAGGCAGGACATACCTCGAGCGTGTGCTGTGCGTCGTCCCGGTCCTCACCGCAGTGGTGGCATTGTGTTGTTGCCTCGCGTCCAATCCGATACAGATACTCACCGAAACAGCCATGTCCGGTGAGAATCTGTGTCAGTCTGTAGGTGACGTTGCCTTCGCATCTCTCGATCCAGGCTTCGAAGCTGGGCAGGATCGCACCAACTACACGTTGGCGCACCGCCCTTTCCTCCTCCAGACGTACGCGCCACTCTACAAGTGTTTGTTGGTACGCCCTCCGCCTGAGCACTCCGAGCTCATTAGCTGCTACGTTTCCGCCCCTTTGGCGAATGGAGCGAACTCGGGTATAAACCCTCGCATCCATGTCAGCCAGTATATCTAAGGGCGGAAAACGTGCCAGGATGGTTGCCGCCTCGTAGGATATTGTGCGATAGCCTCGCGCGATCCTGATGGCCATCCTTCGCTGCACGCCGTACAATTTGGCTCTACAACGCCGTACTCCGGACAGTCTATGCGACCATACCGGAGCGCCGTAGAGAGCCATAGATCGCACGACCCCTGCATAGAGGCGGCGAACTCCCTCCTGAGGGCCCCCGAGATTAGGTAGCATCCGGTGCATTGCCCCTACTACCTTCTCTATACGAGGGGCTAACCGCTCGAAGTGTTCTTCGAAGCCCCAGCGACCGTCCAGTGTGAGTCTGAGGTATTTAAGATACCGACCCACCTGGACGTCAACGTCACCTACGCGAATCATCGAACTGGGTGGTTCCGTTCGCCTAGGAAGACTGTGGAACCACAGCGCCTCCGTTTTGGATGGCGCTACCTTAAGGCCCAGTCCGAGAATTTTGGCAACAACACAGGCCACTCCAAGTTCAGCGAGCCTTGCCGTCCTCTCGAAGGTCTCCCCTTCGGCTAGTACCATCGTATCATCCGCATAGCAGACGATACTGATACCGAACGGGAGTTCCATACGCAGGACCGCGTCGTACGCAAGGTTCCACAGAAGAGGCCCTAGCACTGACCCCTGTGGAACCCCGCAGTTGACAGACCTCTGATGCAGAGATCCATCCCGACCCATATATTGGATATACCTGTCGTGCAGGTACGCCCCGACTGTATCCCGTAGGTAGGGAGGCACATTGTGATAAATCAGTGCCTCCCTAATTGCCCCCCAGGGCAGAGAGTTGAAGGCGTTGATGATGTCAAGACTCACCGCCAACACTACCCTGCCCTTTCTTACGGCCTGTTCCGTCAGGGAACGGATACGGAAAACAGCGTCTATGGTAGACCTGCCCTGACGAAAGCCAAATTGGCTGTCCGACAAGTCAGGGCCCTCCTGCGACAGGTGGTTGTTGAGACGGGCGGCAATCACCCGTTCAAACAACTTTCCCACCTCATCCAATAAACATATAGGTCGGAATGCAGAGGGTGAGTCCGCGGCCCTGCCCACCTTCTTCAAGAGGATCAGCTTCGCTACTTTCCAGCTGGAGGGGAACACACCAAAGCGGAGGCAGTTGCTGAACAACCGTCTTAAACTGTTCCCCAGGACAGACAAGGCTAATACCCATGCCCGGCCAGGAATACCATCTGGGCCGGGAGCAGTATTACGACCACCGAAATGCCTCACCGTTTGTGCCAACTCATCCTCGGACACTTCCAATTCCTCAGACCACTCTGAGTGCTCCGGTGAAGAGGATAGTGATGAGGGACTATCCTGAGCGGACGGAAATAGGGTATTTACTATTTCTCCCACAAAATCCGGGTCCAGAGTTTCCGTCAAAGGTGGGACCCACGGTCTGAGCTTGCCTAGTACCATCTTGTATGGGCGCCCCCATGGATCCCTATCGAGTCCCTCAATGAGCTCATTCCAGCTTCGAGCCTTTGCCTCCGCAACGGCAACCTGAAGCGCTTTTGTAGCATCACGGTAGGCCTTGTAAGCCCTTTCTACCTCTCCGACTGAGGCTCGCCGTCTCCTACGGGTCCTTGTGTACTGGCGTCGAGCCATGAAGCACACAGTGCGCAACTGAGCAATATTTTCAGTCCACCAGTACACGGCCTTCTTTTTAGTATGTCGCCCGGCTCTGGGCATGGACACGTCGCAAAGCATCGTCATCGTATCCCTAAACCATTCGGCCTCCCCTTCCGGTTCGGGAAAGACTCTCTCCGGCCATGCTGCAACGTTGGCAGCGGCGATGAGTTTGTCGCGATCTAGCCGCTTGAGGGACCAACGTCGCAACGAGATGTTTCGGCGATGAGATCGGTTTGAAGGTCGCAGGGCCACTAGAAATATAATGTGGCGGTGATCGGATAGAGTCACCAACTCTTCAGCAACTCTCCAGACCGTTACCAAGCGCGCCGCAGGCAGAGTCGCCCATGTTAGGTCCACGATCGACTCACCCTGCCACCGCACACAGGTGCTAGTAGAACCCCGGTTCAAGAGTTGGAGATCTAAACCTGCCGCCCACTCCTCTATCATCTTTCCCCTGCGATTGCACTGAGTATCTCCTCATGTTCTTGACCGAGCATTAAAGTCACCCAGAACAATTATTGGACGGGGCAAGCATCTTCGGATGCAAGCAGCTAGATCGTCCAGGTACGTCTCATATGCGGTGAGATCGCAGTTGGGTGAGATGTAACAGCCCACTAGACCTAAAGAAGGCGATTCCTTTTAATAAAACTGATATCCAAAAAAAAACCGATTTTTTTATTTGATTTAATTGTTTTTTACCCCTGAGTTTCGATCTATACCGGACTTACCCGACATACGTATTTTTTTGCGATTTATGACGATAAGAGCGTTTAATATGAAAAACGATAGCACACATTTAAATGGCGTTGAAATACATACGCGTATACAATGTCTATATTCACGTAAACCGACTATTTGTAGGTTTTTTTTCCACAAGACGGTCTTACCTGACGTGGTAGTAAAGTCCGTCTATTTCACCATTTTTTCAAAATTAATTTTTATTTCATTAATCGATAACATTAAAGTAATTTTTAGAGTTTTTTTTAATGGTCAACTAAATATTTAATTACCTAATTCAATAAAATTTGCCTAAAATGTTATAGAAATGGCAAAATTTGCCTAATGAATTACATTTTTAATGAAGTATGCCGGTCTTCGACGAGTTGACCTTAAATGATAAATCTAATGTAAACTCGCAAAGTTATAGATACGTGAGTCGAATTATCATAAAAAGGCGTTTTTTTAATAAAATTGTATACTCAAATGGTATATTTTATCTAAATATTGCTTTTACGTAACTACTGGTAATCGTATATCGTCAGTTTTATTGCCTTCCTTGTTTAACGCAAGTCATGGGTTTGAAAACTTTATGAAATACTTTAATTACCTATGTCACCTTTAGGCTTCCCGCCCACGTCCGATAATCGGTGACCGATTTTTGTACCGACTGTCGGTGAGTCAGTTTTATTTCTGACCGACTTTTTGTAGGACGTGTGCGTTGCACCATTGCTATCAGTACGTTCTATTTTTCTCCTACAAAAAATCGGTCACCGATTATCGGACGTGGGCGGGAAGCCTTATGATTAAAATTTTAAGACGAGAACTGTCAATTTTAACGTACATGTGTTAAATAATACGAACACATGAGGTTGTAACGCAACATTACATTAAATCTCCACAATTTAGCTTTTATCTATAGCCTATATCTTTTATTCTATCTCTACATTTTAGCTATCTTCTAAGCTTTTATCCTACAGTAAAGAATTAGTTGTTGATATCAAATAAAAATGGCAGAATAATAACAGTGATATTATGAGGGTTCCACATCTTCTGTGTCCCTCAGTTTGGTATATATGTATATATAGAATTGGGTGACCAAAAAAGAAACGTAGAAGCTACGAGTAGTTACGATTTCGGGTTAACATTCAGACGCAAATGAACAAAATAAAATACCTTGTCTTATGCGTCATGTAGCGTATCACATAAAAAGTTATTACATTAAAAAATATTTTAATACTATCTTTAAATGCCATTATCCTAATTCCTGGAATAACTGAACTTATGACTAAAAAATAACGGAGGTACTTCTAAATAGTTCAAACGTGAAACTTCAGGAAAATCCTAAAAGTCCTGAAATTTACATAGAAAACGAAAGAGTTACACGTGACTTTGTTTCGGACTTGAGGGATTCTATTCTACTAATTACTCTGAGATTCATGTGATGTGCAATTTTAAAAGGTTTTTATTGAAATATCTATGTTTTTGTAATTCCATAAACTAAATTGTCCTATTATTACACCGCTTAATGTCATCATGACTAATAGTAAACTTTACAGTCATAGAATACTTATTAGAGGAACAATTTATTGTTGTATAGGTTTCAGTGTGTATGCGCGCTAATGAAAATCGCCTAAAATGGATTTATAAGGAGCGAGGTGATATTATGTACCGACACGTATCAAATGGAAATTGTTTAAAAATAATATTTTTCCGAGAGAAAGAAATCCTTAGTGTTCTCGGTGCTTTGCTTCGGACGGACGGGCAGACGAACAGACGGACGGATGGACGGACATGACAAAACTGGGTTCCGATTTTACTTCGGAACTCTAAAAAGCATAGATATTCTAGAAATGACACTATAATTAGTTACGCGAATAATCTTTTTATATATTTTTTCTTTTATAACTTATTTATTTTTATTATATAAATGCATTTTCTAATAATATATTCACGTTAACATTCACATGTCACCTCGGCTCTTCACACAAAAAGTGCACTCAACGTTCATTAAATAAAGATGAGGAAAATGTATCTAGTTATGGACTGTATCAGATTATATTCATTATTATTTTGCTATTAAAGATTGCCTTTTTTATTAACTCTTTTTATTATTTTTTATTAACTCCCTCATTTATTTCTATTAATATTTCCAATAAAAAATATTAGCGGAAACGTTCGCGCGTTCTGTATATAGAAAATGAGTCCTTACGACTGAATCATATCTAATTCAAAACGTGTTAAGTAGATTTCATTGGTTCAGTTTGAGGAACAGACGGGCGTAGCTACGGTCGTATCAGCCATATCAATTATACGGGGCCCCCGGGCTAAGATGGCCTCCAATGCCTTACAAGAGCGCATTTTCGGAATTTTATGGTAACACTTTCACACAGGTATTTTTTTACATATGGTATACCCTTGAGCTATGTGCGCTCTAAGGTTGATCCACTATTTACGGAACACCCTGTATATTTGAACTGTTTCATTAAAATTTTAGAGCATTGATTGGATGTCGGCAATTAATCGAAAGTTATATTATATTCGTTTTGTTTTAAGGTAGCTTTAATTTCTTTTGATATAGGTCTTTACTTTCGAGTCGAGAGGGCCCCTCGACAAAATTTTGATACCTATAGGGCCCCACGAGGGCTAGCTAGCTACGGCACTGGGAAGGGAACATATAGATGTAAATAATGAAAATCAATTATAAAATAGGAGTAGTTTTAATCATTTTTATCACAATCAGAAATCGGAACGTTTACTTCTAACTTTTGTACTACGAGTATAAAATAAATTCTGTTTTGATTACGGATGTACTACGTTGTTTAAGTAATTACCGAGCAAACTAACTTAAGTTAATATCTCGGGTAGTGTTACTTGAAGTTGGATACTTTAATTACATTTCTCAGAACTCGTGCTAGCGTGGCTAAATTAAACCAAGTAATCGTTAACTAAGTGGCAATCTGATATATTTCCATAATAAGCAGGTGGATAAAACCAAGGTTGTCACATTAAAGGAATTATATGAAATAGATATATTTCCAGGAAGGAAACATAAAGTAATAATAGATGGTAGGGGACTATTGCAAGTTTAATTAACATACCAACACACACATACCTTAAACCTCAGATCAATAAAAAAAACCGGGCAAGTGCGTGTCAGGCCACGCACAATGTAGGGTTCCGAAGTAATAAGTTTATCGACTATTACTCATTAACGACTTATGCTAACATAGCCGTGATAGTTTTACTTGTAAATTTATCATAACATATCCTATTTTTGAGAATTTTTTTCACTTGTCCAACTCCAACCGTTTAGCCGGCAGAGGGCAGAGGGCACTTGACTCTAACCAAAATTAGCACTTTAAAGTCAAATATTTCGCAAAGAGACCCGTAATTCCAAAAATGGTCTTTGAAGACCCGTAATATTTTTGAAAGATCTTTTCAACGTTACTTCACAACATAGGATACGCAACGAATAAAAAATTTCCGAATTCCGATTGCGAATTTACTTCGAAACCCTAAAAAGAAAGATAACTCACCGCCATGTAATTATAAGCAAACAAACAACAAGCAAGCAAACAATCAAATGATTGTGGCAGAAAAATACCAAGGCAGTTTACGCAATTCGTGTATTTACTAGCAACCACATTCTAACATCACCTAAAAAGCCTGGAGGAATAACATTTCACTTGTAACTGCACTTTTAACTAAATTTTTAAACAATTAACGAACATTATAAGGTTTTTTAACAAACCTATCAGTTAACATAACAGAAAAGTGTTGCATCATATTCCTTGTTTCAAACTGCCTGAAATCTAGGGAAATAATTGCAAGTAAAAGTGGGGCAAGTATGTCAAGTATTATTAAAGTTACCTATTGTTTATTAACTTATATGAATTTTATAAAGTTAAGTAAATATTATTTATTTTTTGAATAAATAATATTAATATAATGTCTGTTTTGCTAACCATGTCGTTATTATAGGTTTCTGAAAAATGTTTTAATAAGAGCAAAATGGGAATCTGTCATAAGACGAAAGTGGAAATTAACATCACTGGATATTAATCAAGTATAGTTTTTTCAGACCATTTTGCTGACACTGATACGTACAATAGAAAATGTGGACTCCGTCGAATAACTAAAGATGGATATCCAAAAAAATTTTTTTTCAATGGATATGTTGATTTTCTAAGATAACTACTAGTCATCTAATAAGAATAAATATTGTTTTTGTAACATACATTCAATTTATTTCATTTTCCCTTCCTACCCTGAGCATCTACCAGTGTTGCCAGGTATCACATAACTACGGTAGATCTACCGTATTCAGCTTCGATCTACCGTAACAATTTTTAGTGGTTTTAGTACATTTTACCGTATTTTGATCAACACAAAAATCAGATTAGTAGAAAAAACCTCAAAGCTCATACAATTTACCGCATTTTATAAGAATATACGGTATGTCATGAAAGAATCCGTAATCCAGTTTTTGGACTTGGCACACTGGCACCTACTGACCTACTAAAAAACAATTAATAATGTGATGTAGGTACAGTACCTACAGGAGCAACGAGCATTGTCATTCTACTGAATTTTGACCGATAAAATTTATGTACATCGTTTTGAGACAAAAATATTCCTAACATTTGGTAGGGAGATTTAACTGAACTTGACAAAGGCAACATTTCAGTAACGCACACATGATCACCTACGCACACATCTACGTTAAAAACTTTCCACACTTTTTTGTTCGGAATGCTTTATCTACCTTTTTTGTAGATCTGAGGCCTCAGGTAACTACATTATTTGCATTTACAGATATCCCTAGTATCGGAATCTACTGGACTGATTGCAATTTTAATAGGAAGTTTAATTAGTTATTTATCACCTTATAACTTACCTCTATTTCCGCTATTCTGAACTGTATTTCAGTACGGTGCTCTACAAAAGTCCTTTGTTTATTGATTAAAAATCGCTTAATTGATTTAAGTGCGGCTAAGATTCGCTAAATTAATTAAAAATTTAAGACCTTTCAATCAGTATATTAGTTTCATTAATGTGATGTGCGCGTATCAGTAAGCCTGAAAAATAAACTGATTTGGGGTTTCTGTACCGATAGGTACTATTAAGTATTTTGTGGTTTAGTGAAACACAGAGATTAATTGCGTAGGTACAAAGTTGTGATTATAAAATGTCGTTGTATAAGGAGAGTCACGTTTTATTTAATTAATATTTTTAACAACGATTTATGTTAGGTACATGTTTTCTTATAAAGTAAACATCTTTTCAAAATTATTTTAAGATGTTTTTTATAATTTTAATCATCAATAAAAATATATACGTTTTAAAACAAATGGGAATAATCTTGAGGATATCGCGATAATACGGTGTACCATTTCTTAGTAGACTCTACATAGTTTGGAACAGAATATTATTACCATGGCGCCATATAAATTGCATTGCCATTGCTTTAACAATTGTCAAGATGATTGCACTTGAAATATAAGATAATATCTTACATCCAGACTTATTATGTCTGAGTTTTCAAGTATTATTAATTATTATATCTCAAGCAGACTCTCGCGATAAGGAGGGACTTCCTGAAGAGTTTTCCGGTCATGATTGCTATCTGACTATCTGTAATGTAATTGATTTTTAAAATGTATTGCCTCCATGTTGCCGAAGGTTTGTCACTGTTAATGTAGCCTTCGCACTTTCCGATGTAAATTTATGTAAATTCAAACACCGAAATATTCCGCTTGTTACAAAAAATAGGAACACTAATTGTATCAAAAACTTCAAAAGCTGTATTTAATTCATTTTACTGCGATGAATACTAAATTTCCGTTTCTGTTTTGTATTTATTTTATGTTTTGTGGTCCGGGGGTCCACTATTATCAGGGATACAAAAAACTGATAAATACGAACAGACAAAGCTAGCAGCACGTGATATAGTTAAAGTATTAAGTAATTAGTATTACACACGTATTATTATTGAAGCGAAGTTACGTATTGTTGATTGTAATTTTCCTATTTCAGGAATATCCCCATAGTTCATTTTAATCGAACTTTTATTTATTTATTTCATTTACATCATTTAAATGAAGCTTCAATTGAGGTTCAGTAGGGGCTCTCTTTATCCTCATTTTAATAGAAGGCCTAGGTTTGTGCCAACACAAATGTCAGGTCTTAATGCCGTTCGAGGGCCTTAAGCTTTAACGATGTAAAAATTTGGAAAATATCATACTTAAGTATCGAAAGCCAATTTTAATGTCGATAAAATAAGCGATAAAATAAAACAGAGTTTACGAAATTTTGATAATTACAAAACACCAAAGGTGTATACTATTTCCACATACGACGAAAATTTTCTCTAAGCTCGAGTAAATAGACCAAAGAACGGCTAGTAGACATTTGCCCAGCAAATAAAAAGTTATTAATAGGATTCTCGCACAGCGTTTGAACACAAATTGTGGACGCGAAAAATTCCTCCTGAAATCTACCAAAAGTGCGGAATTTCAGCGTTTAATGCAAATAAACTTCATTTTTAAGCTAAGTTATTTAATTTTTAAGCTCAGTTAAGGTATTTCGAGGTCGGTTTGATCGATTACAAGAGTCTTAAGTAAATTTATTTACACTGAGAATGATCAAAAAATTCAGTGACAACTTAATAATAATAAGTTCTCAGTAATAATTACAAAGTGTTTAATTTATGAAAGTGTGTCTTATAAAATAGTCGCATAGCAGAGCTTCAATGGTCCAGTGAAACATGGATTTTTTAAGTCCTAATTTTAAATTCGCTACTAAATAATGAAAAAAAACTTACCTTAAACACCGCTGGAGCTAACGGTATAGCAGCTTGGTTGTGAATGTGTTTTTTCGACATTTTCGGTCCTTTTCCGGTCCACGTCTATCGGATACTTGAATACTTTCGTCAAAAAATTAATTTATATTTATTATTAAAACTGAATCGTTTGACTGAAATAATTCTGAAATCTAATCGCAAACGTTTGAAAGTTGCGAATAATATTTCGCCGAGCAATAAAGTTTCGTCAGCCGTCTTTATGGTTTACCGCTCGCCGTCGCGTGAATGCAGTCGTTCACTTCGAGAGATGTTCTTGAAAAAAGTTGTATAAGGAGCGATAGATAGACGCGTCGGCAAGAGTACGTCGTTCCACTCTTGCGGTCAAGTCGGCAATGAACGAGCGGAGCGCGTAGCATCCGTTCCGAAACTACGAACGAACCGCACGGACGTGCTGTGACGTACTCGCATCAAGTGTGCGAACTGCGAACGCTGCGCTCGTCGTGCGAACGCCGCGGCCGGCGGAATGGTTCCAGCGATCGACGTATTCGCGTTTCGTTTCGTTTGTGACGCGGGCTTGGTGATGACTGATGAGGAAGCGAAACAGACGCTGGTGAAGTATGGCATCACTGCTTCAATAAATTGTGAAACAACACCCTCTTGGTACTCCGACGCGATGACGCCGACCTGTGACGCCGACCGACGGCGGAACCAAACTTCCATTTCAAACCTGATTTTCAGGAAAAAGTATTTTCGAATTCGAAAAATTATCAAAAATCAATGCTATTATTATTATTATTATGCTATCGATTTTTTTAAAGCGTAGTTAGAATAAAAGGTAAATGTAAATGGTGAAATTTTTATCATTTAACCCCTGTGTCTGTGTATGTCTGTGTATATGTGTATCTATGTATCTGTATGTATCGCAAATAAATTATCATTATCATTACCTATGTGTCTGTGGCATCATAGCTCCCAAACGGATGAACCTACATATTTCGATCTAGTTTTTTTGTCTGAAAGGTGACTTAATTGAGTGTTATTAGAGCTATGTTTAATGTAAATTAAACTATCGGTTTTTTTATTTAATTTAGTATTAATAACGGTATCAAAACCTGAAAGTACAAAGTGTAGTGTAGAGTAGGAGTCATAACTCATAATATTTAGTTGTTCTAGATATAGTACATAATATAATTTTTCGTGTTAACATAAATTAATACATATTTGAAAAGGTGTTAGCAATAGCGACGTGATTTAATAATGCGAGAACTAAGTATTCATTGATAAAATGTTGAATATAATTATTATTCCATATTCAACAAAATTCTAGATATTCGTACATTCCATTGTTACATACGCGTGCGTCACGTATTTTTATAATATGTACATATACTTACCTAAGTGGTTGTTTATTTCAGACTTGAAGCTTCAGATTTCATCTTGGTTATAAATAAATTATGAAAACAAGTGCATTATAAAACCGACGTCATGTAGAAATCAATATCTGATTCAGTAAGTGGATATGTTAAGGAAACCATTATCTACTTCATTAAACGCATTCTATTAGCAACCAGTGCAGTGAGACCTAGTAAAAATAATAGGTATAATGTTATTAATGAATGCACTGTAAATAAAATGAAATATGTTTTATTCGAAGTAGATTTGTTAGAAACGTGGATGACTTCAAGAAAAGAGTGAATAGGCTTTTATTAAGTTAGTGCGCTCACCATCCTGGACCATATCTTCACTTACCATCAGGTGGGATTATGGTCAAGCATTAACTTATTTTATGTAAAAAAAAACGCTTTTTGAAAGTCACTCAACGTCATCGCTTCAATAAATCCCTATCGTAAGTAGTCCCGGGAAAAGAAGCGGCAAGAAACTACGGGGGTTATTTTTTTCCTGCTCACAGTTACAGACAGCACTTAATACTACCTATGGCAATATTTAATATGAAAAAACTCATGTCCAAGCAGTCGTGTCATTTAAATACTCCTCAATTTTGTAATATATGTATATGCTTTCTTCATGAGAACACCTTTGACATGAGTTTTAAATTTACAGTATGGCATTTTTCTGTTAATTCTAACGGGATTTTATTATAGATTTTGACACTAGTTAGTAGAGCAATAGTAGAGTCACTAGATGAGTGATTAAGGAGATTTCATTTTAATTTATAGTTATCCTTTATAATCTTGCAATCCGGACACCCCAATGTATGTAAGTAAATTTTTAACAGACTTCTCTAACTAGTATAAATTAAAAATTAAAATAAAACCGCGTGCTGTCAAAAACTCTATCATGATATACATTTTTGAAATCCTTATAGTGAGCTCTTTAATTTGACACCCATATTGCATTATTCGATTTAAATTTTTATTTTTTGATACTTCAAACAATGGCATCTCACAACTACCATATTTGTTTTTTTTTAATTTTACTTATTATATAAATCGGCTCAGCGGTTTGGAAGATAGGAGGTAATAAAGAATATTACAAACATACAAACATACATACAAGTTGCGCGAAAAACATAACCTTTCCTTGGCAGTCGGGTAAAAAAGGAGGTTCTGCAATCCGTATGTATGTAGATATATTATCCGTATATCTGGTGATTAATCTATACTAATAATAAAGAGGAAAGATTTGATTGTTTGCATTGAATAGGCTCCGAAACTACTGAACCGATTTGAAAAATTCTTACACTGTTGGAAAGCTACACTATCCCCGAGTAACATAGGCTATATTACATTTTCAAAAAAATTAGGGATCCTCAATAATGTAACCCAAGGTGTAAAACATAAAGAAAACCGAAGCAAAGCGAGGGCGGTTACTCGTTATTATATATAATGGTTCACCTAGAAATATGATGGCACATCTGTAAAAAATGCGAAATTGAGTTTATAGGGTATACGTGTTTAAAAGTGCCTGATCTACATAGTGGTAAATATGTATTAATGTCTGTACTAGTAACCAAACCCATACAATCTGTAAAAAACGTAAACAAAAGCCATAAATTAATTTTAAACATTTTTATAAAATTTTGTGAAATTCTGTAAAATATGACAAACGTAGATGTGCCGTTGTATTACTGGGTGAGCGATATCTTTCATTACTTTGGAAAATTGAAATGAATATCGCAGTGATATCTCATTTTTAAGTCTAGTGTGTACCGATACGAGATCAAACCGGTTCTTTCCAGTAAAAAATTAGGCTCAGACAATTAGGTATGCACGAGTTTCATTTTCTATTTATTTATAATTGGTAGGTGTGTAACAAGACCTTCTTCGAGGAATCCAGAACAATTGAACAAGCCACTGACCTCGAGCCGTCAGGCCCATTACTATACCATGAGTGGAAGTGTCTTCGATTTAATGACGATCTAGTTCATACCTATTACAAAATGTTTTTCTTTAAGGTTCGCATTGGCATCTGCTAAGGACTTGAGAGCTTGCAGTAGAACAGTATTAAAGTTACAAAAAGTTAAAAATAATTACTTTTTTTAATGTAAATAGTCGGCAAACGAGCTGACGACCTACCCGATGGTAAGTCTATCGTCGCCCATGGACATCAGCAACACCAAAGGCATCACTGATGCGTTGCCAGCCAAGAAAGAGAGAAGAAAAAGAAAGAAAGAACTGGCTCTCAAGCCCCCAGCTGGAACACGACGAGTCGTTTGGCGAACCGCATAGAGAAACAATAATTAGTACATAATAATGGTATTAATTAACAATTAAAATCAATATTACCAATACAATACCTCGAGGAGCCCTACCACCAGCGGCTCGGATTTAGTCGCCTCTTTCGACACCCATACGGCGTGTGATTGGGGTTAGTATTCTAAGCCGCCCCAATACGGCTAAAAACTAACTTTAGCAGACATAACTTTAGGTAAAGCATTATGTTACAGTTAACAGCAGACGATAACACTAGTCACCATCCTCTATTCTTCTCTCTCTTCTCTCTTCTCTATTCTTTCCTAAATCTTAATCCTCATCTTTACATAATAATATGCAGTAATTACTTCTCTTTTTATAATGAGCTAACATAATTACATAATAACATAACGTCTTTTAATGATAGTATTGGCTTAATTGAAGTATCTAGAAACAGTTTTTTATAATAATATCTTAACGATACCTTAATTCGCAAAACGAACAACTCCACTTTTGGTCGAAAATTACTTTATGATACCGATATAAACTAGATTTTTTTCTGTAATATTTACCATTCTAATATCTCCATAATTTCAAGTAGGTACGATCTAAAACGCTACTATAAAATCAAATAACTCTACTTGAAACGGAACGAATGAATTTTGACAGAAAAGACAAATAACTCCCAGTCACGCGATCCACCATTTCATATGGCGTCACACAAGAAGTAAGCGCATGCTCTTGATTATTTTGTTACGAAAAAGTTATTTAGTACATTTTGAGACCGTGCAAAGATTGAAAACAGGTGACAATATAACGTGGTAATTATTTCGGTAATTTATTTTAGCTAGTAACGTCATTTTGACTTTATTCAAAAGCAATTTATACTGGGCTTGGAGTTGATAGTTCCGTCATTTGTTTTAATATTTGCTTGGAGTTGTTCGATATTGCTATGAAGTATTTTTCTGTAGCTCTATATGTACCTCTGATGAAGTTTCTATTGTCCAGTGAGATACAATAAAACTCATATAAGTATTATTACCTAATTTACTGACATAATAATATTTCATAATGTAATATTTCATTAATGTTAAAAATAAAAAGTAAAATAACCTTAGACATTTACGCACCTACTGATTTGGACACGACGAGCTGCAAAGTGCAAATTAATGTGTATTAACTACCTTTGACTTTCGTATTCATCATTATAACCTGTACCTAACCCTTGACTTGTTTGGCTTGATATCATTTAGCGGGGTAAGGAAAAAATATTAAAAAATATTAAATGAACGTTACAGCAATCTGTATTTTAATTTGACGCTTTGTTTTGTGTTGTTTGCTTATGTTTTACTTTCCCATTACATTGCTTTGCTTGAAATTACTAACCCAGATAGATTATTTTTTTCAATCTAACCAATTTCCAAAATGCTACGAAGACACTTCAATTGTTAGTAATTCTGATGTGGCTAACATTTCTCTTGACACTAATTCTTTTTTGTTTTTAAATGACCAAACAATTAATCAACCTGAATTAGGAAACAGCCCGAGTATATTGAATCAACAAGAATTTCAACTGCCTAATAATTTTCAGAATACCGATGATGTATTCCAACTCTATTTCATTTTAATTTCAAATAATGAAGGGAGAACAACAAACAATGTACAATTTGAGTACATGAACCAATACGTAGAAGATGACTTTGATGTGTCTCTGATTTCTTTAACCACTTCACTTTCTCTCGATGTAACCCCTCGAACCTAGGTCGTCCACCTCCTGCGCGGCTCGATACGCCACGGATCCTTTCGTCGCCACACAGTGAGCTCGTCGCCTGGCCCTATGCCATCGCGCCATTGCATAGGCTACTCCCACTATTGTAATAATGAATATTGTCGTATACAGTACCGAGTACTAATGAACGTCGTGAACGCTCATTGAAGTACTAGACTCGTTTTGTAAACTACCATTTGGTTTTTCAATCGATTCCACTGTTGCGAGTGATCTTCAGGCACATAATGCGTATCAAATGTAGAATTAATAATTTTATTCAAAACAGAAAATTCTGAAGCACCTTGAATATCATTTTGTAAGTTATGCTGGCTGAGCAAGTTGTTATTATAACCATAGATCGATATGCCGTTGCTTTTCAGAGTGCAACCTGGACCGATATCCAGTAAACCATCCCCATGCAATAAGCCTTGTTGTATCCTGTCAGGACAAAATAAGCGCACTAAGCATTTCTCACAACACGAGAACAACCATCTGTTGCTGTTATCGTGCAACCTGATCCACCTTTCTGCGCATGCCGACACCTTCGTGGTGCATTATATTGTTTTGTTATTAATACTCATCGAGCTTAAAGATTTAATAATTTGTAATTCATATACCGGCTTAATATTATCAATCGTACATAGCAGTTTGCTAATGTGTATATGCATACATGTTTGTGTATCAGTTTCACTCAGAAAAAGAAGTAAATCCTTCTAAAGATTAAATGCAATGTATGGATCCATTCGAAGCTATCTTCGATATAATAATGTTGATGTGGTAAACTCAACAGTCTTTCCAGCTGTAGGGACTCCTTGTTCACAAGAGATATTGCAAATGAAATGAAATGAAATGAAATGAAATGAAATGAAATGAAATGAAATAATCTTTATTCATGTAGGTATCACTGATACTCTTATGCACGTCATTTTTTTTTAATCTACCAGTATCTATGATTTTCATTCATCGATATCATTTCAATATCCTTTTCATAGTGTCTAGCAAACCGTTCATCGAGTACGCCAAACAACGTGTTAGCCACAGTCATATCCTATACCATTTATCAAGCCTCTTTTCTTTCTATGTCCAATTTGATTATTAAATGTTATAATGTTCAATTAGGCTTTGGTTTGAAAGCCAGTTCTTTCGTTCTTTTTCTTCTCTCTTTCTTGGCCGACAACGCATTAGTGATGCCTTTGGTGTTGCTGATGTCCATGGGCGACGTTAGCCACTTACCATCAGGTGGATCGTCAGCTCGTTTGCCGGCTTTTTCCATATAAAAATTCCGGTAAATCATGTTGCAACTGAAAATAATTTTACATTTTTATTTGATTCATGCATATTATGTTCCTTTAACCGCATAACGTAATTATGCACGTTATTTAAGCCTAGCCAGTAGGTAACTAATCATATTATCTTATAATAGACGACTACCTTCCATTCGTACTCGTATTAGATTTAAGTCGCCTAGCTTGTCGAAGTAGATGCTTTAACTACTATTAAAGTACGATACGTTAAAACTAGACTGTGCCGGAGATATAGTACCTAAACAAAAATAATAAGAAAGCAAAAGTTATAAAATGACAAAATTTTGCAAAACATGTGGGACGTCTGGAGCATTTGGAAGTGTGTACATCCCTCGTAATACCTCCAGTATTAACCATTAGTAACCTGATCTATCTCATTTACCGATGCCGTAATGCTTTCCTTGACAGGTAAGTCTGCCATGAGCTGTGAGCTCTTCTCAGTAGTGAGATGTCGGCACGTGACACAGTTACGTAGTTCTCTTTTAACAGAACGGAGGCCGCTTCATAACCAAAATCTCTCCGTCCGTCTTCCTCATCAACGTGTATTAATAACGGGTTCAAACATATTAATAATATTGTTGGCAACTTCGATAATTCAAGGAGTTCAACTGACTTCACCACGGATGACAGTGCCGCCATCTATGTAACTGGGATACGGTTATAAAAGCGAGTGACGGATTCTACGAGCATCATTCGCGATCATGCCATGAGTAAGGCGTTACGCTGCCGGATTGTTCAGAGCTTCTCATATTTAGTTACTGTGTATTATTGCGTATTATTGTGCGATTGATTAATAATTGATTATAGTTATAATATATCGAATAAAAGTTAATTATGAGTTGTCAGTGAGTTTATGTGCAGTCTACTATCAAATAAAGTCGTTTATAAAGTGAAAGTGAGTTTTCGTTAACATCAGAAGTGTTTCGGACCCGTTGAATTCTAAACATGGGAAGGAGCCGTAGTAGCCGCAGGAGCCGCGGGAGCAGCAAGCGGAGGTACTCGAGACGTTCTCGTTCGACCTCATCAAGCTCAACATCGACGTCATCAAGTGCAAGGACACCTCCGCCACCATCTCGAACACGGAAAAGGAGGAAGGTATCGCCCAAATCCGTGAGTAACTGCTCCTTGACTTTGAATAACCTAATACCAGAGTTTGATCCACTTAAAGACAACGTGAATGCCTGGCTCAAGGTAATACAGTCGTATGCTAATACTTTTTCTTGGCCTGACGATATTATTCGTTATCAAGCATTAAATAAATTAAAAGGATCCGCTAAAACATGGTATGATTCTTTATTACGTACCGACGGTCAATGGCCATCTTGGAGTTGGAATATTTGGAAAAATAAAATTGCAAATAGTTTTCAAATACGTAGAAACATGTTTGAGCTTTTGAAAGACATAATTGAAAGGAAACCGACTGAAAATCAATCGTTATATGAGTTCTATTTCGAACAAAAGAGTAAAATAGATTTGTTGGCATTAAATTTTTCGGATCAGGATATTATTTCAATAATATTAGGAAATATTGGGGATAGTACCATCAGTGCTTCTATTGAGGCGAGTTCATTTACATCATGTGACAGTTTAGCCAGCTTTCTCCATAGTCGCACATACAAATCGAAGAATACTAAATCAAACATTATTAACATCCGAGAATCTCAGAGCAAATCAATCATTCAGAATCAGGTCAGTCAAAACATCCAAACTCAGCATTCTGTACCAACGAATACTACCTCATCTAATCAGCCTAGTGCTAGTGTTACTGCTCAGGATAGCGCTCAGACACAGTTTCGCAAACCAATAAAATGTTTTTCATGCGGCGGCAACCATAAACGAAATCAGTGCGAAATAAAATGTGAATATTGCGGTAGAAGAGGGCATTCGGAGTCTATTTGTTTTCAAAAGAAAAATAAAATGAAACCCGAGAAACAGGATATAAAATTTATTGCAGCATCTACTTCTAAAAATAAATTTATAAAACGGATAGTTATAGATAATTTTTCTCATGATGCCTTTATTGATACCGGTAGCAGCTGTTCGCTAATTTCGGATGCTTTGGTATTAGAAAATAACCTGAAAAGCTACGCATTGCAAACTCCAGTGCTCCTACAAGGATTTTCAAAACAAAGCTCCAAAACTGTAACGCACTCTATAAAAGTGGATTTGCAGATCGATTCCGTCTTATTAAATCGCATTGAGATGTATGTTATAGATGATTTATCAGGGTGTGATATTCTGATCGGACGCAATGTGACTGAACGACCTGATATAATATATTCCCGCGTCGGGGATGTACTCAGATTCGATTATGCTGATTCGTATACAAATTTTTGTAACAGTATTAATGAATTTGATTTGGATGCCGATTCGCACCACAGTCAACTAATTAATTTGTTTCAAAAATACAGAGACTGTTTCGCAACAAATATAAAAGAGTTGGGTAAAGTTAATAATCACGAGATGAATATTACTTTAACTTCGTCGCAACCTATACAAAGCAGACCATACAGAGCTTCTGTTACAGACAGGAAGATTATAAGAGAGATGGTAAGCGAACTAATTGAAAACAACATAATTCGAGAAAGTAAGTCCGCCTATGCGAGTCCAGCTGTCTTAGTTAATAAGAAAAACGGAGAAAAGCGTCTTTGTATTGATTACAGGGCTTTAAATAAAATTACAGTTAAAAATAAATACCCTATGCCTCGCATTGAAGATCTTATAGATAGGCTTCAAGGTTATAAATGTTTTACTAGTCTTGATCTTAAAAGTGGGTACTACCAAATAGGGATGGGTGCGGAATCAATAAATAAAACTGCATTTATTACTGAAGATGGACATTATGAGTTCTTGAGACTTCCTTTTGGTTTGGTAAATGCGCCCTCGTGCTTCCAGGAAATGATGAATAAGGTACTTGGAAACCTAAGGTTTGATAAAGTGATCCTGTACCTCGATGATGTGTATCTAGTAACTGAAACGGTAGAAGAAAATCTAAGTTTACTTGAGGAAGTGTTGAAACTATTTCGAGATAATGGCTTAACGTTAAATTTAAAAAAGTGTCATTTCTTTAAAAGTGAAATAGAATTTCTTGGTTATAAAATAAAAGCAAACACTATAATGCCAAATGAAACAAAGTTAAAAGCTGTAAAAGATTTTCCTGTGCCCAAGACAGTACATCAACTAAGACAATTTCTAGGCCTTATCAGTTATTTTCGGAAATTTATTAAGAGCTGCGCAGTTTTATCCAGCCCTCTTTCAAAACTTTTAAAGAAAGACACTCCTTGGATATGGGAAACAGTTCATATGCAAGCATTTGAAAATTTGAAAGATAAGTTAACGTCTGATAGTGTTTTATCAATTTTTGACCCGAAGAAAGAGACAATATTATATACCGATGCATGCAGAGACGGTCTTGCAGGCATCCTTATGCAGCTTACTGAGGATGGTGAAAAACCCGTTCATTATTATAGTCGTCAGACAACTGATGATGAAAAGAAATACCATTCCTTTGAACTCGAACTTTTGGCAATAATTTGCTCCTTGCAAAAATTTAGATTGTATTTATTAGGTTCGGAGTTTAAAATAGTTACAGACTGTAACGCAGTTCGGTTTGCTTTAACAAAAAAGGATATTATTCCTAGAATTGCCCGTTGGGTACTAGCGACGCAAGAATTTTCTTATACTATAATTCATAGGGACGGTACCCGCATGCAACATGTGGACGCTTTGAGCAGAAACCCTATACATTGCGGTGAAAAATCTGAAACAGAACTGATATTATCAATAACAGAATCGGATTGGTTACTCTCTGTACAACTGCAAGACAAAAACTTGGTCAAAATTAAAAATATTTTACTGTCAGGTGAGGCCGATCAAAATAAAGATATTTTTAACAACTACGAGCTATTAGGTTATAAAGTTTACAGAAGGACGAGCCGAGGTCGTAAGTGGGTGGTCCCAAAAAAATGTATCTGGCAAATCATCAAGTGTAATCATGACGATCTGGGTCATTTTTCCTTAGATAAAACGCTTGAACGTATTCAGTATCAATACTGGTTTCCTCGTATGCGACAAATTGTAAAAAAGTACATCAAAAATTGTTTGAACTGTATTTATTTTAAAAATAAAGGCGGGCCCAAGGAAGGTGGGTTATACCCGTTACCAAAATATGCACAACCTTTCCACACTCTTCATATCGACCACTTGGGGCCATTTGTTGAAACTACAAACAAAAACAAATATTTGCTAGTGATAATAGACGCCTTCACTAAATTTGTTTTTATATCAGCGGTTCGCTCTACAAATGCTTTTGGAGTTATTAAAGAGCTAGAACAAATTTCAAAAATCTTCGGGAATCCTAGACGGATAATATCGGATGCCGGATCATGTTTTAAGTCTAATGAATTTACTCAGTACTGCAAGAACAAAAATATTCGCATGCACACGGTAGCAACGGGTATGCCACGTGCCAATGGACAGGTCGAGCGATTCAATAAGACGATACTAGAATCGATGAGAACATTAGGGGCTGATACAGCTGATAATTTATGGGACGATTGCGTGAAGAGACTTCAACAAGGGTTAAATAGTACCATTCACAAAACTATCAAAGCTGTTCCAAGCGAAGTTTTTCTTGGTTACCGATTACGCGCCGATAGCGATAGCTTAGCTCCGAATTCAGATAGTGATAAACATGTTGACGTTACTAAGTTACGAGAGTGGGTAGACGAAAATATCAAGAGTAGTGCAAGAACTCAGAAAGAAAGGTTTGACAAAACCAGGAAAAAGGCAAAAACATACAGTGAAGGGGACCTGGTTTTAATTAAAGTTCAAAGCCATAATAATGATGGAAATAGTAGAAAGTTATTACCAGTGTATAGAGGACCATTTCAGATTAAAAAAGTTTTAGGTAATGATAGATATGAGGTGACTGATTTGCGAGGTAGCCAAAGGAGTACTACATCATATATTGGAACAGCCGCCGCGGAAAACATTAAGCCGTGGATAAATATTGAAGACTGGGAATAAGCGCGTAAGTGCCCGTGTTGGCAAGGTAAATATACATAATATTATTATTATTTAACTTACCTACAATTTGAGTTTTGGGAGTCAATATAAAATACAGAAACAGACGATTGATTTCTCTATGTGGCTGGTATTGGATTCACTTTGCCCTGCTTTGTTATTTTTCAACGCCATAGAATGTCGGAATGCAAGTGTCACATAGCTAGCCTTATCTTGGAAGTCTGTTAATCGGGACGAATTTGGTACGCTTAATGGTCATAGCACACATATCAACTCGTAAACGGAACGTAAACGTATCAACTCTTGCATGTCAGTATTCTTTGTATGAAACTCCCTACTGTAAAGCACACTTATCGGATCCGTAACGTAATCGCCTCGCCTCGAGACAAGCTTACGGTGCGTGGACGACTTGCCGTAGCTGCGCTTACGTCTCACCGTACGCTATCCGTCGACTTTCCGTTTCCTCGTGCACGCCCCGCGCCGCGGCTACCGTTGCGTCGACGAACTGCTGTCATTCATTCCGTCAACCAGCGGCCGGCGAGCCGTAAGCGCGGCGTCGCCTAGCCGTAGCCGAGCTTACGTTAGGTTGACGGCGAGGCGATCCGGTGCCGATCCCTTTCCGAGTTGATATGTGCGCTACGACCATAAGTGAGGCTCTTCGCCCTTTAAGTGGCAAACGGTCCTATAAACGAGGCGAACCTGGAACACTTACGGGAGGATTACATCCTGAAAAGTGCAGGCGGTCTCACCAACATCATAAAAATAAGGAGCCTATGTGATATTTGCACTTACGATGGATTCACGCACCTATAACTCACTTTAATAAAATTAATATAAACCTTTTCGTGTTTCAGTATTTTATATGGACTCCTGAGGTGCCCGGGACAGGCACCATGCAGCATGGCCGTGTTGGCAACTTCGATAATTCAAGGAGTTCAACTGACTTCACCACGGATGACAGTGCCGCCATCTATGTAACTGGGATACGGTTATAAAAGCGAGTGACGGATTCTACGAGCATCATTCGCGATCATGCCATGAGTAAGGCGTTACGCTGCCGGATTGTTCAGAGCTTCTCATATTTAGTTACTGTGTATTATTGCGTATTATTGTGCGATTGATTAATAATTGATTATAGTTATAATATATCGAATAAAAGTTAATTATGAGTTGTCAGTGAGTTTATGTGCAGTCTACTATCAAATAAAGTCGTTTATAAAGTGAAAGTGAGTTTTCGTTAACAATATACTAGGTACTTTTCGTTAAAGTTTTACCATTCTTCAACCTGCTGATGTCTTCTTGAAATTCGATACGCTGTACAGTTTTAACAGTGGAACTCCTCAATATGATTTTTTCTGTACATTAAAAATTTGTCAAAATTTCGTTTTTCATAAACGTGTCACTTCAATGACGTGTCAGAGCACCAAAAATTTGTTTTTAAAATTATTGTCTGTCTTGTCTGTCCGGGCATCATATCAAAACCCTTGAACGGAAATTAGTTAATTTGTTCCTTATACTTTTGGTCATGTTATAGAAAACTTATCACCCAGAAAAATTAAAAGGTTTCCTCGGAAACAAGATGAAACTTTGTATGGATTATTTTTTAAATACAACAATTTGCTTTAAATTTGCAACAAATGTTTCTCCTTTAATTGATGGTATACATGTTTTCGAATTTTTCAAAATTTTTGATGAAAATGAAAAAACAAATTTAATGTGAATGAATGAATGTGAAATGTGAAAAAGTAAACAAACTTTTTAAAACCCGCTTCTGGAGGAATGATTTGTGATTGTAATATCTTAGGTTTTAGTATATAAATTCCTAAATAAAAATACAGGTTATACAAACAATATACAATATGATATACAGGTTAATTTATAACCTGTTATTAATTTTTTTTCTGTGAAGGGTACAAATATGATAAGCATGCGAAGTTGCGAAGTTTAAGTGCGAAGCTGCGGGCAACAGCTAGTACCGTATAATTTTTAAATAACATTTCGGCTCATTGAAATAATCTGGGTTAAGTTAGTTAGGCATTGTATGGATGTCATAATTATTGTTATTCGTTTCGTATGGTATAATAAATAGTAAAGTCTTTTGTAAGTGCTTATTACATAAATATATTTGCGTAGATATTATGAGTATTACTTTCGACAGTTATGCAGTTTCATGTTTGTCTTCATGTCCGCCTTCATTGTGCTAACTATCCAAAATCAGTTGCCTACAATGTTTACAATAATTGTGTTAAAGACTAAAAGTTTAATTTGCCTAAACGAGTACGAATTGTTTTAAATGTGTACGTGTCATGGGTATATTATTAGGTCTCTATTTTAAAATAATTTTAAAATATAAAAATTATGTTTTTTTTAGCTCATCAAAGTACTGGCCGAAATTATAATATCTATACAATTTTGCCTTTTTGAAGGCAGTTGGTTTATCCCTTTACTGTAGAAGTCTGCCGAATGGGAAGCGATTAATGATATTATATACAAGATATACCAAGATGGCGCTGAAATTATGCCAGTCGAATTTAGACAAGTGTAGCGATTTTAGTTCAGACAGTTGATAGCTGAGTGAGGCCGTCTAGCTGTCTTTTTCACTATTATGGTTTTAGTAGTGCCATCTCTTACTTTTACATGTACATGTAAAAGTAATAGTGATTGGTGTAGCGAAACAAAAGATAAACGTGTGTGTTGTAGCTCGGTCGGAACAGATTTTTTGGTTGATTTGTAAGGGCATAACGTATAACGTAAGTTTAATATCATTGGAAGCGATGAAGTCAGCGACGGCGTTCGGTTAGAAGCTGTGATGTTACAAGTCCGGCACTGGTCCACCAGACAGTCACCAACACCTTCCTATTAGTAATCTTTTTTTTAGCTCACTGATTATGTGCTGTACCCGGGTCCACCCATTGAAACGAACGCTTACTAATAAGTTCCGAAACTACTGGACCAAATCAGTTGTTTGGTTCTCATGTGCTATTTTATGACCCAAAGACAAAAGAATAAAGAAAACAAATGAATTTTGAAACAAAAATGTAACCAATAAAATATCAAAAGTAAACCGCATTGTGTGACATGTCAAATGATAACATGTTTGAGATCCTTACTTATTGTAAGATGATTTGTAGTAATTTTACAATGGATAGTTTAAAAATTATTCAAAAAAGAACGAAAATTGATCATCCCCCCATGTCTCCGTAACTACTGAGGCTAGAATTTTGAGAAAAATACAAAAAATATTTCTTTAGTTAACTCGCACTTGTCAAGTATATTTTTAATTATTTTTTTTGCATAATTATATCCTCCTATGCTTAACTTTCTAGTTTGTTTACTTTTTCTTTTTGCCCTACTGCCAAGGTAGGGTTATTTAATAGTCACGGTAAAATTTTCCAAGTTCTTGATTAGGTATAACTATTTTCAACTCAACTACTTACTGAATTGCGCGGCCGTAGACCTTCCTAGGAAGCTAACAACGGCTATAAAATAAAACTATATTGTCGAAACAAAAGGCATGGGGGTCGTTAATCATATGTATTATGAGCATTTCGCAATAAAAGTAGTGATACGATCGGCCCTGAAGTAGAGGCGTACATTTCAATTCGCAACGAAGCTATCAAAGCCACCACGTCATCGTCCCCTCAATAAATGATTTACTACTTAACATGCTTATATTAAACCATAATGGTGAGTTGGCCATTCGGAATTAATGATTGGCCGTTTGGGTACGTTCGTTTTGCGGAAAATTTTGGCCTTCATACTAGCTATTTGTTCTTTCCTCTAAGTTTATTAGCCGAAATAAATGGTCCGTTTATAACTGAATGGCAATCCGCAGCATAATGGACAAGTTTAATAAAATTTCTAAAATTTGACACTATTTTAGCTGGTTCATTATTGAAGTATTTGGATTCATTTGAAGAAGTAAGTACCTACCTAAGCCTTGGACGTCTTGGTGATGTTACTGAAACAAATTCATTTACAACTTACTGACTATTGTTCCAACTGATAGTCAGTCTTGCAAACTAAGCCTTCATAAATATCAATCAACAAAATGCCTCATATTATTATTACCTATACAAAAAAATATGATCAAAAATTATTCATACTTAGTTCCTTAATACAGAATTTGTATGGTGATTAAAGTAACCGTTAGTGACTCTGAGTTGGGGCGTTAGAATTATGTGAACTAATGCGTTGCCTAATGCATGATATCTAAGGGCGGTGGTGACCATAATGTACCTACCTAGCTTGTATGCCTGTTTATAGTTTAAGATAATGCTTAAAAACTTTATTAAAACTAACTTAAATATTATAATACAATTAGTACTATAATTAAATCTACTATGAATTTGGTAATGATAACTTTAGATAACTGTTCGCTAAAAAGCGTTATAAGTTTCTTCAGCAACTTTAATACCATCTGTACAAATTATGATGGACTCACGATGCAAAAAGGTTACATAAGTACATGTTTGCTGACCAAGGCGATGTTTTTAAGTGCTATCGTGTGTCGAGTATGTTCAGGAATCGAAACCGCATCTTTAGACTCATATGACAGTCTTGAAAACGTACCACAATACGGCTGACATAAACAATAGGTCATCTACTTACAACAAGCAATATAGTTAGCGTTGTTTCCTGAAGCAAGAAGCTCTGCGCAAAAACATCAAGACAATTCTGGTTTGTGACGTGATGGTCGACATAAAGATGTGTATTACATATTGTATGTGGCGAGATGTAAATTAAAACGTCACACAATTTAGAGTGCCGTGTAAAATAATGGGTGATCGATTAGCACATCACCGCGCCCGTGTTAATGAAATCGTTGCCTCGGTTCAATCGACACAAACCGGGAATTTACACAAAAGCCTTTTGATTGTTTGGTATGAGAATGTAAATTACTTTGTACAGGTCTGTCATGTGAGGTGTGATGAGTGAGGTGATCATTTGTCGTCGGTCGTCTGGTGAGATGAGCAGCACCAAGCATCCAAGGAGTCGCATACAACGCCGGCCCTGAGGGATAATGTTATTGGAACGAAGTTCCTCATCGCGCGTTGTGAAAGGGGGCTAGACGGAAAAAAATCTTACGACACTTTTGATTCTTACGACACTTTTTGATTCTTAGGACACTTTTTGCTATTTTACTTATGTTAGGGCCAAAGAATCTCAACAGAGTGATTCAGAAAGTTGTACAGCGCCATCTAGTTTCATATTATTGCTGAATCACACTGCTGAGCGCGTAAAACAATACTTTTGTATTATTTTGGGGTAGATACCTCTTAGATAGGTAACTTTTTAATAACCCAGATTTTTGTACAAAAAAAAGATAAAAATGAGTGTTCGTACTACTGCATTGCTGTTGTTTATTCTACAAGCTAACTGACAGAAACCGAAATATAATTAGGGGACGCAAAAATAATAAGTGAATGTTTTGAACTAACCGACTTCAAAAAATGAAGGAGGTTCTCAATTCGACTGTTTTTTTATGTGTAACATCATTATTTTTTACTGGGTGTACCGAATTAGATGATTCTTTTTATATTCAAAAGCTGGTGCTTGTCATGCAGTCCACTTTAAATTTGAGCGAGATCTGACGATTAGTTTTTGAGTTATCCCTAATAATGCGTAACTATTTAATTGACTTCGACTACTTGGTTAGATGATGCTCTCATTTTGTTTGTAGTCGGTTAACATAACATGATATTTTAATAAGTAATATTATTATGTTATCTACATGTGTGAATGATTGAGTGTTTTTTCCGACTAATATTTAATCAAAGTTGACAATGTTCTTGAAGTCTGTACCTACTTGCGGAATCACTTCGGCACATCTACAATTTGTATGGTGATTCTTTACTAGGAAGGGATTTAAGTAATCGTTAGTGACTCTGAGTTGGGGCGTTATACACCTAATTTTTTTAAATTAACTACCACTATAATAATTTAACCATTTCCTAAGGTGCTTTGTCATGGAGGCTTCTTTTTGCTGATTGAAACAGCTTCGATAGTGCCCTCGCGGCCATGGTTTTACTGTTCATCTCGTCTACTCGTTAGTCGGCTATTTACATAAAAAATATAGTAATATAAGGAAAACTTGGACTTCGGAACAACTCTACAATGGTGATCGCACATAATGTCAGAACCGTACGAGCCGCACGCACCGCACGCACCGCATTTAGAAATCGTTGTATGAAATCATGGAAGCCAGGTGCAGGATACATCCGAGGGGCGCCGCCTTTCCGTAAATGCGGTAAGTATCCAAATAATGCTTAAATGAGTTATGACGTCACATAATTCGGCGCGTAGGGCGCGTACTTGTATTCAGTGTTGCCATGCCACGATGCTTTGGACAACGCGTTAGGAGAAACGTTTCCATAGTAAACGAATCCTGTGATCTCGAAATAAGAATCTGATACAAATCTCGCTTTGGTGTTGATGCGTATCCTACATTTTTTCGGACATTCAGATTCGCAGTGGCGTTCCTCAAACTGCGATCACTACGTTACTGAAATATGAGACAAATTCGAAAAATAAAAATAAATAATAAGTACTTAACATATGTTTTAATTTCCCTAAAATTCTAGTTATAAATTAAAGTTTTAAATTATCTATGTTCCTTGATGCTCATCTACCAAGTCGGGATATAATGTGTAGTATTCTACGTACAACTGCGGCTGCCTTTTCGAATTGAATCAACCTATTTTCCTTTTGCAATCTGAGAATCTGAGTCTGACAACTGCCAATTGAACAAAGGAAAATATGAAGTTTATGAAATAATAGCAGGTACATACAGATGACGTTGGACGTTGGTTGGTTTTGTTGTTGAAGAGTTCAACAGAAAATATTTACAGCTGACGCTTTGTTTTGTTTTACATCTAGTTTCGTTGAACGCGTTGCGTTCCTTGGCGAAACATTCAGAGAAAATATAATACATTCGATTCAAATATTCAGGAAATGTTCTTCTGGGAAATACTATTATTTAATAGCCAACGTTATCAAATATGGACTATTACCTATTACGTTGAAAGCTTTAAATTGGCCGGTTGAACCTGCAAACTTTTTGACGGCCGTTTTGATCGCTTGAAGTCATGAAGTATACTCGCTCCACAGTCGGTGTGCTTGCTCGTCTGTCATCGCTCCATTCCACATAAATTGCGAGTAGGACGAAGTATATTTCTCACTCGCACTTAGGTTTTAGGTCTAAATACAAGTAAAAGCGCAATATGTTTCACCCTGCTTCAATTAATATTGTTTTGTTGGTATTGAAAATTCGTGATTTCCAGTACCAGCCCTGTGGCCTAAGGTGGAAAGGCCCGGTTCACAAAACCGGAGATTGTGGGTTCAAATCCCACCAGGGCACGAAATCTACCATGCCGGTAAACCATTTTTCATTTTTTTTCATTCAGGGTTCATTTTTTCAAACTAATTTAAATAAATTACTAATTTTTATTATTTTATTAATAAATTACAATTTTTTTATTACATCATATTTAAGCTAAATATAAGAAAAAATTATAAAATATAATATAATATTATAAAATTATTAATTAGCAAATATAAATATTCTAAACTATTAAAAAACTTTCAAAAGAGGCTTTAATCGAACTTCAGAGACTTTTAATTGAAGAATTGAATTCGAATTTTATACAAAACTAGGAAATCGCCCTCGCTTCGCTTGAAATTATGGTATTCGGGAAAAATATAATTACAGTTTTCTCATGGATGCCATTGTCAGATCTCGTTCAATTTTAAGTGGGACCATATGACAAGCACCAGCTATCGATTAAAAATTATTTTTGAACTCGGTGAAAAAGATGCAAATTATTTTATTTATAGTATTAAAAGCTTTCCCTCGTATTAAAAACTCAAATAATTGAATAAGTTAACAAGAAAAAAGATCCAAAATTTAACCATTAGACAAGACAACAATGATATTCCATAAAGCAAGTATAAGATGTAGGGACGCCATCTGCCATATATTACTGTAGCACTAGTCTAGTACTTATTAGTACGACTACGAGTAGGCATTTTGTCATTGCCATCGTGATTTTCCTTCACATGCTTATCGCTTTATCATTGTTTCAATAGATTTATTGCGTCATCTTTGAGTGGGCGTGCTTTTCGGGTTGACTCACATTAAGCTAGTTCGTACAATATTAATTTTAAAAATACACTTGAGTACGTAAATTCACTTTATTGTTAGCATTTATAACTGTTTCATAGCACGTATATATTAGATACACATCCTGTGATTGTGCGATGCTAGTGCGTAAACATTATTTACACGTAGATCGTAGTACGTACAAGTACTTATTGACCCAGGTACGTTAGTACACAAATCAAACGGGTATAGGGGGTAATAAGCTCTGGTTCGTCACAGGGTGGCCCTTAGGACTTTAGCAAACCCCTACTTTTCGAGGATTGTGAGCTATCACCTCGCAAAACATGTCTTTTCGTGCAAGTGATGGCAAAATTAAGTTGTATTGTATTTGTAAATTGTACCTAGTAGGTGTATGATACCTCGTGCTATAGCTATAGGTACAAACTCTTAATGAATGATTACATAAATAGACAAATATTTGGTAAATAAATGATAATTTTCGTAGATGTATTTCGAAATCCTGCAATTGAGAACGTTAGCCGTATCTATGTTGACTCTAGGAGTTCCAAGAATACCTATCACTCAATTTTGAGCTATTTATAGCACTGCTCGTGTCATTGATCACGAGACTTGAACAACACTAAACAGTAGAATAGAATCCAAACCTGCATTATTCAACAAGGAACTCAGACAAATTTTTTACTACGTGAGCATAAATCATTTTTGTTTGAATAACTGAAAAAATATATAGACTATCTAAGTAAGTGCTTAATAAAAGCTGCAACGGAAAGTCATGTCATGATATTTTTAAGTAGGTATACCTCAATTATAAATAAAATGGCTGACAAGCAGATCCATCAGAAATCCCCTGGTTTTTTTCTGAAACAAATTCATGTCTCTGGCAGCATGGCATGCAGGTATTGAATAAAATGATTGTAGACCTACCTATATTTTTTTGATTGCAACTGTTAACGGCCTTTACTGTGGGTCCGTGTTATCAATTATTTATCAATAATATTTATTAACATTTTGGTATTTTTAACCCCTGACAAAAAAGTGAGGTGATATAAAGTAGGATGCCCATTTAGTATGGAGAAATGTACTGACTTTAACATTTTTGTGTCTTGATAAAAATACCTTTATTTGATTATGTTATCTTAATAAATTACACATACTAACTTTAGTCAATTTTAATAGTAGGAAATATGAGATTTTCAACAAAATTAGTTGTAATTTAGAATATTAAATTATTATATATAAATATTTAATTTAGAATTTAAAATAGTAAACTCACAGTAATATGGACTCCATGTTATTTTACTATACTTAGGTATGTTTTCGGTAATCCATTAAGGATTTGCATTTAAAGAATCTTGGGAACGGAAAAATATATTTTGACGACCCGTGTGGCGTAACGGTTACCATGTGGATGCCGGTCCGCCGCCGTGCCAAGGGTCCTGGATTCGATTTCCAGCGGCCGAATTCCGAAATTGGAATGATGAGTTGGAATTTCTGTTCACAGTCTGGGTGTGTGTGTTCTTGTCTTTGTGTGTTCCAACTTCCATGGCACCCCCGATAGAGGGAATCCCTTAGTACTGATATGAGTACCTACCTATGTAGCGTTATTTAAAAAATACTTGTCTCTAATCTTGTTACAAAATAGCTTTTGCTATATATGCATCAGCAGGCGCCTACTTACCTAGATACAAATTGAAATTAAGAATACTATAATAGTGTTATCTGTAGCTGTTCATTCTATATATAGCGCAATGCAATAACATTCCATTTAAAGAAACTCAAGGGCAGTCGTCAAGGATCAGCTGTGGGTGGGTTGGCGGGGCGCCTGCTATCCCTGGCCTGGCTGCTGACATTGAATGGACGACGGGATCGATGGCTGCGGCGCCTCCCGGTCTAGCTCCAGAATTGACGTCACGGGGAGAGAGTAGTTATCTGTAATACGACGGACGTAAGGTTGAATGACGAGGGTGTTTTCTGCGCTACTTTTAAATGGGAACATAGATCTTTAGTTCTGTTGTGTATGGTTAATGGTTTTGATGTTTAACCTGCACCTCGGAAAATACTCGTGTATTTAGAAATATTTAGAAATCGTACCTATCTAATCAAATAATCGAGGACTGGAATGAAATTAAAAATCCTACTTTTTTCTGAAGTTTTTTTTTATAGAAATAGCCGGCAAACGAGCAGACGACCTGTTGGTAAGTGGCTTCACCCGTGGACATCAGCGACACCAAAGGCATCATCATCATCATCATCATCATCATGATGTGTTGCCGGCCAAGAAAGGGAGAAGAAAAAGAAATTACTCGATGCAGTTGCCGGAATATTCGAAAGCATTGCCAGCGCCAACCTCTAAAGAAACAGATCTAAGTTTTTTTGAAATCAATTTTTTTTAATACCTAATGAGGGATTATGGCAAAAAATGTCTAGTGGCAAGAACATTAGAGTAGACCGTGTCGTAAGGTATGCTGGCGCGGTGTGAGTGTGCATACTAACGTTACTTCTGAACCTGAACAGCATAAATCAATGTTTACAGTACTGCTAGCGCAATGCATCACGAATCAGAAATTAATATTGTGATATGAAAGAGGACCTTCAATGTATTGTATACGTATAACAAACTTCAAACAACAACACTACAAGTGAAATAATCCAAGTAATCCGATATGCTCAACATATTTATAATACAATATAGGTACTTACAAATTACAGTAATAAGTAGTTATTCTAAATCCAAACATATTGAAATTGAAATATCTTTGGAGAACCCCAGTTTCCATAGAAACTCAGGCCTAAGTAGACAAGACTGGAAATTGGCTGTTAATTAGATTATTGCAAAAAGTTCAATTTCTCCAATTTTCACGGCTGCCAGCAATGGCCAACTAAGGAAATCCTAGAACGAATCACCTTAATTATAGGTTATGATTATGTCATACTCGTGTCACAGTGCTATTTAATATGTATGTTACACTTACGTTGGCGGGTGTCTATTATAATTCTACTACTTCAATGGTTTTCACCCAAAACGAATGTCATAAAAAGGTTGTATAATAAAAGCTATTGCATATTTCAAGAGATTTTATTAGTTATCATTATAATATATTAATATTTCGTGTAGTTGTGCAGGAGGCGTTATATTTCGTTAGTACCTTGCCCAATCAAGATACCATAATATACTCATTGTAAGTATGGCCACAGCAACTTCCTGATCTTCTAAAGATGTATAGGGTACGTTATCCAGTGTTCAGGACTTATTCTGAACCTTTGTCAGTCACAAAACAGGCGATTAAGGAGTCCATATTCATATAGTATTGGTTTGCAAGAAATTGTAGCGAAACTGCGAAACACATTCACCAAAACACAAGTACGAAAGCGAATACAATAGAAAATTAAAATCACTGTGTACGTGTCGATGAGTTTCAATAGTAAATAGGACTCCAAATACGCTGAAAATATTTGATAGTAAAAATATACAAGAACACGCGTAGAAAGATGAAAGATCGATGACAAATATGACAATACAGTGGTGTTATTTATAAATACTATGGTTACCAAAATGACATTATTAGGGATTACATCATCATTGTTGTCAATCGATTAATCGATGTCAAAATATTCGAAATGTAATTTAATAAAATTAGCGTAACGATTGAATGGTAATTATAATATATTACATAGTTTTGATTTATATGGAATACGAAAATATGTAAAAAATAAATTAATATTATAATTATAATCACTAAATAATACATAAAATATATTATTATGTTCCATCAATCGATCATTATCAATCGATTCAATCGATTATAAAATCGTATGTAATGAGGTAAATACTGTGAAAACTTTTTTGCATTATTTTGTTCATTTGGCAAGAGCAGCTGAAGATAAGATTTAAATATGTTTATCTTATAAATAAGACGAATTTTTTGGTATATAGTTTACTCTTGTCTAGTCCGATGTTCTAGCACAGATTACATATGGTTCGGGGCCGAAAATTGGGGATCGCCTTTAAATTTTTAATATTTGTCCGTCCATTTGGACGCGCACAACGCAAAAAGTTTTCCACGAAATTGGATGAGATAGGTAGGTACATTTTTCTCGATTATATTGCTAGGTGTCTAACTTTACTTAGGTGTCTTACTTAACTGGCCAAGTGCGTGATAGACTACGTGCTATGTAGGGTTCCGTAGTTATAAGTTCCTAAGTTCATCCACTATACTCACTATAGTCCATTTTTTTTTTGAACGAACTCGTTTTATTTGGTACCTAAATAATCTTAGTATTTTTTTTATCGTAATCACTCAATTTACAAATAAGGCTAACATAAAACGAAAGTAAAGACAGTTTTAGTGTGTTTAGTATTAATAATTTTCATAAACTAATTATACTTAATTATTGATTTTTCAATGAAAAGTAATGTCAATATTATTAATAAGACTGGCTTAAAAACGTATTACTCGTATAAGCTAACCTGTTACAAGCACACTTATAAGGTTTGGGCTTTGACTATTGAAGTATTATTACTAGCGTATAGAACCGACACCGCGAGCACCATGTAATATTATGTCCCAATGCATTGGCGCCATGTGGCTTCAATCTTCAATGGATTCGTTCGAATTTGAAAGGAGAACCGTGGCTCAATGAAAATCGAACCTCCCGGGCGGGACACACATTTTGTTCGAGATGTCTGTTTTATGACATTATACTTCAATAGCTTTGACATAGTATTTTCTATTTATGTCTAGATGTGATATCAATCATTAAAATATTATTTTATCCACTTAAAAAATACAATTTTCGTTAATTTGATTTTATTGTATTACTGACGTCATCTGTAGGAAAACTAAAAATTACTTTCATGTAACTTCCCCTTCATATAAGTTTCCTTTCTGAAATTGTAGATGGCTCTGATTACATTTGTTGTTTTATCGTAGGATTTTCTTTTCAGGATATTAATACAGTGAGCTTTAAAGTTAAATAACTTGTACGAGTTTTATTTGACATAACGGCGGCGTAAAGTAAACGCATGTAAATTAAAATTTGTATGGGACTGAAGCAGAGCCATCTAGCGGCAATGAAAAGAAAATATGTCATTACTTCCCAGATTTTGATCCTTGTTATGCGATACTATCGAACGGTGTATAATAATACAGGATGTGTTTTTTTTTCAAAATCAACAGGTTCGATTCCTGGCTAGAAATATTGATTTTTCAAAAATGTAATGATGCAGTTTTAGTCTTCATCAAAATCGGCATCGAGACTCTTTTGAGGATTTTTTGATATTCCTCATAATTTAGAATTCACGCTATGCGTTTACTTTCTTTTTACTTTTAAAATAACTTAAGTTAGTAACGTATAGCGTTTAAATGTATAAAATATAACGTGTGTAAAATATAACGTTCGTATATAACATATTTATAACTTTTAAAATATAGATTATTAAGGCATTTATTACGCTTACGCAACAATATTATTTCAAAATGGACTAATTAAATTGTTTATTTTTAACTCGATATTCGATTGTACAATGATCTCAAAAAGTGAAATAACATCAGTTAATATAGATAAAACAGTGTATTACGCAAATGTGTCGTTCGTACATGTAGGTCCAAACCAGATCCCGGTCAATCCCGGTCACGACTGACGGTGGTTGAAAAATGTCGGAAATTTTAATGAAACCGAATGTTAATATTTCAACAAAGTACCACGAAGACGCACGTTAAATGACTGTTAAGAACGTGTACAAAATTGTTCTTGGAATTGGATGTGTAGAAAACAAGAAAAAAATCGTAAAAGCCGCGCCATTAAAGAAACGAATCTAAAATGGCGGAAATTATCATTCCCCTCACTCGCACGTTATACCGCGGCTTACACGGCCTATGAGAATTATGTTTGGATAAAACTAGCAGTATTGAATCACAAACAAAATAACAATAACACTATAAAACTAAAAAGTGTTTCTTAGTTTTATAGATTGTTATTGTTATTTTTGTTTGGATGAAAAAAAATTAATAAAAATTTGTCGTATGAATAATTTACAGAAGCCCATGTTAATAATCAATACATTAAAAGTTTTTAAAAAACTCTTTAAAAAACTGCCTTCAAAATTACTATGTACAAAACTTCATGAGGCCTCTTAAAGCACCACTTTATTGCTAGCAGTTAATATCCATGGGCATCTTCAAAACCTCATAACTCTGTATTCCGTGTTCAAAACATTACCGGACATTGACAACTGACATCATGGAGGTACAAGGAGCGGCCCTGCCTATGAAAAAAACGTGCATACCTACGCAACAAAACATGGTGGTTTTGTTCCTACTAATGTCCAATTTGACGTTTGTCAAAGTGGGTTTTAGTAGTTAGTACCTTAGTACTTTGGAGTTGTAGTACCTCTTTCTTACGAAATGTCTTCAGTACTTAAAAGAAAGAAACACTTATGTCATTCATTACTTGTATTTATTCTTGTCAAACTATGTATGATTTTTAGTTGAATAAAACCAATATTCCATTGGTTTTGGCTTTAATTATTACAATTTATTCAACTAATAAATTAATGTATCCAAGTAAAAAATGTCGCAAAAAGAATATTCCGTAATATCAATGTCTCAATTATTTCAATGCTTAAAGCCAGAGCGCTTCGATGCCGAACCCGATGTAACGTCTTCGGATACCAGATGGAGTCATTGGCGGTATACTTTTACAAATTTTTTATCGGAACAAATATCTGAAAAACTATCTGATGATACTAAACTGAAAATTTTGATTAACCATTTATCACCAAAAGTTTATACCTTTATCCGAGATTGTTCAAGTTTTGAAAATGCCATGAAATTACTAGACAGCATTTATATCAAACCTAAAAACGAAATATATTCACGACATGTCCTAGCTACGAGGAAACAGAAACCAGAAGAATCAATTGCCGATTACCTCTTAGCTTTAAAACAGTTAGCTTATGATTGCAATTTTACAGATGTGACAGCTGAGAAACATCGCAATGAATATATTCGTGATGCATTTATATCCGGAATTTTAAATCAAAAGGTACGTCAAAGACTTTTGGAAAATACTACTCTAACGTTAGATGAAGCACGAAATCAAGCCATAACTCTCGAGGCAGCTGAGAATAATTCTGCAGGATATATACATATAAATAACTATAATGGAAATCATATGCAATCGCATGCAATTACTGAAACTAATAAAGTTCTGTTAAGCAATAGAACTGAAAACGTAGCGGCTAGCACTTCTAACAATCAGCATAAACGATGTTATTTTTGTGGTAGTAAAACTTTACACCAACGCATTAAGTGTCCTGCATTCCATGCAACTTGCCAGTTATGTTTAAAAAAAGGTCATTATGCCACTGTCTGTAAATCTGGGAAGGTTACGGCAAACGCCGTTGAAACTGATACAGGAGATATTGAATCCAACTGTATATCTGCTGCATTTCCATCTACATTAAATAAAGCTACAGTTCCTGTAATCATCAACAAATACCAAGCTGATGCATTAATTGACACTGGAAGTTCTGTCAGTTTTATTAATAAAAAACTCGCACAAGAATTAAATATTAAAACAAGTCCTTATAGACAAACTATATCTTTAGCTTCTCTGAGTCATACTTCTTTCGTTGATGGTATTTGTTATGCTACAATGAATATAGACAAACATGTTTATCTTCGTCAGCCACTTTTAGTCGTGGAAAATTTGTGTGCTGATATCATAATTGGACATGATCTATTACAAAATCATAAAACACTTGAATTCAACTTTGGCGGTTCAAGAGAGACCTTAAAAATTTGTGTAATGGAGGCTTCAGTCCCTCCAGCATCACTATTCACAAATCTTAGTCCAAATATGAAGCCGATTTCTATAAAATCTAGGCGCTACACTGATGAAGATGAAATATTTATCAAAGATGAAATATCTGCTTTACTAAAAGATGGTGTGATAGAGCCAAGCAATTCGCCATGGCGAGCGCAAGTGCTGATTACTAAGAGCACAACACACCGAAAACGTCTCGTAATTGATTATTCGCAAACAATTAATAGATTTACGGAACTAGATGCCTACCCGTTGCCTAATATTGAAACTATGGTAAACAATATTGCAAAGTATAATTATTTTAGTCAGATTGATTTACGAAGCGCATATCATCAGGTGCCAATACTAAAGACAGATCGAAAATATACAGCTTTTGAAGCATGTGGTGCTCTCTACCAATTTACTCGCATTCCATTTGGTGTCACAAATGGTGTAGCTGCTTTTCAGAGAACATTACAATTTATAATACAAACAGAAAATCTGAAAGGTACTTTTAGTTATCTCGATGACATTACCGTCTGTGGGAAAAACAAGGAAGATCACGATACCAATTTAAAGAATTTTATGAATGCAGCGCAAAAATATAAACTAACATTAAATGAGGACAAGTGTAAGTTTAGTTCAAACTGTATAAATGTTTTGGGCTATACAATTCAAGATAATATTATTAAACCTGATAAGGATCGCCTGAAACCCCTATTGGATCTTCCGATACCAACAGACGTACCTTCCCTTAAACGCACATTAGGTATGTTTGCGCATTATTCAAAATGGATCCGTAATTTTTCTTATCACATAAAATTTTTAAACAATACGCAATTCCCGCTTAATCAAGATGCAGTAAATAGTTTTGAAACTTTAAAGTCCGAAATTGCTAAGGCATCTTTAACAGCTATTGACAATAATGAAATGTTTACAGTAGAAACGGATGCATCAGAACATTCAATAGCTGCAACTCTTTCTCAAAATGAACGACCAGTTGCATTTTTCTCACGAACTCTATCTAATACAGAAAGAGGTCATTCTTCAATTGAAAAAGAAGCTAGTGCCATTGTGGAAGCCCTTCGCAAATGGAGACATTATCTTCTTGGTAGACATTTCATTTTGATTACTGATCAACAATCTGTAGCCTTTATGTTTAATCAGAAACATTCAAGCAAGATAAAAAATGAAAAAATTTTACGATGGCGATTAGAATTGTCTTGTTACAAATTCGACATTATTTATCGACCTGGTCGAGAAAATACAGTAGCAGATGCCTTGTCAAGAGTTTGTGCCAGTATGGGCTCAAATAAACTTTATGATTTGCACGATCAACTATGCCATCCAGGGGTCACTAGAATGGTTCACTGGATACGATCAAAGAACCTTCCATATTCTATAGAAGAAGTGAAAGCAATGACGTCTTCATGTAGAACATGTGCTGAACTAAAACCGAGATTTTTAAAGTCTCATAGTCGACTCATAAAGGCGATTGCACCTTTTGAGAGAATAAATATTGACTTTAAAGGCCCTATACCATCAAACACTCGTAATCGATATATACTCACAATCATAGACGAATATTCGAGATTTCCTTTTGCATATCCGTGTAGTGATTTATCAGCGGCTACTGTAATAAGATGTCTAAAGGATCTTTTTCATACATTCGGATTTCCGCTCTATGTGCATTCAGATAGAGGATCCTCATTTTTATCGGAGGAATTAAAACAATTTCTTACTTCGCTTGGAATCGCCGCAAGTAGAACAACTCCTTATAACCCTCAAGGAAATGGTCAAGTCGAACGACTTAACGGGACCTTATGGCGAGCAATACAACTGGGCCTTCGTTCAAAAAATGTGGATGTATCTAATTGGGAGCAAATATTACCAATCGCGTTACATTCAATACGTTCACTTCTATGTACCAGTACAAATACGACCCCACATGAACGATTATTTCGGTATCCTCGTCGTTCACCCAATGGTAAATCTTTGCCTACATGGCTTATGACCTCAGGACCAGTATTAATTAAAAAAAATGTCAGAACTTGCAAATACGATCCTGTTGTGGAAGAAGCACAAGTCCTCCAAGCAAATCCTTCGTATTCATACGTTCGTCTATCTGATGGACGAGAATGTACTATTTCCAATCGACAATTAGCGCCGCTGCCTGAGGTTGAGCCAAACAATGATAATAATGCTGATGATGGAGATTATCATTCTTCTGTTGAAGAACAAGATGAGCCCGAGTTACCAGTACAAAGTGAAAATGTACTACGAAAGTCAACTCGTGACAGACGGGCTCCAAGATATTTGCAAGACTATGTTGGAGCTTCTAGGATGGGTGATTGTAGTACCTCTTTCTTACGAAATGTCTTCAGTACTTAAAAGAAAGAAACACTTATGTCATTCATTACTTGTATTTATTCTTGTCAAACTATGTATGATTTTTAGTTGAATAAAACCAATATTCCATTGGTTTTGGCTTTAATTATTACAGGAGTTTTAATAGTTAGTACCTTAGTACCTTGATAATAAGTCACAATTTACACTGTAGTAAACAGAAAAACAAAATGGCGAACACGGCACACGTCTGACGTCATGAAAAATTTGACAGTATAGCGAAACTGTTGCGTATAGAGTTGGATTGTTTTTATTTCATACGTTAGACAAGGACGCCATTATGTTTATTATTTCGTCTTTTAAACTATTCCATAACTAAGTATCTATATGACATTAAACATTTATATAAATTCCACGGAACACAGAGACAAGAGGATAAATTCATATTATATCTATGACTGACATGGAAAGTATGGGTCATACGTGTCGCACTGCAAAGGCCCATAAACATCAAGAAATTAGTAGATTAATTCATTAGACCAATGTTCCGATGGCGCAACGAATAGCTATAATCTTTTAATCCGTTGAATTGTGGATTTGACCAAGAAGCTTAAAGTAATCTGAAGGACACGCTTCGAAGAGAATAAGATGGATCACGATTCACGATTTTCAAAAACAATATCACGAGACATTTGATGAACAATTTCAACCAACCATATACCTGATTGACGTTAACCTTAATACTCGGTTAGTGTCGATGTGTAATTTACACCTTCAACCAATTTTATGGCGCAACGGCCGCAACGCACATTTTCGTCTAACGTCACATGATACGTTTATAGAAGAGGTACTTCGAAGCTTGGAGTCCAGTTTTTATATAAAGTTATTGGCTATTACACATATTTGATGTTTGTCTATGGATGTTTCCTGTTTGTTTTTGTTTGACATTCTTGACAGACAGTGAGCCAACATTACAGCGAACTTAGCGAAGTGCTTGCCTGCTAACCGCACTCAGATCAATGAAATAAAAAAGCTAGGGCTGTGTTTTAATCGAACTACAATGTATTATAAATCGAAAGATATCGATTCATGTAATGATTTTGAATTAAGTAAGATGAGAAAATTATTGGCTATAACTTGTTCATAGAGGGATATCCTTGGAACAAAATTTCATATTATCGAATATTAACACTATCTCTCGTTTGATTATTGTACAAATGTGTTGTGTAGTTCAAAAGGTGAGATTGCAAACAGTCGTTCATCGTTTAAATATTTTGAATATTGACCTGTAAAACGGTTACTCTAACTTACATCAGGCAACAGGTTTTCATATTTCAGCATAATGTAGTGAAGTATTTTTATGTGTATTTTTTTGTATTTTTACCTTAACAGCTATTGTGAGTGCAAATAAATATTATTGTTTTGTTTTGTTTTAATCAATACCTTTTAATTCAAATACATATTCTACTTATTTACACTGTAATGTTATAAAGTTTTTACTCGATTACTGCTTTTATCTCTTTTGATACTGCTTAAACTGCTTCCATCGATATCTAGTATTTCGATAAAGTTTTTCGAGTTAATTTCTCGAGTCAGCTTTAATCGACATTAGCATCGCACAACGGACATCTCTAATTCAATATGGCTCATCTTGTCTTGTGCTTGTGTTAGAGTTTATGAAATTAAACTAACAGTTAAAGCAACTAGGTTTATAGCGTTCTAAAAATTATTCTGTGTTATTTTATGGTTTTAAAGCGTTTTTGTTTTCTATTTTCCATTCTCAGATGAGTTAAAACTGTGTTGTCTTCATTTTTTAACGTTATTGGTAGGAGCAGGTGAGGGACATGCTTGTCAATAATCAAAGAAAAGATGAATGAATGAGTACAGTTTTAACCGGAATTTTGATATTCTCCAACAATGAGAGGGATTTTTTTCTTGTGGTAATTATTCTATAATTAACGAAGATAATCCTGTATCGTCATCTCACAAAAATTCATAATTCATCATTTCCAAGTTCAAATTGTATTGGCGCTAAAAGGTGATGTTTTCTCGGCTCGCTTTGTAACATTTATGCAAATATAATATAAACCGTACCATATTGTATTCTGTACTATCATGTTTAAAATACAGTAATATTACATTTACATTCTACTGTATTTCAAACTTAACATACATTTGTTTTAAAAATACTTATTAAACCCCATAGACCATACCAAATAAAATAATTACTGATACATAATTATATTTTTTAAACACACATTATAATATTTTTGTATTTATCAAAAAGTAGAAGCAACTTATCAAGATATATTATGTGACATTATATGTAATTTATAAACTATACATCATTATTATTTTTATTATGTTCCACTTTATGATAATAATGATAATTACTATTGCTATATTGTTATCAATCTGCTTCATAATACTTTGAAATCAAAATACATATGCTTAAATTGTATCAAGATTATGAAATGTATGTTTCATTTAGCTCTTATTGCATATTAAGTTACCTAAGTTGAGTTTGGTGATACCGCTTGTATCATTTAGTTTAGAATATTGGAATATAACAAAATATTTGTAACACTTACATAGTTGATAGGGTGCTGCCCTGTGGTAAAGCCTAAATGGTCAACCAAATGTATATAAACATTTTTAATATACTGAGATACATACATAAGAATAAGATATATTATTGTCCATCTAAAATTCCTATATGCAAATTGGAATACAGTGGACCCCCAGTAATCCGACAAACATTTTGCAGGGCAGTGTCGGAGTATTGAATTTGTCGGATTATAGAGTACTGCCTAAGACCCCCTATAGTCCGGAATTTTTTACAAAAGAGTATCTTGTAATTGACAAATTACATATCTTATGATAAGATTCTATATGTTATAATATATGTGTACTCTGTAGTACTTGTATGTACTCTGAAGTACAAATCATACTTCATTATGGATGTCTTTAGTAAATTAAACGCCACAATAGAGAGCTTACGTTTTATTATAAAATTAATGTCATTAATGCTATAGAATTTACAAAAAATATGCAATAACTTTACATTCGGCAATATACAGTAAACAATGAACACAGGCTAGACCGCACCGCTATCTTCATCACATGTAGTCAAATTCAAACTAAGCAATCGGAATCAAAACAATAACTTGTTCAATCATGCATTAGCAAAGATTGTCAAAAAATAAAAAATAGACCATGTCGGATTACAGGGGGGGCCGGATCACCGGGGGTCCACTGCATTGTCAAATAGCATTTTCATGTACAAACTCTTCCTACTGTATTCTAAATCCAAAATTGCTATATGCAAAGGGCACATAGCATATTTTGAAAAGGTTTTTTTTATGTAACTAGCCGAAAAACTAATAGCTAATAATAGTCATTGTCCATGGACATTAGTAACAAGTCCAAAGTAGTCCAAAGACATCGCCAATGTATGGCCAAACAAGAAATACACAATAGAGAACGAAAGAAAATACTCCCAATCAGGGATATTAAGGACCTCAGTAACCAATATAATAGGTTATCCATAATAAAAATCTATGTGTATCCATAATTGAATCAGATGAAAATAATAATTGCAGATAATTTTGGATCGGTCCTTGGTCCTTGGTATTCATTATAATACATATTTGTATTTTACATTTAAAAATCCTTAAAAATGTAATATCCGAAACAAACAAATACAAAATAATTTCAATACAATGTAACTGAATCTGAAACCCGTATAATATTATGACACCCTGTGACAGCATTGGGGTCATTATTCTAAGTCACCCCAATACAGTCAATTTGTTTTATTTTATGCTTGTATAGAATATAACAATATTAACAATTCTCTGTACACAAGAAAATATTAATTAAACAAAATCAGGTATGTTTTCTAAAGATCTACGCACACTGCCTTCTGACAAGAGGCACTCAAGAGGCTCAACTTACAGATTTTTAAGGGTCAAAGAAATATATGTCAGTTAGTCAAAAATATTTAGTGATGTATTCTTTGTCGTTATTGCCTTAATAATAATAAAAAGTTAGAAAATTCCATAAAATGCATCAGAATATTTGAATTTAATAAAAGCATTATAGGTCTTAGTTTTTTTCATTGAGATTTAAGTTATTTTGATTTGAGAGATATCTTACTTAACATTAGATACTTACATAACATTTATTTATGTGGTAAATAAGTAACATGTAACTAGATTTCTATAATACTGTTATATGATTGTAATCACAAATAATAGTTATATTTTCATGCTATTTTTTATACAATATAGCAATTATAAATGTATTATTTATTATGTATATTATTTATATACTTACATACTTACCATTCCATCATAGTAATGTTGTACTTGTGTTGTGTGTAAAGTTATAATATATGCATTCCTAGAACTTTATTAACAATGTGCCTTTATGATTTGAACTTGAGGAGATTGACATGTTTATATCATTGGTGGTGTAGTACTTAACTCCAACTCATTCATTTTGTATCTAAAAATAATTCTTGTTTCTTATAAATCATCTGTACCTACAGTAGGCGCGCGAGTTGAATGCAGTCGGAAGCTGAGGTAAAGGGCGGGAGCGTGCCCCCGCCACCCGTTACTTCTTTCCTCGAATGCCCGGAGTGTAGTTTCAAAGTAGTGTTGTCTTTGATAATTATCGCGCGCATTGGTTGATATCGATACAGTTATATTTCATGTGCTTGAAAATAAAGCTTAATAAGTTTTTAACTTATGTTTTGATTAATACTAGCTTCTCCCTCCGTGTTTCAGGGTTTAATTACCTACATACCAAACAGTTAAACTCATTTTATTCAGATTTTATTTCTTATCAAAATCGTTTTGGTAGTTACGAGGACACGTACGTCGTACCGTACATTCATATTTATGATTGTATTATGTTAAATTTCTAATTCCAGTTTATCGACACTCATTAATTACCAATTAGATCACAACACTAGCCGCATTCCTAAGCTCTGCATTCAACTCACGCGGCTGCTATACACATATTTCGACTTTTACCAATGCTAAAATCAAAATGTAAGGATAATATTTTTTATAACATCAAATATTATAAATCACAGTATTATAAAACATAAAATGCACACCTCAGTGTAATAAAACACTGATACAATATTGCTTCGTTGTGTACCTGGGAGGGGTGGCAGCTGAATCAGGAACAGGAGAGTAATTGAAAAATCAATAGTGCAACCTTCCCCTCCCTGTCCTGCAAGTGAAGCTTCCCTGCTTCATTCAGTGTAGTGCTCTCCCTTATAACAGATGCATAATACCTGTTTCAATTAAAATTGAGGCTAATTATTGAAATATATAGTTAACCCTGATTTTAGTGTTGCTTAAATTCGCGAAGTTTGTTTATGAACAGTATGATCTAGTTGAAAAGGATTTTATTTTGAGTGGGTGGAAAAAACTTGGAACATAACTGACCTGTATAAGGAACACTGAGTTTTCGAAATTAGTGTTTTTTTTTTCAGTAATAATTTTTTTTCTGAAAGTAAGTGTCAAATCTTCTCAAACATTAGTCATCTCATCTAAAGTGTCTATTTACACTGGTTTACTTACATTATAGGAATATTAGAAGTTATATTGTAGGAATTTCTAGTTGCATAAGAAGAACAAATAATGAAATCAAAGAGATTACATAATCGTAAAGCTACATAGTTATTAAAATTATTATTACTATATTTTCCACTTATTTTATAGATTCATGCAAATAATGACCTAAAATATGAAAAGTGTACAGGAAAAGTCAGTAAATCCATAATAGCAATACGAATTAAATACATAGTTCAAAATATACTTAATAATTTTAAACTGAAAAGAAATTAAATGTATATTTCACAGTAACACCATTTTTAGATTTCCAAATATAACATTATGTATGTCAGATCCTTGCATTTGGCTCCCTTAGCCTAGATACAGGTCGCGAGCGAAAAATCAATACTTTCAACAAAGTGCTTCGTTTAGGTTGAACGCAAACAATTTTGTGTGATTCTTAGCATCATCATTTGTTTTTAAGATTTAGTTTAAATGAAATACTTAATATTAAAATTTAATCTGGAACTGAATGCAGTACATTTTATTAGGATTTTTTTAAATATCGTAGTATCTATAAAAAATTTGATCATGTAGGGCATGTAGCAGAAACAGATTTGGCTACTGGAGTCGGCAAGGGGTCAAATTGGTCTAATTGAACCAATATTTAGTACATACTATTTTTATTGTCGTTGACTTTGTTTTCTTGCTCGAAAAATTTTTTGCTGAACCTATGGGAACGTTTATTTTTCCTTTTTTTGCTCCTCACCCCAAATGTGGCACCCCTCCAAATTTGGCGCCTTATGCCGTCGCCCAACCTCCCCCCCAACGCCGTCACTGAAAGAACCTATTTGTGTCTTTAAATAATAGTACACACAAGTAGGCGGTTTACTTTAGCCATCATTTTTTTTTCCTTAATATGGTCAATGAATGACAATATGTGACGATCACACATGGTGGTAGAGATGGAGATAATGTCTAATGGAGGCCATACACGAACATGTGTACTTGATCAAGCGACAAGCGGACTTGACGCGGCATCCAGTATACTTGACGGTGTATGGCCACGGTAAGCTATCTGGTCATATAGTTATCTCATGCACACTGGATGGCGCGTCAAGTCAAATTGCAGACTTGACAAGTACACTTGATTGTGTACTCATATGGCCTCCATAAATTACTAACTTTGACTTTTATTCCGGTGGATCATTTTGATTTCTCTGATCTGATCAAAGAAGCTACAATCAGACCTACAGTTTTTTTTTACCAGAGCAAGTGATAACTGCACATAATCTGCTGATTTTGTCTTAGTATTGTGAACATCGAGCAAATTATTTTGGGATTTTTGTCAAACCTAATGTGCATTAACATTGATCATTATCAATGAGGTCTCATAATCTGCTGATTTTATGTCAGTATTGTGAATATCTATCAGATTATTTCAATATCTTCCGGGATCAAATTTGTTAAACCTGATGATGCATTGGCATTATTAATTACTTATGGGGTCTAAGGATCGGCTGATTTTGTGTCAGTACTGTGAATATCGAGCAGATTATTTCAATATATTCCAGGATCAAATGTTCATTACTAATGAGGTCAAAGGATCTGCTGATTTTGTGTTAATATTTTAAATATCGAGTAGATTATTTCAATATATTCCGGGATCAAATTTGTGAAACCTCATGAAGCATTGGCATTGTTAATTACTTATGGGGTCTATGGATCTGCTGATTTTGTGTCAGTACTGTGAATATAAAGCAGATTATTTCGATATCTTCCGGGATCAAATTTGTCAAACCTGATGATGCATCGTCAATGTTCAATACTGATGAGGTCAAACGATCTGCTAATTTTGTGTCAATATTTTAAATATCGAGTAGATTATTTCAATATATTCTGGGATCAAATTTGTCAAGCCTGATGATGCATTGGCATTGTTAATTACTTATGGGGTCTAAGGATCTGTTGATTTTGTAATAGTATTATGAATACCTAGCAGATTATTTCAATATATTCTGGGATCTTTGTAAAACCTTATGATGCATTCTGGGATCAAATTTGTTGAACCTGATTATGCATCAGCATTGTATTGTTCATGTTCATTACTGATGAGGTCAGAGGATCTGCTGATTTTGTGTCAATATTTTAAATATCAAGTAGATTATTTCAATATATTCCAGGATCAAATTTGTCAAACCTGGTGATGCATTGGCATTGTTAATTACTTATAGGGTCTGGATCTGCGGATTTTGTGTTAGTATTGTGAAAGTCTAGTTTTCTTTTTTAATATTACTTAATTTCTTGTCCCCCTGATTTAATTTTCAAGGACCTTGATTATATTGATTTTAAAAGTCTAGTTGGTACTGGCCTGCTTTGACTTTTTATTCGGGAAACCTAGTCAAACCTGATGGATACTACTAAAGCCATCGTATGCTGGATAAATATTGAGGTTAACAGTTCTGTTTATTTTCGAACTAATATTATGATTTTTACAATTTTTGTCTATTTGTTGTTTGTCGGTGCGCTTGTTTTCTCATCTCAATCTTAGAAACGTTTTAAACTACATATATGAATGTCGTTTGTACTGATTCAATGTAGTAAGCTCGTTTGGTATTGTCTTCATGTTTGTTATATTACAACCTGATTAAAAATAAAAAATAAAATTAATAAAAATACTTTATTTGCTCTGACAACATGATCTTAGATTACTGTAGACTTCAATTACTTATTATACAAAATAATGACCTTATACCCAAAAGATCTACTCTGTGAGATCTTGATGCCTGAAGAAAAAGATATCTCGATTCAAAGAATTTTGCCTGACATTTTTTTGACTGTGGATTTTAAAGGCGGTAATAGTTTATTTTGTATTAAAAGAATACATGTCAGTAGAACTACAAAGTAGAAATAAAAAAGTGGGATTTGGATTAAATAGAATAGAATTTCCGAATTCCAAGATAATATTAGGTACTTATTTATAATGCCTAACTCAGCCTAGTACTTACTTGATAGGATTTTATTGAAGGATAAAAATATAATCAATGATTAAATTTCCTTGAATTGAATTTGTTTGTAAATTATTTATTATTTACGTCATCACTCATCAGATATAGGTACTGTGATCATCATACTAGGTTTCCGTTAAGGGTATGAACGTTTAATATATAATTTGCCAAATTAGATATACAATCATACACATAATATGATAATTTATAATTCTATACGTCAATCATTAGTATGATTGTTAAATAAATGGATCTTTTCAGGATTTGAATTAATAATGAGTACAATATGAAGGAGATGGTAGGAGGATGCTGTGTGTGCTCAGACGAGCGAGGTTGGCCCGACAACCCGCTGGTCTACTGCGATGGTAACGGGTGCACGGTAGCAGTTCATCAAGGTAATACTAATTTTAAATAATTGAAACAATAGGGATGTTGACACTAATTATAAATTAATATAAATTTATGTCTAAAATATTAGTGGTAACATTTAAAGGCCTAAAATATGATTCTTTTATCGAAATCAATCACAATAAATTAAATATCATTAATTTAAAATGTTAAAAATTGTACTCACTGTCACGTCACCTCAAACGCCATTTTGAGAATATGACGTCATTGGAACAATTTTATATGGAAATTCAACAAACTTTAGTAGACAGATAGTATTGAATATAGTTTAGTGACGTCACGAGACGTTTTTGGTGAGAAATTTGATAATGATTTTCATTTATCAATTTTTGTTTTTAAATTGAACATTATTATTTTTATAATTATTTTTTCGTGAATATTAAGGTCCTATCTATAAAATTAAATTGAATCCTAAAATTAGTCAACATCCCTATTAATGGAAGCTTTTTTTATAAAATCAGATTGTATGGCACATAGTACACTGTTTTTTTGGTAAAGAGGAATATTTTTTTAGCGTGCTACGGTATAATTGCCGTTCCTACCGGGCCCTGGTATTGCAGGAAATGCGAGAGCGCTGACAACAAAGGGAAGGTGGTAAGTTTTTCTACACACAACACAAAAGTACTTGGTACTGTGGTATTACTGCAGCTCAAAAAAACTGACAATTGGCACCTCACATTCATCCTTTGTGCTTGAAGACAAGTACAAATATTTTATCTTGATTGTGTCTATAATCCTTGTATGTATGTATGGATTTATTCTCTTTTACCTTATTTATTAATAACTTTAAATTTTATATGCTGATATAGAATGATGCGGTTTAATAGTTGATTCTAATAACTAATTAAATATAGATATGTATGTTATTGTTTCATTTAATATATGATATAAAATATATTATTTCGAACCAACCATATATGAATGGATGTTACAAATTATATTAGTATTAGGATTATATATTATAATTTATAACACTGATGGTGATGTCGATAGCATATTATTAGTTTTTTTTTATTCTCTACGATTTCTGTGCTCAGACGCAGGCTACAATATTAGTTAGCCATAAAATACAAATATTTGACATGAATACCCTGGGTGGGTAACCCAACAAGAATTTGGATAGCAAGCGAACGATAACTGCTAAAAGTTTTAAAATTCCTTTTTAGATTTTTTATTGCGACTTTCCGCTAGGAGCACAAAATACATAATACACACAGAAGTTGCACTCCTTTGATCTTTTAAGAAAGTTAACAAAATATTTGCCTATAGAATTGATACACAGTCTTTTGTTCTCAACCGACCTATGCTAAGGGTTGTCAGCTAAATACTTACAAAATAATAAAAAATAGGCCGTCGCGGGACGCCCAGCAGATGTGAAATATATATATTAATTTTAAAATTATAACTATAATAATAAGTAACTATAACGAAATATGAAGTGAAGTAAAGGAAAAGTAGATTAATATATTTAATTAATTTAATTTAATATTTCCATAAAAATTAGAACTAAGTTTGTTTACCAAATATGTCTCGGCAAAAAAATGGACTTTAAATAACCCACAATATCTACTATAAATGGGTTTAATTAAATATGATTAATGTCACTGCTTGTATTTGAAACGTAGAGGGGCCATGTTGTTCGCCGTCACGGCAAACAAGTAAGTTTTACTAATACTGCCAAGACGCGCCTATAGATGTTTCACATCATAAATTAAAACCGACCAAGTGCGTGTCAGGCTATGCGTAATTTAGGGTTCCGTAGATGTAAGTTGATCGACTATTACTCATTGACCACTTTAGCTAACATAGCCGTCACAGTTTTCCTTTTAAATTCTTCATATGAGCTACAAAATTTCCTACTGCCATTTCAACTCCTCGTGTACCTCTGGAGGTAGAATGAAGTAATCCTGTGAGACTCTTTTACGATGCTGTTTAGAAACATTTGTGTGTCCTGAAAATAAAGCCTTCCCCTTGGGACAGCAAAACTGGCAAAGTTTAAAAGGCCTACCAAACTCTGTAGAGTATCCACAGTTGTTGTACCCTTAACAAACCCAGTGATCTGTCTTTTAATTTTATTATCTTTTCGAGAGGCAATGATCTCTTGTTGAGCCAAGGGTCCCATAAAATACCGAGAAAAATAAGAAATTTGTAAGGGGTAGGATTTTTGGAAGTTAGTTTGTTATCCCAAATAATGTACCTAGTCTCTCTAGTACTATTTGCAGTATCTAACGGTCCTGATGTGTCACCAGAAAATCATCCAGATATACTAATATTCGAATGCCTTCCCTTCTTACTTACTTTTTGGTTTGTGCAACCCAGTTTGCCAGAGATGCGAACACTTTGGGCGCTGTACTGAGGCTAAAGAAAAGGCATGTCATTTGCAACAGATTTGGTATAGTAAACTAAGAAATCGCCTGTGAGACTGAACTACCAGTAGATTGAAGTACGCCTGTGAGAGGTCCACCTTGGTTAACCAATCCTCTGGTTGAAGAAAATCTGGGACACGAAAAACATTTTAGGTTAAATGGTACTGTGTAAACAAAATTGTTGAGGTTTATTAAGTTGAGGATGGGCCGACTGCTGCCGTCGCCCTTGGAACCAAAAACATTGCTGATATGAAACTGGGGTTCGGTGGTACCTTCTCGAGGGCGTGTTGCGCTATCATTTGTGAAATGATAGTTGACATTTCCTCGGACTCTATTGATACAAATTGACCTTGGGCATTGGGTAGCATCAGCGGAGGCCTCTTGCAAAAGGGTATGCGATGCCCTTTTAATATGTGTATCAGGGCATTTGGTGCTACCAGCTTCTTCCGTCGATCGACGTAATAAATCAAATGACCCGTCCTGAAGTTCTGATTGTCAGAACCGCCTTCTTTTCCCACCAGTCGGACAGTCGGGAGCTGAAAATCGCTTACTATTATTTTGACCGACTCTTGTCTGTTGGAAGTTATCGCGAAAGTTATGATTGTTACGAGTGCCTTTGATATTGTTACCACATCCTTGCGAGGGATGGTTATTACCACAACCATGCAATGGTTGATGTCAGCACTTATGCGGCATTGAGCAACATGCGTGGTGTGAGGCACCCTGCGAGGGTCTATAAAAATTAGCTAACCCCTGCGAGGAGGAGCGAGTCTTAACTTCAACTTGGGAGGCAGATTAAAGCCACTTGGTTTATTCGGGGATAAAAGTCTTTAACCCCTCCGTTTTTTTCTAAAACCGATCTTAAATATATTGATTGGATGGTGGGATTTTGCGTAGAGTGGACTTTAAATATAAGTGTGTCCCGAACGTATTTCATAATTCCATCTCTGCGCATTTGTATGGTTTCAGCTCGGTGTCCACAAATTAACTGGAGCATGTCTGACGAAACCTTCTGATATTCACCCTGCGAAAATAATTCTGTAATCTTTTGAAGCAAAATATCAGGGGACATATTATTTCGTAAGCCCAGGTGATGAGATCAGTCATGGTATTTTGCAATATCCCTCTTTGTTTTAAGATGCAAAATGTCAGTGCACCATAAGCTTTGTCTCATTGGTCTGCAGGTCGGTAAAACCAGGCTTGTGATTGTAGGACTTTTGTACTTCTGAGTATCTCAGCAACAACTCTACACACTGCCTAGGTGCCCTATTAATAGCTGGTTTTTTTAACTTAGCCTGAATATTAAATTTAAATTTATGCGTGTCACCTACTCCGTCTTCTCATCCGGATTCATATAATGATCTACGATCCTGGTCCATTCGAGAAACGTCATTATTTCTACATTTACAGTGACACAGAAATGTGAAACAATAACAATTATTATTAAATTAAACTGCATAATTAGAAAACAATCTAAAATTCTACCAGTAGTTATGAAAGTGTAGGGTAGTTTAAGAAAGAAAAAGATAAGCTAAGGCGAAATGTAAAAATAATGACAATGATTTAAGAAAGTAAAATCATTCGTTTTATCAAGAGTTATTAAAAATGTAGGTAGAAGAAAACAAAAATGTAATTATAGGAGAGCTAGAAGGAAGTTTCCTGTGCAAAAAGCATTATTGCGTAGTGTTAATATTGGCATAGCCGAACGGTAATACCGTTTTATATGTGCTTTACCCGCTCGCAATGGTTGCACAGACATCACCATATTGTAAAAATAAAACAGTTTAAAATAAACTCAATGGTTTCACTTTCACTCAAATAATAAGGCACTATTTATCTTATAACACTAACTCGTTACCTATGTGGTATTGTGGTTAGAACACAGAAGATATAATAGTACAGGTTAGAATTCTAACGCACTGTTGTCTGGTAGACTACTGCTCACTGCGGAGAATTTGACGCCAATGAATTTTAGAACATGGCCCTTGTACATGCAAACCTCGGGCCGAGTCGGTAGATAGGCTAAGGGAAAAGAAAAGAGTTAAAAAGAGATAATATATTGCGTAAGTCAACTGCACGCCTCGCGATCTAGTAAGCTTCAAATAACGGTCAAGCGTCAATATCTGTATAAGAACTTGTCATCGGTGAACAGGATAGTTTTTGTGTCGTATCTCTTCAAAAGTTTATGACATTGTTTCAGTGGCAATTTGAGAAGACAATCGCATATTCATTTAGTAAATAATTATTTTGTCGACAATATAGGTAACAGCTCCATGGAAGGATTTTGTAGATCGCATATTTATTCGCATAATCCAGGAGGTAGGCATTTCGAATGACTCATATTTAAAGCATTTGGAGTTCAATTCATAACTGTATATAAATCACCGAAATATCTTCCTGTCGAATGCATTAAGAATGCTATCAGTGCACACGAAAAGATAATTATAGCAGGAGATTCCAATATTAACTATAGGGACCAATCAAAAACTTATATATCATAATACCTTCTTTCACTCGATCTTCGCCCAGGCATTCAAGAATATACTACAAGACAGAAATCAACAATAGACTATTCAGAAATTTCCTTCTACAGTCTTGCACTATATGTTATTTTTAATTACCAATAACAAATTAATGTGGTTCAGATTTAAAACCACTTATGGGACGTACGGAACTCTTTCCACGCGAGTTTAACTCGCACTTGATCAGTTTATTTCTTGACTTAAAATTATTATATGGCGCTCTGAACATCCATCCCGGTTATTGTATCAATGGTTTTTACTTTTTGTTAATATTGAAGTTTTTTTTGCCTCCATTAAAACCAGAGATTCCCAACCAGCGGGTGCGGGACGCGCTCCACTTGGGCGGCGTAGGGTGATCTATGAATAATTTTTTTGTTTTTATTATTATTTAGCCTATCGTTACTATCTATCGAAATTCACATTCTCGCAATGAGTACTGCTAACAAAAAAGAAAATATATTGATAATTAAGTTAGTTTTTGGTTATTTAATTATTTTGATTTTATTTGCAAACAAATTTAGCTTATGGGGGGCGTGCTATTGAAGCAACAACTTGGGTGAGGCGTATGGAGAAAAATGTTGGGAATCCCTGACCTAAACTCTAATTTTGCCCCTTAATACGGTGTTCGTGTTTGACATCACTTATTAAAGACTTCAGTAGGTAGACTTGACCTTTCAAAGCCCTAGAAAATTACTAGTGTATTTCATTTGTTATTCTTCTCATCAATTTCTTGGCTGAAAATGGTAGTCTTTAAAAATGCACCAATAATTATGTAATAAGTGCGCTAGACGAGCAATACAAATGCTTTTTTCATCGATGATTTTCAATCGTTCGCTTGCGGCAGGCTTACTGAAAACTTTTACATAACGGAAACCTGGTGTTACAACAAGACGACAAAATATTCTTACAAACAATCTCTAACAATAAGCACAGGATATCTATATTGTGTATCTATTCTGGCCATTGTCATTGTTAAAATCTCTAAAGTCATATCTCAAGTATCCTCAAAAGCCACGCACCTACTACGGCTGTTATCCCTATCGAGTGAGGTATGTATGAAACTCCGCGTTAAGAAGAGCTATGATTATCTATTTGAATAGTTTTTCTCGATTTAAAAACCATTATAAGTTATGGCCAGATTCGATACTGGGATATTCCGTGCGCAGTCAATGACACGTTACTAAAATAATATTTTTTTCTCCTTAGCGCTGCGAACTATGCCCTTCTAAGTCAGGAGCTCTGAAACGCGCTGACACAGGTGGCTGGGCGCATGTTGTTTGTGCTCTCTACATCCCTGAAGTTCGATTCGGAAATGTCACGTCTATGGAGCCAATTGTCCTGCGACTCATTCCACCGGAACGATTCAACAAGGTAATTATTGTATTTTTGATTAGGAAAATAGCCGGCTCTCATAGCCGGGCCGGGCCGGGCTGTGATGGCATGTGCTTGTGCATACAGGGTGACTGTTGGAGACAAATATTTCTTGAGCATTTCCCTGCTTTGAAAACCTTATAGGAACTTATACTTATCGGGTGGCAAAATACTATGATTGGACAATCCTTTGCCAACCCTTTCACCAACTTGAGCAGCGTGTTGGAGTAAGCTCTAGGCCTCATCAGTTATGAGGAGAGACCTTTTTCATGTACTGGGCCATTAATGGTTTGAATAATTAATAATAATTCAGCTATGCATTATTTTCCTGTAAATAGAACCATGTACGTAGCGCATGTTGTAAAAGCTCCTAGTTGCTGTAATGGTTTTTTATGCCTTGAGCAGGCAAACGAGCATACATACGGATCAACACCGAGGGTGTCGCCAATCAATAGATCAACATCTTGAAGGACTCCATGTCATAGCTTAGTGGGAACACCGCTGCAGGAAGTTCGTTCCACAGTTTACACGTGCGTGGTAGTAAATTACGTGAGAACCGAACTGTGAACGAACGCCAGATATCCAGGTGGTGTTTATAGAACCTGGTACACCGTAATGTACGGTGACGAAAATCAACTGCAGGTATTAAGCCAAATAGTTCTTCAGAATATTCCCCGCTGTATAGTACACGGCACGGATATTGAGCGCTGTTGCAGGTAGGCCTGCAAAGAAGCGATTTTTCGGGCCAATTTGGCGGTATGAGGTGAGGTGCGGGTCACTGTGGGCGTTTGTTGGCGGGAGTGGCTTGCGTCATGTCTTGCTTTGCAATGTGATTGGCCCGTCAAGTGATGTTAGAGTAGCGCTTTTCGTAATTCGTTCCCTGAGCGTGCGGTCACGTCTTGCGACAACTGAATGACCAATTAATTTTACCTCAAGTGTACGATGCGCAAAGATTTTCGCCGAGCGCTCAGTATTTGTGCCGTCAACTATACAGACGGTAGAATACGAAGTGGGAGCCTACATCTCTCCTCAAGTCGCTATTTTAATCCGTCTGTAAGCTTGGGATCGTCGACAAGACGAACGGCTCAACGTTGAATTCGGTCGAACGTATCAACTTGACCAGCTGGGGCTCCAACCCAAAGGTGGGAGCAGTACTCCATGTGTGGTCGAATTTGCGCCTTATAGAGAATCAACCTGTGCTTAGGCGTGAAGAACTGCTTAGCTCTAATAAGCATTCCCAATTTCCTTGCAGTTAGTTTGGCTCTTCTTCTAAATCTGAGCCCGATAAAGGTTTGCTCAGCCTGTATAACGGCCATCACCCGTACTGTCGTCAGCATAGCAATGAATATTCCTGATGTCAAGCATATCATCGATATGCATGATGAACAGTGTAGGTGAAAGCACATAGCTTTGTGAGACACCAGCATATTTATGAGTTTGGTGTCCGAGCATGCTCCGTGAACAACGACCTTAATGCCCCGCTCACCCGTAAGAAGGCAGCTTTAGACAGTATGCCACACCCTATGGAAGGCCTTTGCAATATTCAAACTTACAGCCAATTCTTCTCAATTGCTCTCGATTGCTTCTGCTCAGCAATGAGTTAGGTATACTAAAAGATCGCCAGCCTATCTGCCGTGGCGGAGACGGTATTGATGGTCGCTAAACAGCTGGCGATCAGCTATTAATACATTTAAACCTTTCTCATGAACCATTCCCATCAGCTATTGGTGCAAACTTATGAACATAATGAAAATATATGCGGTATATTTCTATCTCCAGCCGATATTTAAGATTATTGCCCATATTACTGATTGCATGCGGATCAAATAAGATATATTTTAAGTATTTATAAATATTGGTGTACCTTATGAATTTCGTTTTGTTTTAGACATGCTACATATGTCAGGACATGAACAAACCCCATCGGGCTTCAGCTGGAGCTTGTATGCAGTGCAACAAAACTGGTAAGTCAGACAACATTGACGTACACACGTTTTTCCCAAATGTATCATGAGTGAGTATCATAGAGGCTTACCGAAATAGCTGCACCATATTCGAGATCACAATCATTGTATCATTAAATATCTATATATCTATATATCTATCGTTTTATTCAGAGAAATTCAATATTGTTGTACTGGCCAGTCTTGTGTTGGCACTTTGGCAGCCTGCACGCGTGATATCGAAAACTAAATAAATAATGATAACTTAGCTAACAGTTGTGGTCATTACAATTCAGACAATAATTTTACTAGCACTGTAACTCATGTACGGAAGAAGGCTTGTAGTTAAAATGCGCAGGACAAATAGTTAAGAAGATCATTTTTTTAGGAAGGTAGGTGTACATAGTTGAACGTAGTTTGTTCTTCGTAAACGGGTCATCAGCCGATTTAATAAAATAGCGTCTGAGTAGACCAAAGGCGAGTAGTAGTTTGTCTTTGTCTATCAGCGAATATACCAGTGGCAGGATTACTATTTGACCCTATTGGATATTATACCCCATTGAATACTGGATTGTAATAATAGTAGGGGAGCCCATGATGCTAAATGTGGATTTACTCGAGTGAAAACATAAGATTTGGTAGATTAGATGAATAAATGGTCCTATATTATTTCCACGTTCAGTGGTGGGGGAATCGTCTACAGGTTTTTAAAATTGTATCATAAAATAAGCAATGACATGGAAATACTCAAGCGTGTCAGATATTGATATTTTTCATGCTCCAACGTGTCCCAGATATGAAATAATCTGCCGATTTGCGTGATAGGGGGGGGGGGGGCATGCATAAGGGATGAATAAAAGGAAAAAAAAATACTCGAGCGCGTCAGATTTTCAGAGGGGGTGTTCAGTGAACCCTACAGATGCTCCCATTAATTACCATTACCATTAGTGACGCAACCTCACAGCGAATTCCTAAAAACGTAAAAAAATATGTGAAAATTAATATAATCACAGTTATAGTACGAAGCACAAAAAACTATCTGTAGAGCAATTATTTATAGGGTTACATCTTTAGATATATCTATATTGACGATTTTTTTGCCAAAACCTGTACACTAAATATCAGTTTGCTCAAAATTATCTCCAAAACTATAGCAGATAGAACGCGAGTTAGACCAAAAAAATCGTAATTTTTTCTTATAAATTTCTATGTTAAAATCACAAAAAGGGTACAACTCGACTTAGATCACTTATCACAGAAGGTACAGAATTATGTAAGGTATCCTCCCTTATATTAATCTGCCGCGCTCGAGTAAATTAAAATCCTTTCTTGGGCTCCCGTACTCTTAGTGCATACATCTTTAGACCTATGTGAAACTATGCCAAGTTTAAAGTTATTCCATAACACTGAAAACTTCGAAACATAATAATATGTATTTCACAAAATATTTAGGACACTGATGTACTTGTTATTAAAATAAATTATACTCCGATCCATTGAAATAGACGTAGAGAACTTGAGAGTCATGGCTGCCGTTGCACACTTGGCCGCAACCTCTTAACAGCCAGGTGTAAGCAGGTACCATTTTGTTGTATTTCTACGTTCATAACGTATAACTGTCACCTATATAATATTAAATTAAAGCCGATTTTTTCTGTACGTGATAAACTACGGCTGTTTATATCAGGGCTGCCTGCTGTTAAAGTAATGCAAAATTAAAGCTTTAAAGCCGAATATTTCGCAAACGGATCCATACTCATATAGATAGATGTCAGCAGTAGTTTTTTCTTAATTATTTGTCCACGGGTAGAACTAAAGTCAAACATTGTGTATTGGGAAATATATTAAAATAGATATACTGTTTTACCAGGTGGAGTTGGTGAGTACACAGTTGCTATGCTAATATTACTATGCTTGATGCATAGAATTAAGTACATATATTTTTGTGTACGCTATATCTCAAACTTACTGAAACCTAATATCAGTACTTGCTAGCCGTTATTAACTTGGTTGACCACAACTGTAAACTGGGATGTGTCAATAACACCCGCTAAACTTTTCAATGAATTTTAAAGGTCCAGAAGTTTTTGAGATTACATCGTACATACAGATTTCATGCTTCACACTTCATTACTTTTAATCCAATTGAAATTTATAAGTGAAGTAGGGTTTCAAATAGTTGCGTAGGACTTAATTTTGACACGATTATGATAGATAGGCAATGCAAACTTTGGGAAGTAGTATTGCTTTTTATCACACACACACAAAAATGTATTATTCATAGTTTTAAATGTATTGATACTTTAACACATAGGTACTCACAATTTAGTAATTGAGTTTCCATCCGTCTGAGGTACTTGCATAGCGATATGATTTTGTTTGCTCCAAAAAACGTGAAAAAGTTTAAATTCCCGTCCGATATAGCGTTATGACCCATGGCTATTTACGACGGTCACAATTTGCCAATGGCATGATACGTTTTAACGCAGATTATCAGCCGCAGTGTAAATAATATTCTTTATCATTACTTTACTTTACACTCTTAAAAGTTATCACAGCCGTAGGGTTAAAATTTTTCGAAGATTTATTTTTGAACCTCTTTCTACTGACCATCTAACAACCGGAGGGTAGAACCGTCAAGAAACTGTCAAAAGTTATATTTTTCTATCCACAAAAAATAACACTTATATTATTCACTTATGACCGATACCTCAGACGGATTGGAACGAACAGTGGATTTTACTAAATAATATACCTTAATTTTAGTAGATGTTAATTGAATACACATTCACACGTGCGACACGATATTACACAAACGTTTGCTAGACGATGGGTTGTCGCTGCGACAGTCAACGACAACATCGTTGATGTCGCAGGGACGTCGCACATTTAATCCGCAGAATGTCTTCCTTGTAAATAAAAACCGCATTTTAATACAAACTTGCTCCCGCTAATGTCGTGTGCGACATTTTGTCTTTGCGAGGTAGTGTCGATGTCGCACATGTGAGTGGACTGTTATTTCTAGTGGATTTCACTCTTCGTAGCAAAAGTAAAGAAATATTTTTAGTTGACATATTATTATACAAGACCAAATTTTTTGACAGATTGTATACAGCAGATCTTAATCTATAATAATAAAAAATTATGTGAAAATATCGCTCATAAATACGTTACAGGATGTAATTGACTATCCATATTAGATTATTACCGATTGTCAAATATTCGTCGGCATGTATTCTGTGGCTCAATTAGATTTCATAATAGCTAATGATTTGTAGCTAATTGCTGAGATCCTAGTTAGTGTTATTTACGTGTACAAAATTCAGGGAGGGGATGTAATTTTATTTGTTTTCATCGTAGGTTGTAAACAACAGTTTCACGTGACGTGCGCTCAGAGTCTAGGCCTGCTATGCGAAGAGGCCGGCAATTATTTGGATAATGTAAAATATTGTGGTTATTGTCAACACCATTACAGTAAATTGGTGAGTAGGCTGGTGAGTATTTCCGCTTTATTAACACTTTATAGTATGTACAATAATATTATAAATCGACGGTCCCCACGTATACGAATTCATATCAAAAATGGCATACATGGCTTTAGATTGTCCATACGCTTGTACTTATACATACAAGAATTTTATTTGAATATTCTATATTTCACTAGATATACAAATAGTATAAGAGAAAAAGTATTGGTGCCGTATGCGGATATCATACATATTGCTTGTACGGCGCGAGTTTAAAATGACTCTGTGTGAACGCGCACTTATCTGACCTAACAGAAGATTAAAGTTATTGGTGCAAATTCCAAGCTCCACAAATAATGCTTTATGTGTTTGTAAAGCACAAAATTTTATTAACTATATCGATATCGATAAAATAAAATATTTACTTTTTGATACACTATTTTCTTGTTTCCTGCGTATGCGTATAAAGAGGTTCTTAGATTTGCTTGGAACACATCAACAAACAGTCATATTTCAGTTAAGGAAAACATTAATAAATGTATTACGAGTATGTATAAATACTATAAACTGTCTACAACTAGTAAAACATTATAGAAAAACATAACATGTATAATTGTTCAGGTACTTATTATTTCTAGAGAGGTTTCCAGCATTAATTACGCCCTCCTGTAAACCTCGGTTTTTTAACCGACTTCAAAAAAGGAGGATGTTCTCGATTCGACTGTTTTGTTTATAAGTAGCTTTATACGTAGGGGCCGTCAAAATATAAGTTACATCAATGTTGGCCACCGTCGAAAGATAAAAAATAATTTCGATACTTAAAATAATAATCGATGATTAAACTAATAACTTTAAGTTCAAAATTTACTAAAACTAAATTTTTGAATGACAATGCAACAAGCGCTTGTAAATGACACGATAGTGCATACAGAATTGAAATATCTTGGATATTTTTTTTTACAAAAAGTCATATATGATTTAACTTATATTTTCATTACGTAATGTATATTATACTCAAGAACTTACGAGCGTGTATTTTGTTTATGGAGGGGTCCCTCCTCTTCACTCTGGTATAGCAATCGGCGCGTCCGCATGAGACAATATGCTTAGTGCGAGTTTTACTTGACATAACGGGCTCGCAACCTAAATACGAGTTGGTTATAATTTATATGGGATCGAAGCTTTTCTTTTCGCTGCTGCTAGATGGCTTTGTTTCGGTCCAATACTTTTAGCCAACTCGCATTTACGTTGCGAGCCCGTTATGTCACGTAAACTCACACTAAGCACACAGCATATATCAATATACACTGTCGAGCGATTCTCATAATTTCTTGGGTACCTAGTAATAAGAACGATTCATTTCGTAACCGTATCATACAGAATATACCTAATATTGTTTTGAAACGGCTTTTAATGCTAGACTAACTCGTAACTAATTAAAATTCAGTAAGAATATTAAAAATAGTTTTAAAAGTTTTAACTAACACATGTTTAGTTGCTGTACATATTAAAATTTTGAAATAATATAACATTAAAGTATGGTTTTTTGTAGCGTGCTTGATGGTACCTAACGGTTGTAATAAATATTAGTGAATTATATTATCAGTAAATCAACTTCAACTAAATATGGTTCAGTAGCATAGAGCTGACCACCAAGAAGCATCTCATTATTTTTAGTCATATTTTCCTTTTTCCCGTGATAGGTTGCCTATACGGAACGTTGAACCAACAGGAAATCAAACAGAAAGTTTAACCAATCGAATTAACTGCCCGCTTGTTATCAATTGCTGTATTCATTTCCTACAACTGTATAGGCATTGTGCTCGGGATCAGTTCGATATTTAGTTTTGCACGCGAGTTTTAACTATCGCAATGTAATATGAGCTGTCACGAGTAATCACAATACAGAAGCTGTAGTTATTCATATTTCGGTGGGAGTGTTGTCAGTTGTCATAGTTTGAATATTGTAATGGTAGTGATGTACAAAGCGGCATGTTGACGCAGAGAAAGGGCGGTAACGTGAAGACGATCCCGCCGTACAAGCCGGTCTCGCACGACAGCCAGTCGAGCGACTCCAGCTGCGACAAGGACGGAGAGACGTCGCCGGTGGCCAGCGGCAGCGGCACGCCCACGCACGCCGGCAAATCTAAAGGAGTATGTCACGTGTTTTAAGGGCCGGTGCTCACGAAGTAGCATGTAGCATGGCAATAGTTTGTATGTAGTATATGATATAATGTCCCGTCATGACCCGCGAATGGGCGCATATGATTACATTGAATGTTGATACCACAGAATAAATATTATACAGAATGAAAGCTTCCTAGCAGACACAAAAATTCATACCTACTTTTATAGGGTTGTCACTCCGTTACTGAAAATAAAAATAAAACGGGCAAGTGCGTATCGAGTGAGAGTCAGCAATGAGTACAGACGGTCAGACGGATGGACAGTTGTGTGGACATTTATTGTGTTCCGTTTTCAAATTTTGGTATATTAAAAAGCCGGGCAAGAAGTGCGTGTCAGGCCACGCGTAATGTAGGGTTCCGAAGTAGTAAGTTTATCGACTATTACTCATTAACTACTTATGCTAACATAGCCGTGATAGTTTTCCTTGTAAATTGTTTTTGAGAAATTTTTTACTTGTCCAACGTGGGGGGGGGACACTTGACTCTAAGCAAAATTAGCACTTTAAAGCCAAATATTTCCCACATCACTACACACACCACGGACGGTCTAAGAAGACCCATAATATTTTTGGAAGAACTTTTTAACGATAACGATACTATAGGTTACGCGACGAATAAAAACTACCTCTGTAGGGGGGGGCACCCTAAAATATTTATTATACGATTCTGAAATTTTTATAAATTTAATAAAGTGTTCTCGCGCAAGGTTAGTATGAAGCTTACATTCTGTATAGTATTCTGTGGTTGATACTAGTGCCAAGTTATTTAAGACCACGTTCCAGCCATGTTAATTAGGTGGGCAAATGTCGTTGACAAAATGTTAATATGAATAGTTTAAATGATCTTGACATAACATTTTGACAGAGATGATAGGTATGATTTGTGAGTCCCGGAGGTTGAAGAAAAAAAGAAAATGATTACAAGCACTATATTAACCCCCGACTTTAAATGGGGGTGTTATAAGTTTGATGTGTCTGTGTGTGTGTGCTCGTGGCATCGTAGCTCCTAAACGAATGGACCGATTATGATGCGGTTTTTTTTTTTCATTTGAAAGCTGACGTGATCGAGATGGTTCTTAGCTATAATACAATTTATGAAGTCAAGTGTGTGTGTGAAAATAAGTGTCGAGGTATTTATAAATTTAAAAATTCAGTTATTTTAGGTTCACTTATTTTCTGATTATATTGCTTTTGTGTGTCTCTATGTAAATTATTGATATTATCTTGTGACTTTTTGTAGCCTGGACGCAAGTCCTCCCACTCGAGCGGTGGAAAATCCAGCAACCAACCGAGCACATCTAAGACTCCCACCACATCGGGTCAGCCTACAGGTATGTCATATATTACAATCAGTTCATTACCTTTCTACGCTATCACTAGCTATCAGTGGAACTTTCGTTTTAAGAATAAATGCAATTTGTTACCATTATCATTAGTTAAATAATTGCTTTAAATCTAAAGGAAATGGCATACATCTAGTCGGCAGCTCATCTGGTGTTATGTATTCATTCACTAGTCGTTGTAATATAATTTGGGAATAAATTCAGTGATTAGTACATTTTCGTCTGAAATTTTGACGTATTTATGTCTTATACTATATGTTAGGCTTATCGGTAAATACAAATTAGTTAATATGTTATTAAAAATAATATTTTTTACATGCCATCAACTTTATCTGGCAATCGTCACCTATTGATGAAACATGAGTCATATATCGTTGCTAGATTCCAATTAAACAATAATTTCTTAGTCCCCATCCCTATGTCCCAATAACGATAATATTATAATGTATGTTATGTATCTATGTACGAAGGTTTAATCAGGCTTTTATAAAAGTAGTGTTGATGTGTTGTTGGTTTAAATGATGTGTGATTAATTGTGTTATTTTTACTTCTCCGCGGGCAGCTGGCTCAAGCAAGGAGATACTAGAGCCGCTCGTCATCCGGAAACACAAATCCGATAAAAGTGTGTTCCGTTACGTAGCTTTCATTGATGTGGTAGTGCATGTTAGTGTGGCACTGATAGACTAGGTTTAGTGCTTGCACCAAGGCTGACGATTGTGCATTGCATCCAGTGTTCTATTAAAACTTGTTATATTACAAACAAAACCATGTTAATATTATGAAATGAATGGATATACAATATCGTGGTTAAGAAATGTCTAAACTCTTACCATAATTAATTGGCAGCATTGGTTACGAACTATTATATAAATATCATATCGATAACATACGATAAACAGGCGAAGTAATACACCCAATAGTAACATATTGCACACGTTTGATAAGCAGTTGCAATCGTCGGCATATAGACGACCGAGATTGCAATCAGGTAGGATGCAGCTTCAGCATTCAACAATTGTAAATCAGATAAGTGGTGTGTTGCCGCGTGTGGCCTAGATCCTTTGTCGTCGGGTCGCAGCCAATTTGCACATGAAATATCATTCGATGCCAATTTTAGAACACGTGCCTACCGTATAGAATACAGATAACAAAAGGCACGGCATGGCATGATAAAAAAGACATTATCATGATGCTTTTCCGCTGGGTTTTAGGTCAGATATCAAAGGTTAAGCTAAAATAGATTGACAATGATGTGTACCGCCCGCTGCCGGTATCACTTTAGCTTATTAGTTGTAAGAAGATATTTACGCAGTTAATCCATCGACTGACATACCTAAAAATGAATTCACAATGTAATTTAAGCTCGTTCTTACATGACAATGTTCCACGCTGAGGTTGAAGTAGGTCAAAGCAATACACAGGTCACTGAGCTATCGGAGTGATAAGTTGCAAAGCAAATTATACATCCCGGCATGATAATTTCTTGATTGGCTGCAACCTATAACATGACATTGACGTGCATGTGCACCCATATGACATATGTTCCAAATCCGATATGTTTCATGTGTAACATACTAAATATACGAAGTATCCGAATGTTTAACATCCTAATTATACGAAAACAAATACACAATCATTCATTTAATACAGCATTATGCTTAGTGTTTTTCAACCCTTTTTTTTTGTCTTATAAACACAGTTTTTTTTTCTTAATTAGATACTATTGACTGAAGAAAGTAGATTTGATTTTGGTCTACTTGGCCCTTTTTTGAAATTGCTGCATGGGCATGTTCGTTATATTTGACTGGCATATCAATAAGTCTATTTACGTTTTTCATTTATATAATGTATTAATTAACAAACCCTTTATGCCTTACTAAATGTTACCCAATACTCGAAATCTCCAATGTTGTCTTTGCAAGTACATACAAAAATAAATCATAAAATACATTGTAAGTGTGTAATGACTTTAATTTTAAAATAAGTGTTTGGTTAACTTGATTTATTATTGATTTTGTAACCTATAAGATATTTTCTGTCAACATATAAAGCTATATTTACCTGCATTATATAACTGCACCATTCATATTAATTTATTCATCGAATAATCTACCGACATAAGACGATAATGATATGCCTAATATATAATAATATATTAATGTCTAATAGATACTGAACTTAAATGAGCCAATATTTAAAATTTTCCTGCTATATATTTAATATCAGCTTCGTTTGTCATTAATATACAAGTTATAAATAAATTCAGTGTGGTATATAATTAGAATGTATATAAATATTAGACCATTCCAAAATATATACAATAATTTAATTAATTTATTGTATTTTTTATGCTAAAGCTCATTGGCGAAAAAGTGAGTGAAATAATAGTTACTAATTATTCTTTCATTTCAGTGTTGTTTTCAGAATCCTTAGTGTCCCATTTCCTTTCGCTCTCAGGTCATATTTTATTTCTTTCAAGTTAGTTTCTTTATAGCAAACATGTTATCATCATTGTTTACAGCACAAGCTTTTCACATTGTAATTGTTTTAGTTCACCAGAAAAGAATTCATCTTGTCTTTTCAGAGGTTCCGTATCTAAACTAAAAGTCTTTTATGATCACTATTATATATTGTATCTACGTCTGTGCGTGTTAAAGCACAATGTTCAATTGATATATTGTTCAAATAAATTGTTTAGTTTCCTAAATAAACAAACTCTTTCAATGTTTTCGAAATCGAACTTACTGCGCACACTCAGTCTGACAGATATATTCATATACTGTTATAGTTTTGACTATGTTAACGGATGCTACTGGTAATAGCGCCAACGCAACATAACGATGTAGAGGTTCTGCGTTAGGCGTAGCCATAATAATATCATTAACATTCTTACAAAACGATGCATAAAACCATTTTAATTTTTTCTCAATTGGAGTAATAAGCTTTATTCGCGTAAAAATAATTATCCACAATCGATTTTCTGGTGAATAAAATACTTTGTTGTACCTTTTATTTTGGTATGGCGTCACAAAGCATTACAGTGTGTTTCTTTCTTTTATCACGTTCTATGTTTTGGTGATGTTAGTTGGGATTGTCGATAGTATAATATCGTGTTTAATGTTTAGACAAGAAGAAGCAATCGCCGGCTAGACGCGGCTCGTCTGCGGGCGACGGCGGCGGCAGCAGCAAGGCTAGCACGCCGGCCCCCTCGCCCCAGCACTCCATTGAGCCGGTAGCTGGACCGAGCGGGAAATGTATGTTTCAACCAGTTTCAACCTTTTATACTATTGTTTAGAAACTATACCTATGACTGATGAATGTTTTTTTTTGTTGACACGATTTAATTTGAGTGCCTCGCTAACATTGAAATGATTAATATGGTTTTTTTTTTCAAAAAAATATAAACCTTCAACTCACTTTTATTTATCATCCGGCTCGAAGGACCTATACAATTTACTTATGATGTTCGTATAGGGTGAATAATTTTCAATGAGGCAGACAAGTGTAACAAGAAGCATGTAATCATGTAAGAGTTGTATTTGTTTTTTCTTCAGCTTCTGGTGGATCTACACCGAGCAGCTCCAAGGCCCCCCAGCCGATGAGCTCCCCTACATCCAAGGCCACCGAACCAGTGGGAGTGATCAGCTCTATAGCGACCGCTACCTCTGCGACTGTGTCCACTATCACCGCCGCGCCAGTCAGGTATGTCCGGCCGTATTCAGCCACTTTAGCATGCTCGAATCTGTTAGCGCTTACCGTGACGTCATCAAACAGTGGCAGTATGGTAATAATTTGCATTAGGTCATTGTTGTCGCAAAATGTACGAAAAATATGAATTCGACAAAAGTAGTTCTTAGTTTATTTGTTCTTATTCTCATTTTATTCTCTGTGAATGCTGTTAATGGTTCGATCGTGCTAAAAGTCTCATAAGTTATCTCTCGAACGAACCGATCGGTTCATCTAAACTTGTTTTTTAAACTCACAACTTAAACAACAGCTCGGTCGAGACTCCTTCGCCGGCGACTGTGTCCACTATCACGACTGCTCCGTCGAGGTAAGTTTCGCCACGAGTGTTATGTTTGCATGCACGGCATGGTTTAACCTGGTAGATATTAGAGCTATGAGACCGGGATGCTGTAGCGGGAATTTGCTTTATAAAATTGTACAAAGAATTGATACCCATCGGTATTGGCATAAGCTTACTCAAATTACACTGTTCGCTGTTGGTTTTCTATGCCTGTTGGAAGTACTAATAATTTTTTTCTAAATTTTAAAAGACATTTAATTGGCTGTTAACGTACTTTTGTTTAACCCGAAACGGATTAGCAGCCCTATGGACACGATTACGTCGGAATCTGTCCCCACTATCCCAGCTACGTCAGAATATGTCGCCACTGTCCCAGCTACGTTAGAGAGGTAAGTGTATGCTAGCTCTTATATAATGTAATGGGGCTAGTGCGACCGCGGAGGATATATGGAGACGAATATAGAATTGATTAGGGTATACTTAAAACCTTATTCGTGTTCGCGGCTCCTAATGAGAATACAGATTTTACACCATTCAGCCTCACTATTCCAAAAAAATGTTATAAAACAGTCGTTGCACATTTAAAACTGACAGCGCAATAAAAAAAGTGGTTTTAAGAAAGAATATTATTACATTTATTATAATTTATTAATCGCTTACAATTACACTTGCATCATTCATTCATTTGTCATTCATTCATTTTAACTTTTAAATATTAGATTTTTATTAGATGAAATTATTGTAGAAATATCAGATCCGACAAAATATTAAAAAAATTAAAATAGACTTCGCTGTTGTTTCAATATGGGGGAACATTATTATGTTCGTCGCCGCTGTATATTTTCTTAACGTTATCTTTTTGACCCCCACTGGAAAAGCAGCTCGCAGGAGCCAGTCGCATTGAATACTGACTCCTCTGTCATAGCTGATCAAGCGTGGTAAGTTAGGCCCCTCTTGTTCTCTTGCCCTTTTAAATCTATAACGACATAATTCAAATAATTTTTTAAACTGAAATAAAAAAAATATCTTCTAAATCACTCATTTTGTAATTCGCGTATTAACGCTTTTTAATCCAATATTTTCTGAAAGATTTGTTGCGCTTAGTGTTTTAAATATTTTTTGTATCCAAACTGGAATCGCAGCTCCCCAAAGACAGATATGACGGTAACTGTCCCAGCCGTCGAAGTAATGAGTGAGCAAGGGAGGTAAGTTAGGTCACTTATGTTTATTAACCTATTACAATTCACGCCACTAAAACAAAACAATCATAAAGTGGCTTATTCACATTTAAGTCAAAGAAAATCTTGTATGAATCGGATCTTTGAATCGGTTATTTCATTCATATCTAATCTGAAGTGGATAATTTCAGTTCATCACATTATTTCTTTTGTTTGCGCTTAATACACTCTGTTTATTTCTAACCCAATTGGAATCGCAGCTGCCTGGAGACAGACACTTCGGAAACAGTTTCCGCTGTCACAGACCCAATGTCTCCAATAGACAGGTAACAACAGCACACGAATAGGTTCATAATATTGACGCTCACGGCAAAAACACTTAGAGAAGGAATCGCCTTCTTCGAAAATACTTCCATGTATAGGGTATCCCATATAAATACAGGAGAGCAACCTTTGAAACTTACCAAAAAAACTAACAGCAAACCTTCACCAGCTCACCTTGAATATATTTGATAATTTGGCAATCAAAAGATTGTCTTTTTGAGAATTATATACTTGTAATTTATCCTGAATATTGTTTTAACTATCAATACATAAATATTTTTTTGATTTTTGAAGTATCTCTTTTCATAATTTGTAAACATTTTCTGTGTATATTGAGTAAATCATGCCTTTAAAAGCCAACTGTCTCAGAAAAATGTTAACTACAGAACAATGTTACTAGAGATCGTCTATCTTCATGTGAACTCGAATCACTTCACCCATAACAACAAAAGAAAATGTAATATCATGTCTTATAGTTACACCTCTTTTTTTGTTAGTCTAAAATTTTTACATTTCTACATTTGCTTCTGTTTTTACGCTTTTCATATCATTGACCATTTACAAGATAAATATGCTACAGTAAAAAAAATTACGAGTCTCAAAGTTAACGTTTTCTAAAATCCCTCAAAATTTCTAAAATTTGACAAAAATATCTAAGTTTAAAATATTGTAATTGGCTATTTTAACAATTGTTTTTTAACCCATCTGAAAATAGCGTCCCGGACTCAGATATGTCAGCGCCCGTGTCCGATATCACGCCGTCGGCGATGAGGTAAGTTAGGCTTTGGCCGCACTTGCACCTTCCTTCGGAAAACTGTCGATTGATAAAAAAATATTGTAATAAAATCATAAAAATTCATGATTATCGGTTCCAAAAATAACACTAATCATGTAATCCCGTACAGTTAATTAAAATAATAAAATTTTAATTATTAATAATTATAAAATTATAATAACTGTGATTCAATCGAAAGCCGTTAGTTAAACAACGCTAAATGTTTGTTAATTAGCGCTTTTTATTTTTTTAAATTCCGTCGATTTTTTTTTAATTCCGTTGGACTACAGCTCCGCGGAATCAGCTATGCCGGCGACTGTGCCGGCCACCGCGGTTCCAACCAGGTAAGTTAGGCTCTTGATGTTGCTGTTTCCGTTACACCACAACGGCCCATTCGTTTCAAATCAGTTATATGTTAATAATGCACAAAAATATGCAACATTATATAACATTCTCATACTATTGACATACACCAAAAATAGTAATTCTGATCGCTATGTAGTTTTTTAACTAGGTATGCCTATTTTAGCCGAAATCAGTCTACAAAGAGTAGAACCATTATTATAAGAAGTACCAGTAAAAAGTATTTGCTTATTTGATCCGGAATCGATATCTACTAACCGCCTTGCTTGCTATAGTCCGCGCAAAACTTTATAACATAAACGTCCATCGACCCCAGGAACAAATTAAAGAACATAATGTTGTTATTTAAAAAATAGTCAATTTGAAGGTAAAGAATTAAACACTTTAGGACGTTACATAATAACCTAAAAACGCCCTGGATTAGTTTATTTGTTTTGTTTTGTTGTATTCCATACAGTATCGAATGCGGTACTTAGAAAAATAATGTTCATCACGATAAAACTATATTATTTTACGTTTTATTTCGTGGCATATAAGACGTATTAAATTATGGGATATAAGGAATCCTATTACGGGGGTATATAATCGTATATTTATTTAAATCAGAGCGTATTTTCGAGGTGTATGTATTATACCTACTTATCGACATTTTAAAATTTTAAACAATTGATTTATTTACTTTTTACTGTAAAATAAATAAGAATATCATTGTCTACTAAATATCACTTTTGCGACCCCTGACCAAACGACCGAAATGTGTGATAAAGTTTTGCGCGGACAATAGTTACGCTAGCTGGAAATGGTACATTATGGACCTTATAGAGGCGCTGAAGTCGGTAGAATAGGTGCGGCCGATATTTTACTGTAATTTACGGTTCCTCTACTTTTCTAATTTAAATGGCCATAGTTTTTGACAGGCATTGTCTTATTCTGTTTCCCAAGTTTAATACCTTAATGTAAATAGTATTCGATGAAAGAATTCCGGCCACTCAAAACCTCGCATGGTTTACCTTTAGTGGTACTAACAATAATTTCGCTTAAATGCTTCAAAGAAAAACGGGCTATCCTGGTTTAATTAGTCAAGATTAGTTTTTGGATTACATTTGTGACTTAAATAAATTGGGTCAATAAATTTCTAAAAAAAAATTAAAGAAAACTACTTGCAAATGCATTCTAATTACACAATAATCAAAATTCAATTCATCTTACGACAAATTCGTTTAAATATTAGAAGGAGCCTTGTATATGTTTGAAATTACACTTAAAGATGAATCGTCGTGTCGTGACAAAATTTTTTTCTTTAACCGTGACCGGAACAGCACCATGGCGAGTGTCTCTTGGGCAACCGTGTCGACTATCACAGCCGCACCCGTAAGGTAAGTTAAAGTCGGCTGTTCAACCGTTGTCCACCGGAATGAGGGCCTACTAAATATTAATTTTGCTTATTTCACTCCACACGAACTTCACTAACGGGGACGGACATGGTGACTGCAAAGTCAATAATCCTAGGGATGCTAGTGGATCATACTAACATACGTTGGGTTGGAACGTACTATTGTTTTAATCGCATGAAAATTTTATCTTAACACTCGTTACACTTAACTCGTACACTTAACTAACAACGTTAAGAGATATAATCGAGATGATTCTCGATACACACATTTTGTTTTACATTTAAATCTAGTTTATATTTAAGCGCTTTACCGAGCTCCTGTTGTAAGTGCGGGTGTATAGTGAGCTCGTTTTCTATACAGTACGCCGGCAAGCACGTCGGTAGTGCAGGCTCCGTCCAAGCCGGCGCCATACGAGTCGGTGATCACTAACACGGACATGATGGAGACCAAACAGACGAAGAAGCGCAAGGCGGTGTCGGCGGCCAACACGCCCACCGCGCCCGTTGACTACGCGACTGCTTCGCCTGCGCCCGCTGTAAGTTAATGCATAATGTTTTATCCTAAAGCGCCTGAAACCAAATTAGATTAACACGTTCCATAGCCCCATGATTAGTTTAGTTTTATAGCCTCAAGGTCTCGAGAAAGTCGCTGTTAAAATTGAAATTAAACAACTCTAAGAACGAAGTCTTCCCTTAATTGTTTTGTCTACATAAAAACGTAATAGACTAAACCTCGTATAAAAATATTGTAATCATGATATCGTTTCCTACTTGTTGTATAGCAGCCCGAAGCCAACGTCCTCAACGTGAGCCAACAGCAAGCCAACACGAACCCCGCGTGGGAGAGCGCCGCGTTGCACCCGCCCGCTGACGCCCGTGACGTACACATGGAGGCTGTCGATAAGATTATTAAAAAGGTTTGTATTGCGCACTTTAATAATCACTATCAGTCGGTAGTGGTCAAACAATGTCAATTTATTAGACTTAGCGCGCAATATAATCTTCCTAGATTCCTCTTAGTCTAGCCATGGTCCTTCAACGAGCTAAATAGGAAAATATTGCTCTTTGCTGCGTCAGCTGCTGATCGTGCTATGGACCAGTACTGAAAGTTTGTTATAAATACGTATATATGTGTATAACATGTGTATGGTCCGCGCAGGCGAAGACAGACGGTACCGAGGGCGCTCCGCCGGCGGCGTACTTCTCGAGCGTGAGCCCCGCGCCTCCGCCCCCGCCGCCGCCTCCGCCGCCCGCGCACAGCCCCGCCTCGCACCCGAGCCCTAGGTGTGTATGTTGTACTGGCGACCTAGCGCTCACTGTCTGCGGTGGATACACCGTTACACATTTTCTCTATCCATAGTCTATCAATTGTTACACTATCAATAGGTATAAGTACTCTATCAATAGTTTTCAATAACCTATCTATTGAGAATGTCTGAAAAAGTTAGAGGTGAAGTAATAACCAAAGACACTATATCATTGTGACTTGATTGATGATGCTAGGCAACTGACTTGAGGGTTATGGATAGATTCTAAGAGACAAATAATATTGATTACGGCCTTCTGTCCAACGTAGACCACTAAAGCCTTAGCAGGCTTAGCCTACCTGTTGCTATGTTGTATCTTTATGCGAGTAAATGAAAAAAATAACTTTCTCTTCCCCACAATCCGCATCCCCCTCCCCCTTTGAAGTGTTCCGTTTTACAGTTTTTCTCAATTTTAAACGACTTTGAATGTACTGTATGTGTTTGTTGACGAGTCTCATATTTCAGGCATTTGCCAAGCCCAATGCCTGGCCCGAGCGGAGTGAACACCATAACACACATACGGTCACCATCGCACCCCCAGGTTGGTATCGCAATATTATATTTATAGTATAAAATGTACTATCATTTTATAGTGGAGTGACGAGTGAACATTTAGACTGAATAGATATTGCAAACGTTGTCAGTATGGCATGCCAAGAGCGGCATTCGAGTTTAACCAGGCCTGGCGCACTCCGCACTTTTGGTATGAAGTTACAAGTACATCCCGCGTTAGACGTATCGGGCTAATTCAGAAAATTCATAAGGGCTGTCACACGTTCGTTATATTAACTAAAATGAAGCAAAAACATATTGCTTCGCATTCCGCTACCCAAACAATAACGAGGATCCGAATCTCACGTTTTTTGTCGTATGTCATTCCAGATTTGATACGCAAACCTGCTTAAAAACCTAAGAAATAATTATTTGTTTCATAGACAAGGTAAGTACATATCAACATAGTACCGTATGGCCTTATCTATCTTTGGTTAAAGTACCTATACAGACATTGTCAAATAAAATAGTTTTTGATCTACATACTACTATTACGTCGTTACTACTACGTACATATTGCGTGGGAGCCAGAGTCGCTATTTATTTAAATGATTTTGCGGAGTGCGTCTTCTGTACTATTATGTCTTATGTGGTTCAGTATGGATTCTGTGGTTTAACCCAATGTCACAATTGGGTTAAACCACAGAATCCATCAAAAATAGTTTCGATGGTCCTTGATGTTGCAGTAGATGGATCCTACTTTTTTTACAAAATTGTGGTCCTTGATTCTGGATCATTTATAGACCACGTGTCTGTACTTTAATGGTACATTAAATTTTTTTGTCCCAATTTCTAACTCTGATAGAATGGCGGAAGAAAAATTGAAGTAGCTCGAATTAATTTAAATAATATTAAATTAGAATAATAATTAATTCATAAACTTTGCAATAAACTCTAATACCGCTCATGATGCAGCCATTCTGACATTGTCAAGCAACTGGGTTGCTTAGACAGCATTAAAAAAACAATTTTTCTAATCGCTCGAATTTCGGCTTTTATAGTTGGTTACATTCATATAAGATGCAGGAGTTGGTTTACGACTTTTTGTAATAAATTCATTATTATTATAGTTCAAATGGATTTATTAGAATTATTTCGAATATTAACCAATCTAACGCTTTTGCCCATGATATAAAGTCATTTCACGTATATAACAGATAATAATTGAATGCTTGAAACCGTATTTGATAAATATTTGCTTTTTAGGTCTATAACTTAATACAAATGACATATGATTATGTGGTAAGGTTTATTTGAATAAAGTAAGATTTTTTGGTACAGATTAAGCTTTGAATGTTGTTTTTATATGCAGATTTTATATACCTAATCTTATGTTGCCCAAACGCTTTCCTAATTTAATTAAAGGGGAATGAAAGTTGTTAGTATATAGTTTATTGACTTACCTGTTTAATTGTTACTGACCTTACCATATAAAAACAAACATATTACGGACGCGACAATTGGCTTAAAAACAAACAGTAGTTTTTTTACCCGACTGTCAAGGATGGGTTACGTTTTTTCAAAAACACCGTTGAACTAGGGTTGTTTAATTGTTGATTATGTTAATGTTTAAGAGTGCTTTTGAATCGAAATTGGATTTGGTTATAGGTCTCTAGTGTCATAGAAAAGCTATGGCTAAAAGTTTTGGTAAGGCGTGTTTCAAATTACACAGCTTTTGGTGTCGTTTTTAAGAAAATTTTAGATGTTATTATATTATTAGTTTGCTGACATTCTTTACGATTTGTTTCATTTGATATTTGTTGTCTGCCCTTCAGAGAGAATAAATGTTTAGCTAGAAAGTCTTCACATTTAATTGGATAAGCTTATTCCTATTTATTTTTCCATAGAATTATATTTTATGTCCTGGTCCCCTTAAATGTTGAGCACCATCAAGATTTTTACATCGATAAATAAAAATCTTTGTAAAAATATTTGTTTGTAACCTGTGTGTTGTTGACCCCTATCCTTTCAGATGTCCTTTCTTGTAAATACCTACTCAATGAAAGCACATGAAACTAGTGTTACAAATCATGACACGTTCGTTGTGGCGTCTCGGTGTTGTTGTAATACTGCTGTATGTTATCATTTAGTTTTGGTGTTTAGTGCCTTCATTCTGTGTCTTAGATACTTTTGTAAGAAATCTATACTATAATAAGACTCAAAGGGCCAATTTTCTCTACATTTTCCATTAGGGGGCACTTCAATAACGTGTTAGAGCACAATTTTTTTTTTGTTGAATTATTGTATGTCTGTCTGTTTGTCTGTCCGGGCATCACATGAAAACCCTTGAACGGATTTTGATTAAAAATTGGTAAAGTTCTTACTAATACTCCGGGTCATATTTTAGGAAACTTTTTATCCCGGAAAATTAAAAGGTTTCCCTGGAAAACAGGATGAAAATTTGTATGGAATATTTTAAAACATCAACCAATATGCTTCAAATTTGCAACACATGTTCCTTACTTAAATTGATGGAACATATATTTTTCAGTTTTTCAAAATTTTGCTAGAAAAAGAAAAAAAATACAAATGAATGTGAATATTGCTTATTTTTCAAAACCCGTTCCTAGAGGAATCCTTTGGGTTGTATCGTGGGTTTCAGTACATAAATTACTAAATATAACTACTTCCATATAAATTGCAATACAATTGCAAGAGGTACAAATAAGTTAAAACATAATTTCCGTATGAGAAGCTGCGGGTAACAGCTAGTGTCATATAAGGTGAGAAACATTTAAGAATCGTCATATTGTAGGACTACGTATTTTGTAAACACTCGTAAGTGTAGGGCTAAGTTAAAACACGTTTGAGTGACATACACTTCTTGTTTGTCATTTACAAAGGCATGTTCTTAATAACTGCCTACGTATTGAAAAAAAAAACTCGCTGTAACTTCTGTATCATTCAATATTCTGTATTGATTGTTAAACAACTCAACAAAGCATACCTAAGTTTAAAATTCTGCGGGAACAGATTTGCATACTTACATAAATACATACACGTATGGGCTGATATCATACGCCCCTTTTTTGCTTTGCAGCTGCCGGATAAGGAAGCTCCAATGATTTATCTTTTTGATGAAAATAGGCAAAAAATTATAGTAAGAACATGTTTAATATCAAAGTTGCTTATTTAACAGTGGCTCTAACAAAGTCATGGCATAATATTCGAGCATGTTTTCAATTATTATCAAGTCGAATGCATGCTATTATCATCATTTTTCATTATTCGTAATTTGTTGTATGTGTTGTATTTCGATCGTCTTTTATACTACTCTGTGTCAATTAAAAGTGCTTCGTCGACTGCTTAATGCACAGACATAGATAGTAAATACATGTCTGTGGCTTAATGTCATAAGTAATGAATACACACGAGACAAAATTTGTAAGTATAATTATATTATACAGAATATATTAACATACTATTACAACATGTTAAACACAATAACACATTACATAAAACTCTCTACATTCCATATTTGCAGCCCTTTGACATAAAGAAGGCACCCTTACAGTGTAACTAAACTTGAAATATATTAGGTCGTATAATATAGAATACGGAAACTAGTACGCGATGAAAAGGTTAACACGAACTAGAAATTTAAGGGGTCTTGTAAGTTTAAGTTATGAAAATTATATAATAATTTAAATGAAACATTTTTACTTTGATATTTTTACCGTCGCGTACGATGGCTACAATGAGATGTTGTGTCGAGGGTCTAACTAGCGCTGTAGTTGTACAACGAGTGTACTAATACGATACGATGGGTTGTGTAGAACGCGAAGGGAGACCGAGAGCTGCCGCCCTCGCTGCTCGTGTCGGTGCCCTTGCCCTCCGCCAGCCACGGCCTCAACCTCACCGCCCACTCACAGGTTCTTTCTACGGGTGTACATACCACTATCCTGCTGCACAATACGATACTATTATACAATACATATCACGAGGCATTACTTTTAACGTGAGCCCAACTCGGGCTGCTATATAAAGTGATTAATAAAGCGGCACAGAAGCACGACGGAACAGCTAGTCGTCTGTCGAACAAGCAATATATGTACATAGCTACATTGAGCAATAATGGGGCGTAAAAATTGCGTTTCATTGCAAACGTCTGGAGGGCGTTTGGCAATATTTAAGGAATCGTCGCTAAGGATTCTTTGAGTGGTGTTGAAAGAAAGCTGTTTTCTTTGAAATATAGTATTATAACAGAACATGAAATCAATGTCATTATTCATTTGCTGCGTTGGTGGTCTGTACACACCCAAGTATACTGCTCTACATTATATGTAAGTTTATTGACACTAACAAAGCCTTTTAAAGCGGTCCAGTGATACTTTGAGCTATCCATATAAACAATCATGACCGGCTAGTCTATCAACTAATTATTAGTTATATACATTACATAACTCAAATAAATAGGGATATACTCATTGTATATTGGACAACAAATTTAGTATTATATATCTGTACCTCAGAGATAAACGATAGTAAATCCATTTTTGGTAAAATCGTGTATTTTGCACTATTGGAAACGCAAAACCAGTACTATACGATGGTATAATGCTTTAAGTCCTGTGTCGAATATCTTAGGAGATAACCAGTGGTATACCACAAGTCCCATTACATTAACATGGTATAAAGTCCTAAGTGAGCATAAGATGTTATACCCTTAAGCATTTCGCGTCAGTTAATACTTTATAATTTAAATCACGTGTTGATCGTAGGGTGATTTGATACTGCGTTCCCTATGTTGGCGTCGCACCCTCCGACTTAGTTATAGATTCTGTCTAACTTCATTATTTACAACGGTTACCCACCGAAGGCATGGAGTCGAAGTGTGACAATGCTGGATTTTAAAACGAGAGATAACAGAGAAACTCTTGAGCTACATGCCCATCTCACTCCTGAGCCATGTATACAATTACATATTATATACATAACTAGCTGACTCAGCAAACGTTGTTCTGTCAGAAATTTTCAGGACAGGTACACCCTAATCACCGAGCGGTATGAAATATACTTAACGATCTATTCTCATATCTACCAAATACACACAAAAAATAAATCATAATAATCGGTCGAGCCGTTTGGGAAGAGTGCGACCGCAAACACTGACACGAGATTTTTATATATTAAATATATGTATGTTTCATTACCAATACACAGAAACTTAATATCCGTCGAAAATACGATAATTAAACAAATCGATAGGCGGATTAATTTGGACTGGACACCATTTCAATTACTTGGTCAGAACTGCCATAGTGCTAATCAAAGTCTTGCCCGATATGACGAAGTAAGCTGAAATAGAAGCTAGCTAGGCACATACATATGTAGCGGAACTGATTTCTCTATTACAGACCACAAAGAGAAAGACACAGTGTAAACCATCCTACGGCCTGATGGACAAAAGAGCTGAAGTAGAGAGTAGAATAATGCTGAATGAGATATAGGTTGATATTATGATGACGGGAATGATAATCATTTTAGATACAATAGGCTGAAGAAAAAATGTACATAATATAACACTGTTTAAAAAAACATTTTTTATTCATAGAGCTTGTTTTGACCTTTGGATTAAATATAGAGACTTATGTACATAATGTCTACAATAATTGCAATTGTACATAATGTTATAGTTAAGCTATATTATAGGTCTATACATTGAGAGGTAAACAATCTCATGTCCGTGAAAGATCACTTTGTCATTTTAACATTATAATATTGTGAAGTGTAAATTCTCTGTCTATAAATAGAATGAAATACAGTTCTAATTATTCTAATATCTTATAAAAATTCCCTGTAAAATGCGTTTAAAGTTGGATGTCGCGCATTATTGGCTATCTGTAAAATTTGTGTTTTGGTGCTTAATGTCTTACCGCTGAGGTGCAGATATATATTATAATAACATGGTACTACTAACATGGTCTAAAGCGAGTATTAACAATATATTTAATAATAACAGCAATCATTAATACTTACTCTAACAAGAAAAGTTTAACACAAATACGCACGGATAATTATATACATATATATTTATATCTAACTAGGGTTTATAATTGGTATTTGTGATCATTACGAAACATAATATGATATGTTACAAAAATGACGTCAAGATATCTCTGGCAGGTGCCGGCCACGCTGGAGATGGCTACCCCCGGACCCCTGCCGCACATATTCCATCAATTACCTAAGCAGGTCAGTGATTCAACTTATTATGTAACGATATTTTTATGATATGGCAAAATAGCAGAAAAAATTATGACAGAATTTAACAAAGCAAAATTATCCCATTTTTATCTATAGCTATTTACTGCTACTCCGAACGGTAAACAACGAATTTTTTGATCATCAATGAGCGTTAAAACACGCCTACTTCCATCCTTGAAAAAATTGTATTTTGATGTAGAACAGGAAACGAAAACAAATACTAATTCAGTAAATTCATACTGCCTATAATTCTATTCAAGCGGATACCCTAGAAAATGTGCCTAATGCATTATTTTACTGGTCTCAAACCATTTTGGCATGAAATCAATTTGGACCACATGAACCACATCTGTTGAATGTTTTCAAAGTCAGTAACGTACAAAACCAGAAACATGTTTGATGGATGGCACGTAAAGTCATCGGTCACGGTTGTTGCCGTAAGATAACAGACGTCAAGCTACGTCGGCTGCCCTCTGGTGGGTTGAAAACTTTGGACACTTGGGTTGACCCTAACCACTCCACCGATCCGGAATGGAGCTGCATGGTAGTTTAGGCCTACTTAAAAAGAGAATGCCCGCGCTCAGTAGTGGGCTATTATTAGATTGAAGCCATATAAAGATCCTGTAATTAAATTTTCCCCAGTTTTTATTATAATACACTCATATAAAACACACAATCAGGAATGGACAACGTCGTGGGTGTTTGAATAGAAGTAATAAATAAATATATCAACGTTTCTTTGACGTATATAAAAAGATTGGTTACGTTTAGAAAATTTAAGGTCCTACTCATTTTTGGCAATGGAACCGCTTAATTATATACGATATAAAACAATTTAATATAACGACGAGTTTAAAGAGATATAAAAGAATCTATTATAAGATGGCTTTTGATTCGCCTACATGGGACTTGGTGCTTGATTGCTTATGATTGATCTGATTTCTCTTTGATGAAGCAATTCATTATTGATAATTTAATATTGAATGAGTATTATGTAGGATATCCCATAAATTCCCATTTGCGTAATAAATGTGTCTGGCGAAAAGGAAAATACCGTTTGACAGCTGATAAGTTCAGAGTTAGAAAAAATAAAATATTTCATTATTGTACATACATACAATGACAAGATATTAATTACACAAACATTACAAAATATTAATTATTAATCGTTTTATGTCGAAATATAAATTTTAGTATGAAATAAATAATAATTATGTAAATGTCAATCTGAAATCTTAAAATACCTATTTTTGCCAAATTTGGACTATCAGCTCTAGTACAAACTCGCAAACTTAAGTTTTTCAGCCAAGTCACACACAGAGTGGATGGTTTCAGGCCCGCGGTATAACGTCCTTGCGATCGACCAACCAAATTAAAGCTGTGGGCGGTCCATTGAATGAATGAATGCACCAAAATGACGATCAGCCGATCGAAATGGAGCGAAACATTTTGACGAGAATAACATATTCTGCCAAAAATTTAATTACATGACGAGCACTACCGCTCTGTCATACAATACAGCACATATTTATTGTATTAGATCCTTGAATAAGTTCTCGCTGCTTTTTTTTGGGAAAATAAACGCTTTATCCACAGTAATTATTAAAACACATTTTAGTCAAAGTATTGCCCGTCCAATTATTACGAGTTAGCATTTACAAGCGCAGAGTTTGAAAATTTCTGCAAAAAAAGAGAATATGCAAGGGTGTAGATCCTTCACAAATAATACGAGTAATTAAGACTCTCAGGGCAGGGTAGGCAAATGCAATACATCAAATCTGTGCATTATAAAACTATATTCTTGGATGATTGGATACACAGCACTAATATAACAGTAGCTAACTGTTTTCAACAATAAACGTATTGTTAAAAAATAATAAAAATATTCCTAATACAGATCCTCCCATATTGTTGGAAGCCCAGCTGACAGATGCATTTTTGTAAAAATACCAAATGTCATGATTTTAAAAATTTAGAAGAAAATGCATCTGCCAGCCAAGAAATATTGAACGAGGTATTATTACACCTCGTTACATATATTCAAAATATGACCAAATAAGTGTCAAGAGGGAATGGTGAGATTGAAAGGGTTCACAGAGTTATAATACATATTATTTTTTTAATTAGTCGAGCGTTATGAGACGTGCACTTTTGGATTTTCAAAATTTGTTTAAAAATCGAGTGGGTTACCACCGTCCCTCTCGTATGCCGCAGAGGGGCCAAGTCCTCAACGCTACGCCACTGGACCTAATGCGGCCAGCATTACATGATCAAGTATATGTACTTGTCAAGATTGCAGCGGACTTGACGCGGCATCCAGTAAACTTGACGGTGTATGGCCACGGTATGGCTATCTGGCTATCTCATTCAAACTGGATGAATGAGATAGCCAGATAGCCAGATGGAGGAATATTAATTTAAAAAGTGTAATAATACAGTTTTACTTTTCATCAAAATCGGCCCCGAGACTCTTTTGAGCGTTTTCACTATTTCTCATAGTTTCGGATTTGGCCATCCACACCCACTTCAAAAATTCATCCTGTTAAAAGCCAGTTAAATTCATTTCGTACCGATCACGGAATGACTAATCAGAGTTAGATCAAAGGATTTCTATTCCACTATAGAACCGTCGTATAGCTTTGACTAATTCCCTGTTTGTCAGTGCCAATATTCACCAGCAATAGAGCTAAACTTCACAAAGCACGAGCGCGTCAAGTACGGCGGCGCACAATAGGATGGTGCAATATGCGTCGGTGTAATTGATCTTATTCGCGAGCAGGTTCGGCGCACTTGTTCCGTGTTCGGTACAAGCGCAGTCAGAGTTAATTAATTTTTGTCACACTTGGCCTGTATTTCACTTTGACTGTTGCGCGCGATATTTGCTACGAGCAAGGGTTCTTGATGTACCTGTAGTTGGAGTGGTACTTAACAGCTAGTCTCTCTTTCACGACAGCTAAGCTAGGTTTAATCGAATTTTGAATATACGGAAGGTGATTAAGTTTTAATTATTCAGACATATAACTTTTTTCTCAGAAATGTTTTACTGTAAATACATTTATTTATTTCTCTGATTTCATGCTATTTCGATATTTATTATAAATGTTAGTTTGATTCAACACATTGTAATGATAACACACACGATTAATCGACATGTACTCGTAGTAAAGGGTTCACATTCCCGATATTTCCGACATACTTGCATACACACTGAAATCGGCTAGTACACGTATCTAATTAATTTGCTATCACGCTTGCCGTCAACCCAAATTTAACAAATTCTTTATCGGAGTCTACAATGACATGTGATGTTCGCCCTGTGCTTGTGCCTTTATTAAAGGTGAGTTACTAGGACGTTGCATCGTGATTTATTTGTGTGATCTAAAAAAAAAAAGTTAATGGGCCGTGCATACGTAATTACTACTGTTGAAAGTGCTGTAACTATATCTATTAGACAAATTCACGATGAATTTTCCCGCCATTTTCTGGGCAAAAATATTATTTTCGTACACATACTAACAGTCAGCCTCTATTTACCACTCCCCTTGTTTTCCTTCCCTTACCCATCTCAGTGCGAATCCATGGAAGCGATCGCTCATCTGCGTGGTGATGCATCAATTAGGTATGAAGTAGTAAACACTGTGGTCGTGACTAACCGAATAGGATTCACTGAAAATCGGCGCCGTAACAACACTACGCCATTATGCCGAGTGTGCTCCTTTTTTTAGGCCACTGGACATGCGAGCATAATCTAGCAATAATTTTGTAAGGAGCTGTATGTTTTAGTTTTTGTTTTGTTTTTAATTTTTTTGTCTTTTTTCAAGTATTTATTATTATTGTTTTTCATACTAATAATTTTTTTATTGTGTTCTATTTTGCCTGCTTTACCCATAATTGTGTTCGTGGCCTTGAAAATAAAATCTATTCTATTCTGTTTATACCCCTCAGGGGATGAATTTCGGAAAATTCCCTCTTAGTACTCTCCCACGCTGTGTAAGGAAACTTTGTGCAAAGTCTCATGCTTGTAAGTCCTCTGTGGCAGTGCAGTCAGTCAGTAACAGTTTGCCTTTAGTTAAGTAGGATCCATGTTCCTGAGTCTTATCAATATTTTGGTAACCATTAAACATCAGCAATTTAGGAAGACTATTTCCATCGTGTACCAGTCGGAAATCAATTATAAACATAGTTCAGGTAGGTTAGTTAGGTCGCTGATTTTACTTTCGCAGGAAAAGGAACCCCATCAAGCGGGGTTTCGTCGACCACTGTGACGTAGTCAGACCCTGTGTATTGATTTGCTAGCTCAAAAACAAAATTTCGTTATCATTTTGAACTCATGTCGAACAATTCTGACTGGTCAATTGTTTCCATTTACATAGGTTATAACCGAGTACATTCGATTCGGCTTAAAGTTGAAAAAAAATCTTAATAATCGATGTAAACAAGGGAATTCGCCTGTGACGCAAATGAAAACAATGAACATATTGTTGTACTTTGGTTTGACGTGTTTCACTTGTTTTCACTTTACCCAGAGTTTGCAATTCTATTTCTCTCAACGCGTTTTGAAGGTTTCGCAGTGAAAACAAAAGCTTTATTTATAACTTCAACAGGTAGTAGGAAAGAATGTTTTTTCCTCGTTTATCCCATAGTGTGGAGTGAAGTTGAAAATGTGTTTCGAAAATATAGGAAGCATTTTTCGATTCACTTGTTCTTTCACGAAACATTCGGCTTTAAAGTGCTAATTTTCGTTAGAGTCGGGTGTCTTCTTCGTCCTGCCATCTAAATGGTAATATTGGATATGTGAAAATATTCACGGCACTAGCATATTATGATGAATTTAAAATGAAAACTATCACGGCTATGTTAGCTTTAGTAATTAATGAGTAATATTCGATAAACCTACAACTACGGAACCTTACATTTTTTAATTAGATTATTTAAAGTAAGCTATTTAGGGTTGAACTGAGCGAGAATAATGTTAACAACATGCCTATAAGAATGATTTTAATTTATGTAAAAATATCGTAATCGAACATAACAGTCATTTATTTATTTATTTAACAATTTTTGTACACAAATACAATATGTGAGACTTAATAATAGAAAATTTGTACAAAGGTACTGCTTATTTCTATCAGAAATCTCTTCCAGCAGACCTAGGAATGGAGAGGTGATGTAGAACTTGATTAGCGTGCACATTGTTTTTAACATACAAAAAATTATAATATAAACATACACATATTTACATAAATACTTAGCAAATATATATATATATATATATATAATACAAATATATATCAATGTATATATATATAAATTAACAAATATAGATATTAACAATACAGTAATAGTGACAAACTGTAATTATGTTAAGGAAAGGTAGTGTTCTTTGACTTGTCTTTTAAAAGAGTGAAGCGACTGAGAATCACGTATTTTACGTATTCACGTATGTACGTGAATACGTATGTACGTACGTGTGTGTCGTACGTTCACGTATTTTTTTTTCATTTGATAGTTACGGCCGCTGCTACCAATACAAGCCCATAGCATCAAAAATGCTTCACTCACTACGAATGAAACAGGGAAGTCTTTCTATGTAGTAAATGTTTTAGTTGCCAATGATTAAGTAATAAAAACATATTTGTTATTCTGAGAACTCCCGAACGTTATCTATCCGTTTAACCGTAGGCAAACTTAAACATTGCGATTTTTGTACCTGCACCCCAACCCCTCGGCTACCTGCCCAGAGCGGGAGCGACGCTCACCCAGAGCCATGTGTCTGCCCTTCAACTCGCTATCGGCGGCCGTTCGGTTCAGTCGTCACGTCAGTCGTGTCCCATCGGCGAATTCGGCAACATCTGTTTGGCGGAGGGGTGACCCACTGCTACATTATCGCTAAGTCTGGCGCGAAGCGGGAATGATAGATCACTACAGATAAAACTCGCGATTGTGAACTGTTTTTATATTGTGCATAGATTCATTTTCGTTTAATCGAATAAGTAGTGAGTAAGTTGTATATTATATTTATTGACATGCACACCTCTAGTTTGTGCTATCGAATTACAAGATGATTAGGTTTCGTGTACCTTCGATGAAGCCTAATTCGACTATTTAATTTGTTGTGTCAGTTTAATCAGCAATATACTAACATATGTGTAATTCATGCGCGCACGTGTTAAGTTGACAAGCTTTTTTATTGCCTACGTAATTATTTGCATGTTTCAAACGAATAATAATACACTTTTGTAACATGAGGAGTTTTAAAACTAAAGAGAGTTCGTTTTACTGTTTAATCTGTTTGGATCGGAATTTGATAATATGTTTTAATTTTAGAGATGGAACATTGAGTCGTTTGAAGACTGACTACCTTTTGCCTACCGTTTGCCTACTGTCATTTATTTATTAATATTAATAAGTGCATATAAACATATTTTTATACACATTGTATGAGGAGATAAAAGATAAAAATTAGTTTAAGAGATCTATTTTACTAGTAGATTTTATTCATTAACTGTATTGATTTTTCAGTGTTCATCCATCCATGAGATGATAAAAGATAAAAATGAGGAATGAGGTTATAAAAGATAAAAAAATAGTTTAAAAGATCTATTTTACTAGTAGTTTTTATTCATTCACTGTATTGATTTGTCAGTGATCCATCCATCCATCCATCCAAGAGCCCTTGGAGGTCCGCTGCTGGACATTTGTCAGTGTCATTCTTCCTAATAGGTTTCGCACTAAAAATCGTCGGGGATTGTATGGATTTTTAAAGTTTAATACTACAATATCGATCTAACCAGTGCAACAAGATGTTTCCTATCGATAGAAGACATGAAAAGATGACTTGGAGAAAAAGGCGAAGACAAGTTAGTATCCTTATCAGTAGACAGCCATTTCATCTACGATTTTTTATCTTCTCTTGAGTTTTATAATTTACATGTTACTTTTGATTTCTTTCTTGTTTAGTTTGACGACAACGAAACGACTTTATTTTTTTTAGTACGTTCTTATGGCCACATGCCGAGTTTTGACGACATTCATTCACATAAGTAGTTGTTTTTTGTGCTTCATGTTGAGCTAAAGTTATTTCTCTCAGTTAGGTGTGCATTTTCTGCTGATGTGCATAATAATACCAATAACAATATTATAAGTTACTTGCTGTAAAGATATAAGAGAACAATAATAATAAGTTAATAAAATATAAATATCTATAAATAGGACTCATCACATTGGTTTCAACACATGCGGATCTCCGTTTCGTTTAACCGGGAACACATCGGTGATTCCTGTGGTATTATACTGACGTCCGGGTGGTGATCACTAGTGTCACCACAAGCCATTAGAAGGCTCGTGGCTCGTATGCTCCTCTGTTTATTATTTATCGGTTCGTAGTAATAAAGTTCGGATAGTTGTAATTTTTTCTACTATTATATTATAATATTTATTTTTAAAAACCTGTTAAAGAGTAGAATTTCGATAGCGAGATGTCAAGGGAAATGCTAAAAATTCGAGATAGTGAGTTTTCGACTTAACAAGAATTTCGAGATATGAAGATTTTAACTGATCAAATTTCGACATAAAAAGGCGCAGTTTCTAAGAACATTTATTACTTAAAACAAATTACATAGGCAATGGATGTATTCATTCGTTGCACGTGTGCAAGTCATAAACAATAGATTAGAAGCCCCGAATAATCCTTTTGGATTTTATTGCTATGAGTTCGGGGAATCCCAAGTAAAAAGTCATCATATTTTATGAACTATGACTTACCTGTTTTGCCATTCCTGCTTTTTGCAATTCCAGTATTAAAATGTACCATTAATACCTCGCAAGGAAATCCATCACTCAATGCTGCTCCACTCGCAGCGTACATAGATTAAACATCAACCACTTACGACTGTTCTCAATATTCTACTATTTATCCATTATTCTTAAAATGTAAAGTTTATTATTATTTTACCTACTGACTTATCCCGGTGTAATGGGTGCCAACTTACCAAGATAAATGATTGGAAATGGCCGGTCAAACGTGCAATCATCGATGAAATGTATTTAACGATATTTTGTATAAATTTGTTATAGAGCACGATGGATCCCAGCATGCTCGGCCACTCGCCTCACAGTGTCCCCGGCCGCAGCACTTGGGGCGGGCTGAACATCTCGTACGAGATGCAGCAGGACCTCAGCAAGCCTGGGTGAGTTCTAAAACTTATTGCAGTGCCCCTGCTACATCTGCGTCAACGTTAATGTTGACGGCTGCGTCGGAATGAGTCTCAGTTAGCGCGTCAGTCCGCAGTTGCAGGGACATACGAGTAAAATTTACATATAAAAATGACTTTCTTCTTTTACTAAGTTGAAATATGATTCATCCAACAGGAGTTTGAACCTAGGAAGGTTCTCAAACTTCTCTATCCCTGTTCAACTATTACTCCCATAAAATGTTACAACGACAACGACCACCATCAGTTTAGCTCCGACATTTTCTGTTGTGAGAGTCCATCCATCCATCCATACATTCATTAGCCTTTGGAGGTCCACTGCTGGACATTGTGTCCCTTAATTAGCGCCACTCTGACTGGTGGAAGTTAATTTAAAAATTTACCCCGTTTCAATAACAGACTCGACTGTGGAGAAGGATGAAGCGGATAATGGTTCTGCCACAACGCACAGAGGATTCGTTTGGTGTAGCCGATGTAGGGTTGCGTGCTGCTAATACATGGCGGCGTATTTTTCATTTATTTTCTCAAAATTTTAGGACCAGCAGTTTCGGAGATGAAGGGACGGGGGAATGGTAATTTTTCATGCATTTTTGTATACCTTAAAATTAATACTTTCGGGCGTGTCTTTTCAACTTTTTCTGCTCAGTAGATTCGGAAAAGTCTACTCATAACAAGTGTAAATCATCATAAACTCTGAAGTTGTCTTTTAAATAAAACACAACTGATCTGAAATGTCATCTTCGCAGTTTAACAATGTATGTTATATTTATGTTCATAAAGTTTTGTAAATTTAGACTTTCGTGTAAGCCGTGTTTGCCTATGATGAAATTAGTATTTTCACTTTTTGACGCGTATATTATTTCATATTCAACATATTATCAACAAGCTCAACTGTACTGCAGTACCTATACGCATTGAGGTTGGAAGTCGCAGTTCAATGAACGAGTTTCTACTTTTTACAAGCTTTTGTTTAACTTGCAATGTATGTATGTTTGTCCGGGTGGAATCTTGCAACTGAATATTAAATCAGTTATCTTTAACCGATTGAGCCGAAATTTTGTATATACCTAGTCTGGCCATAAATACTGTTACATAAAAACTTTTCTTTTTTTCAGCTTTTTAATTATTTTGAATTTGGAACACGTATACGAGTATTATTATAAAAACTTCTTTCGATTTCGCGCCATTTCACATACTTTTTCGTGTTCATTATCAAATTACAATATGGAATGGGGTGTTAAAGAAAATAGGATTGCAGTGATCGCCTTGCACAAAGTGGGTATGGAGCCGTCGGTCATATTCCAGACACTTCAAAAGATTGGCATCAGCCGTATGTTCGTATATCGTACAATCAACAGATACAACAACACTTCGTCTGTCGAAGACCAGAAAATATCGGGGGCGGCCGCGTGCTGTTAGAACTACAAAGGCTGTTAATGCTGTTAAAGCCAAAATTCGTCGAAACCCCATTGTTGCGTTGGGCATTTTTAACACGCTCACTGCGTTAGTCAAATTTGATGACTTTCAATGGGTGTATTATATCCGAAGCACGAGTTGGCCCTGGTGCGTTGCTGGGTCGAAAAGATCCGTTTGACTTGCATCTGTTTAGGAGGACTTTTCTTTATAGGTATAATGATTATTGCATATTCTTTTATAGCAATATATTGACAGATAAACACTCAATAAAAGGCTAGAATCGTAGGTAGATGCACTGAATGGTTTGTTTGCAAAGAAAGGGATTACCTGTCGGTTCTTTACAACCCGTTATCCGCACTGGTTAGTAAAAGTGTCGATAAAATTTTAGTGTTGTGGATGATAAAAAAACATCGATAGCGATAAAATAAATGCTGGTTGAATAATTTTGTATACCAATATTTGTATTCAATCACTGAGCTATACTGGTTAATGGTGTGGGTAAATCTGGTGGCTGGAAGTTGATGTCTGAAATTCATAGGACTTGTAATGTGTGACCATTTGACGGGGTAGTATATTACATTATCAGATATTATGTACCTAGTCTGGCCATAAATACTGTTACATAAAAACTTTTCTTTTTTTCAGCTTTTTAATTATTTTGAATTTGGAACACGTATATTATTTTAAAAACTTCTTTCGATTTCGCGCCATTTCACATACTTTTTCGTGTTCATTATCAAATTACAATATGGAATGGGGTGTTAAAGAAAATAGGATTGCAGTGATCGCCTTGCACAAAGTGTGTATGGAGCCGTCGGTCATATTCCAGACACTTCAAAAGCTTGGTATCAGCCGTATGTTCGTATATCGTACAATCAACAGATACAACAACACTTCGTCTGTCGAAGACCAGAAAAGATCGGGGCGTGCTGTTAGAACTACAAAGGCTGTTAATGCTGTTAAAGCCAGAATTCGTCGAAACCCCATTAGGAAGCAAAAAATCTTATCGCGAGAAATGAAGATTCCCGCTAGGACTCTGTCGCGTATTATAAAACAAGACCTGAAGCTCGGTGCTTATCGTCGATATACAGGACATGCCCTAAATCAATCTTTACAATTAAAGAGAGTGGATCGATCAAAACGCCTTCTGTCGCGATACGCAGGTTAAAGGCACAGAAATATCCTCTTTACCGATGAAAAAATTTTCACGATTGAAGAATACTACAATAAGCAAAATGATAAAGTGTACGCTCATAGTTACAAAGAAGCTGCTCAAGTGGTCGGGAAGGTACTACGTGGTCATCATCCTGCGTCAGTGATGGTTTGGTGGGGCGTGTCTTATCAAGGAGTCACAAAACTGCATTTTTGTGAAAAAGGAGTGAAAACTTCAGCCAAAGTGTATCAAGATACAGTCTTGGATCATGTCGTGAAACCTCTCAGCAATACTCTTTTTAAAAATATACCGTGGACTTTCCAACAGGACTCTGCACCTGGTCACAAGGCACGAACTACCCAAGCCTGGCTTGAAACCAATGTTCCGGACTTTATAAGAGCTGAAGACTGGCCCTCATCTAGCCCAGACCTCAACCCTTTAGACTTCAAATTATGGTCAGTTTTAGAGGACATGGCCTGCTCTAAACGACACGGCGACATTGAGTCTCTTAAAAAATCTTTGGAGCAAGCAGTGGCGAAATTTCCGTTGGAAACAGTGCGTAAATCCATAGATTCGTGGCCAAACAGATTAAAGGCCTGTATAAAAGCCAAAGGTGGCCATTTCGAATAGAATATTTTTTTATTTTTTGCTGAGACTTTAATAAATATGTAGGTATAAATTTTATTAATATTACATTACTTCATTTAAAAAAAAGCATTTTCATTTGTAACATAACTTATGGCTGGACTAGTTACTATTGAAGTATAATGTCATAGAACAGACATCTCGAATAAAATATGTGTCCAGCCCGGGAGGTTCGATTTTCTCCTTTCAAAATCGAACGAATCCATTGAAGATTGAAGCCACGTGGCGCCAATGCATTGGGACATACATGGTGTTCGCGGTGTCTGTTCTATACGCTAGTAATAATACTTCAATGGTATATACACGCTTATTTTGAATGACAATGCATGCATAGCTATGTGACGTCATTCTAATTCCAATATGGCGGATCGTCCAAGATGGCGGACAATTTTTTTTTCTGAACTACCACAGTATGGGTATTAAATTAAAGGGCTTGCTGAGGAGAACACGAAAATTAATACAACGTCACATTAAAGCTTGTTTTTTTAAAGTTTCTTTCTACCACTAATTTATTCTTCATTATGTTAGACAAACAAAAAACTCTAATGAATTAATCTATCCACATATTCTATAATAAAACTCAAAGGGAAAATTTTCTGTACATTGAGTATTTTTTCAAAATTTCGATCAGGGAAACTTCAAAAATTATTGTCTGTCTGTTTGTTTGTCCGGGCATCACATGAAAACCCTTGAACGGATTTCGATGAAAATTTGTAAAGTTGTTACTAATTAATACTCTGGGTCATATTTTAGGAAACTTTTTATCCCTGATAATTAGGTTACTCTGGGAAACGGAATGAAATTTTGTATGGAATATTTTAAAATTTTATTTTTCATATAGGAATATTTTAAAATTTTATTTTCAACCGATTTGCCTCTTTGCAACAAATGTTCCTTGCTTAAATTTTTCAAAATTTTGCAAGAAAAAGGAAAAATACAAATTAATGTGAATATTGCTTATTTTTCAAAACCTGTTCCTGGAGGAATCCTTTGTGATTGTATCGTGTATTTCAATATATAAATTACTAAATATAACTACTTAAATATAAATTGCAAGAGGTACAAATAAGGTAAAACATAATTTCCGTATGCAAAGCTGCGGGCAACAGCTAGTGTTAAATAAATGCTTTTAGACTTTTGTTGTAATTTGAGACTGGGTCATATAGCTGTGCACGCTATGCATTTTGCCATTTAGGCGAACATTCATGTTATTGATTGGAAGACAAAATGTTGCTGTGCTGTTGTAATACTCGTATTTAATAACACAAAAGTTAATGTACTGTAAAGCAGCAAGGAAGCAAAAGCGTGATTTTTATTTTTAATATTTTTCTAAAGCGAAGGCTTCACTGTTGCTACAACTTCAGGCAGGTTTGCGAATTATTTCTTGCGATTATAATATGTTGTTCTTTTGTGATGTGTAATATGTGTATTGTCTGTCTATTTTTGTTGCCATACATTTTAATTAGGGATTGCTTAGTCAATTTTGATGTTTTAAATTATTTAGTGATCCCAATTTTTTTATGATTTCATCACAATCCTGAGATTTTCTATACTAGTTGACTGCTCGATATCGCGACATATTATATATTTAGCATTTTCTAGCATAAGTACAAGTCATCAAACGTTTAATGTCCATCCTTTAAAACTTACAAAAATACAAATATATCTCTTTTCGAATTATTCTTATGACACTATAGAGAGTACCTACGAGCATGGTGTTACCTTTTGCAGGGTGAGCGGCGTGGCGGGCCCCAGTAAGGACCCGAACGGGAACACCATGGTGATGGGTAGCGTCCCCATGCAGCCGACCACCATACGCACCAAGAAGCGACAGGCCATGGCCACTTCTGTCGTCTCCATGACGTCACAGCCTCAACCCTCTGCTATACGTAAGTATTGCGTTACGTGTTAAAACTAGTAACAGTCCATGTTTTGTAATGAATTCTCACCCTCAGTGGAAAAAAAGCATAAGTCGTTTTACGTTGAATTTTAGTTATTAATATGATTGGAAAGAGGGACAAAAGCTGCATATGCTCAATTTTATACAAATTACCATTAATCTTGACGGTTTTGTGCAAAAAATCGTAATGTAAATTCCTTTGACTACTTACTGATATTTTAACAGTTTTTTTGCTCTCCTGTAAAATTGCAATTTTCAACTTATGCCTTTTTCCACTGAAGGTTGCGATTTACGCAAGTTGAACTCTGAATTCGATACTTCTGTCCGTTTGTTGTTAGTATCGATTATTGGAAATGATACAACTTTTAAAGTGCTTCGGTCCTATGACAATATAATTAACCGTTTAGTTGCGCAAATTGCGAAAGATTTATTTTTACTTTTGATTCACACAACTTAAATACCAAGGATTATTTTTTTTCTCCCTGATTAAGTTTTTCAGGGACTTTGATTAAATAGATTTTTATCATAAAATTAATTAAAGAAATCACTTAGGAATATGAATGATTGGATAGGTTTTTTTACGCAAATAGTTAATTCACCTAATGGTAATTGATCGTTGCAAAAGCACGCGTTGCCGGCCAAGAAATAAAAGAGAAAAATAAACTAGCTCTTAAGGCCCCTCGGAACAGGACGAGTTGTTTGATTGATTTAAGCAAGAGGGTGGTAGCTAGTCGCGTAGGCTTCATATCTTTATTTTATTTTTGTCTGTCTCACCGAGGCATAGCGCCGAGCGGTATTAAAACTCCAAAACCGTAGAATAAAATATTGAAAAATATTTTTTCAGGGTACCTCCCCTACAGGTAACCTGATGATGAACTTTTTTTTTCGTTGCGTACCGCACAGTGGGGTATCGTTGAAAAGGTCTTTCAATAATTATGAGTCTTCTAGACCATTTTTAGATTTAGGGGTTCGTTTGCGAAATATTTAACTATCACTATCACGGCTATGTTAGCATAAGTATTTAATGAGTAATAGTCGATAAACTTCGGAACACCCTACATTGCGCGTGGGCTGACACGCACTTGCCAGGTTTTTTTCAGACGAGACTTATTTTGTAAATAATTTTGGCATTCCTATTGGAATATTAATTCAAATTAGTTTAAAAAATACTTTAATTTTTCCATCATTATTTTTTAATTACAAATAAAGATAAAAAGACAACATGAGTTTGTTTACTAATTAGGACTCTAAAAATGGGAGTATAATAATGAATGATCGATGTTTGTTGACCAGAGAGCGGTGCGGCGACGGGGCCTGGCCAGGCGGGCGTGCGCCGCGCGCCGCCGCCGCTCGCCATGTACCAGGAGACCATCAAGGACTCCCCGCCGAGCTCGCCCAGTCAGTATCTACAGTCTACACCAATCGTAATCATTGATTTGACGACCCATGTGGTGCAATGGTTACCATACTAGATCGCCGCGCCAAGGGTCCTGGGTTCGATTCCCAGCGAGGCGGAAATTTGAATGATGAGTTTGAATTTCTGTTCTTGGTCTGGGTGTGAATGACCTTGTCTTGTGTGTTGCCCATAGCACTCACGACACAAGGAATCGTAGTGTAGGGCTATGAATGTGAAGCGTTATTTATTTATTTATTTATTGAAGTAAAGTCATAGAACAGACATCTCGAACAAAATGTGTCCCGCCCGGGAGGTTCTGTTTTCAAAACTGAGCCCCCGTTCTTCTTTCAAAATCGAACGAATCCATTAAAACTTGAAGCCCATTGGCGCCAATTGATTGGGACATGTGTTCGCGATGTCGGTTCTATATGCCAGTAATAACTTCAATGATCGTTATCCTACAGATATATGATGATGTGGCCTCACTTTGACTTTCATCTATCAAATAACAAACATGTTCATTATCTATCATTGTATGTTATCGTATTAGCAATAATTAGGTAAATAACCCATACAATAACAGGGTAATCATTATCCTATAAATAAGTTTTTAAATATTGGAAAAACATTCGGGCCGCCCTCTCTATAACAACACAGCTAATCCTAATGCTTCGTGAGTTAATTGCGTGGGAGTTAAGTTAGTCAACATCTTAATTAAATAATTTAGGAATTTTTAGAGTCAACCTACGCTACATTTATTATCTTACTAATTTTCATTACAGTAAAAAGATTTTGCTTTTACTTAGACTATTTTTAGATAAATAAATAGAATAATGTGAAAAATCCCCACTTATTTAAATAACTAGGTTGGTCCTAAAGTGACGTAACTAACTGATCGAACTATAAACATAGCAGTTCTTGTTTGTTTGCATTCACACACATATTATGTGTGTATCAAAACTTTCTGCAGCCATGTATTTAATTCGAGTGTTATATGAAAACAAAAATGACGTAAATTCAGTTTCTTTCTTTATAGGCTCGGAGCGAACCCTCAAACCAAAAATGGAGTCAAGGTAATTTTTTTACTCTTTTACAACGTCTTCGATACAGCATCGTTTCCTTCTCAGTCGTTTGATGAATCACAACACGCATATATGTATTAAACTGGATGGTACAAAGCTCAACTATCTCGCAAGGTATCTGGTACTAAAACCTCGTGGTTCATCTGTTTCCCCCTCAACCAGGGCACAAAGGTTTGGATTCAAGGATGGATACCATCCTTCAGAAAGCCCCAACTCTGCTGGCTCTATAAAATTTGTTTGACTGACAACACACGTCTTTCATTACGAATTCTAATTGTTTTGAAGCCTATACGTTACTCCCTATTTTAGTACTATCGATAGCGCGTGCTTCACGACGCAAGCATTACGGAAAACACATTTTGTGACCTCGTGTGCAGCGAGATTTTACGACTGCTATAAGAATCAATGCGGCTCAATACATATTATTCAACGCGACGGCATTGATCTCACGTAGTTCGTAAGAGACGCTACTTTGTAAAGTCCGATTTACACGTATTAAGTAGTTAAGTAGATAACTAAATTTTAAGTAAATTAATACTAATAATTTATTTAAAATTTACTTATCTACTTAATACGTGTAAATCGGACTTAAGTATGAAGTGAATTGGTGGTTGATGTATTGCGTGTGCGTGTAGCAGGCTGGGTGGTGGTTGCACGGCGCCGCACATGCTCGGCAACGAGTTGAACCCCGAGAGCGGTGCCGCGGCGCGCCTGCAGGAGCAGCTGACCGCGGAGCTCGCGGCGCACGCGGCCAGCGGCGCCGGACTGGACCCGCTCGTGCCGCCGCCGCTCATCAACAAGGCCGCAGCGGTAACTATACACACACACACACACACACACACACACACACACAGCGACTCTTAGTTACACACATGCGAGACACACTATACTAAACGCAAAGACTTGTAGCAGGCGGAGTAATAAAATGTGCAAAAGAAACGGCACATCATTTTCTCTCTCGCACTTGCACTGTTTAGGGATGACGTCACACAGGCACAGGGATGCGAAACACCTAATTTCCATAAACAGTGCAAGAGCGAGAGAGAAAATGATGTGCACCGTCTCTTTTGCACGTTTTATTACTCCGCCTGCCACGAGTCTTTGCGTTTAGTATAGCAAGCGTGTACGTGTGTGCATGCAACCCACACAAACACATGTATTGTGTCCATACTGACGCACGTGACGCACAATGACTCAACTGACAGGCGACGCACATTGCACGCGCGCACTAGCAAACGTGTACGTGTACGCACACAGCATACACATACGTAAAACAAGAACTAGCGGGGTTAGTCATGCAGTTAGTACATACACCTGCATACGTGCGCTCTATCTAGCGCGTACGTGCGCGCACGTCTGTAGCCTGCTACGACGATACTTTTACGAGTTAAAACTCAAGCAACACAAACAAAACTAGTTTATAATTTAGATTATAGGCTAGTACTAAACAAAAATTTAGTTCCTATTTCAAAACAGTTGCTATAGGCGATTGAATGTATGCGATCTATAGGAATAGCAATTTACGTGAATATATCACTGAATTTATAGAATTATAGAGTCTAGAATTATAGCATTTATAGAGTCGCCCATTAGGCAGGTTAAGATGCTTTTTTTGCAAATAAACAGCTATCTTTAACATTTTGCTAACTATTAGAGTTCACTAAAATTAGATACGATGTTATGAGAACTTTGTAATCTATATAACCTGACCCTACGAATCTAAGTGACACAGATCATCTATAATATTTTTTTAAAATTATATTAGTCTTACAGCACTGATCGCTATAATAAAAATACTCAATATATAGGCTGTTATGATTATGTTTTTGTGTCTGTAGGATTAGCGCATTTTGGGCATTGAACATATAACCATTTAGTTAACAACTCTCCGACAAAACAAAACCACTTCAGTAGACAAAAATGTGCTCTAACAAATCTATGTTCATATATATAATATTATAACAAATCTGATATTTAGTACATATTAGCCTACTCAGTGTATTTATATTATGGAGATCAGTGGATAATGTGTTCTCATGGCAGCGTATATAAATAACAGGTATAGCAGTAATGTCAAGTAATGTCGCAGTTTTATTTGGTTGTTACGGTTACTTGCACAAGTTAAAATTTCGTAAAAATTTGTTCTTTATTAGAACTGGATTGGATTTTTTGTATTATGCTAAATTTTGTGTAGTAAACTTATGCATGCACAAGTATCTAATGACTACAAGAGAACACAAGAATCATTTTGTGTGAAATGCTCGGTTCGATGAAAAATATTTATGTTCATGAAAATTAAAATTATTTATTTTCTGTCTTTTTGTTTTGAACAGCTGTTCATTGAATTTAATTAATGTTACACCAATCTCGAATGAAAAATGAGTGTCTGAAAGTGTCTGAAATTAATCCTCATGGAAATACGTATATTGTACTTACTTAACGGTTAACTATATTTTAGTTTTCATTTTATTATTGTTAATATCTAATATTTTTGTTCATGACCCTGGGAAAGTTTTAACCGACGGACGTTGGTAGTGGTACGTGCTGATTGTTATCAATTTGTATTTTTTGACAATTCGGAGGGAGTTTTCTTGTGTTCTACTTGTGTAGCTAGAAACTGCGACATTGACATCAGTCGGCTACTTAGGCTACAAGGCTGGCTAATGTAAAAGAAAATTAATTCATATTTTAATACGAGTACACACACTCATGTTTTTAGTTAAATCTTTGGGAAATAAAATACATCGATTAATACAGTTAACGATTAGACTAGTTACAATAACTATTCTTTTTAGAGATTAATTATTATATCGATGGTTATATGATGTGACAAAATCGGAATAGAAATTAGAAATTAGTGTCAAAGAGTTGATAGATCACATCAACTCTCAAGTTGCGAATGCTCAAATGTTGTGAGATTTATTCGTTCCAAATTTATTAACATTTTTCTCATGAATATCTATCTTTGTTCCTCTAGAAATCCCATTGGGATGATTTCCCCATCGACCTACGGGTAAGAAATTATTAAACTGAAACTTTATTATTGTATTAATTGTATCGTCTATAGTTATTGGCCGATGTAATTGGACAAAATATATGAAAACGCTTGAGGGTGTAGCATGATTGGTCAATTCATTGCCTGTCAAAAGGGCCATATTATACTCATATCGAGTTAAATGGAGAAACGATACAAAATTTTAAATTCCTGAACCTTTTTAATATTGAGACAATTGGACCGTATACTCACATGTGAAGTGCTTGAGACATGGCATGAGATTTTTTTTAAATTTTTGGTTTGAAGTTCTAATTTAAATTATACTACTATTTTCTGTGTTCGTTAATTACTGATATACACACATCAACATTGTTTAGAAATATTGAGATACATTACTCGGTACACGAAAAACAAAAAACCGGGCAAGTGTGTGTCAGCCCACGCGTAATGTAGGGTTCCGAAGTAGTAAGTTTATCGACTATTACTCATTAACTACTTAGCTAACATAGCCGTGATAGTTTTACTTGTAAATTTATCATAACATATCCTATTTTTGAGAATTCTTTCACTTGTCCAACTCCAACCGTTTAATCGGCAGGGCGAGGACACTTGACTCTAACTAAAATTAGCACTTTAAAACCAAATATTTTTTTTATTTCGCAAACGGACCCCTAATTCCAAAAATGGTTTTGGAAAGCCAATAATATTTTTGAAAGACCTTTTCAACGAAACCTCACACTATAAGGTACGCGACGAATATAATAAAAATCTCATCCTCACGTTACCTGTAGGGAAACAAAATAAGTACGAGTAGAACGGTTAAATCGGGCGATCTTGCCAACTAGTGCAAATCACTCAGATTAAAGAAATAAAAGGCAAATCACCGAAATGAGAGATTATTACGATTATTCCGCGTTCTTTCAGTTCTATTCATGTCTTATTGGCGTGTATTTTGTACCTGTTACTTCACAAATCTCACAGTACAATTCATATTTACCGTCATTTGCAAAAATTATAGCATCTTCCGATAGGGTGATTACTTTTGCGCCACCCTATATTTAAAACGTAATCAAGTCAGTGCAATCATTGAATAATTAAAGTAAGACTAAAAATATAAAAATGTCGATGCTCATAATACGTATGTTTTTGTTGTATTTTATGTGTTATCTGAGTGTGGTGTGACACGATGGCGTCTCTGCGACATTTTTTGAATTCAAGTTGCGATGCAGTAAAAGTTATTATTTTAAATTTTTTCGCTTCTACATTATAACTCAATAACAATGTAAATATCGCTTATAATACTTTAATAATATTAACTGCTTGTAAATACAGCATATTAAAACTAATTGAGTTTAAAAATATCTTATCAACATTTGCTTTGTAATTTTAAGTCATACATTGATAAAAATATGAATAACCAATGACAACAGGTCGCTGATCGTCCTATATTATAATATTTCTAAACATTGTGAATATGTGTATATTTATTGTATACGTTTCGTTAATGTAGAAGTTACAATAATTTCAAATGAGACAGAATTAAAGAAAAGTAGTGATTAACGTTTTTTTAAGTATAAAGAATAATGGCGATCGTACTATGAACGTTATTTTTTATGATATTATAGAAACTAATGGTACTGACAAGAAATATTTTTATACAAAGTATTTGAAATATTATAATACTTTAATGCACAATTTTGCCTGATAATAACTGAAATCAAATGTGTGTATGTAAACCATATGTGGTTGTGTACAATATATTATGCTAAATTACAATATAATAATTTGTCTAACAAGTAATAATTCAGTAATCGCATTAAATTAAAAATTGTTATTAGTAGCTTAAGTATTTTCGTCTTTGCATTTTAGTATAATAATTTATAACAGTAATTAAATATATATAAACAATAATAACTTTTCAAATTATAATTTGAAGTAATTAGAAATCTTGATGTTTTATTATTCAATTTACTTTGAAATCATTATCGCTGTTATTCTTTAGACTCGGCCAAAAACAGATAAAAGATGTGAAAAAATTAAGTTCTCAAGTTGGGAAAAACAAATTTGTGAATGCAGTGAAGAAGAAATCACCGTTCTTTCATTAACATTTCTCTTCATTTCCCTAGAAACAAGACTGGTCAGACATGCCCATCGATCTAAGCATCGATATAAAAAGGGTAAGATATTTGTCTGAAGCTGAATGTTTTATGGACAATTAAATGTAATAGGATCGTTAGCTGCTCGAGTGTAGTTAAATGTGTAGGAAATATCTATTTTACCTATTATATTTAAAAAATAATACATCATATTATATGGTATTGGTATTTTCTTTTATTACATTTAAATTGGTCTTTCCCGGCGCACATAAAAATCTGCACACATCGATATTTTTTTAAAAGAATGGAATGGAAGGGTTTATTGAATACTCTTTGTGTAATTGATTTTTTTTTGTTTTGCTCATTGTATCAGAATTGAACACATATAATATTTAATTTCAAAACAATTTATTAAAAACGACTTAATGTACCAAAAAAAAATAATAATCTTGAAATACACTGTAAAACCACATGCCATTGAATTTCGATAACTTTAAACTTGATAATTCGGTATGTAAACTTTAATTGCCTGTTGCGTTTTTTTTTTGTCTATAAGTACCAAACTACCTAATATATATTGTCAAGATAGGATAGGTATATATTTTATAATATATATTTATATTAAAAGAAAACGTAGATACTTTAAGGTGTAGCATGATTTATCAATGTGTTGTCCGTCCAGTGGCCACAAATTGGCCTATTTAATTTTGAAGTGGAACATCGAAGAAAAATCGAAATTCATTATTCCTCGTTGTTGTTAGATATTCATTGTCGTGTAGATTCTACGATGCGCTTGAGTTATGGCATGATTGTAAGATTTATTTTAAGTTTTATGTACTTATTATTTTAGGCTGAAAGCCCATTTGTTAGCATCAATTTATAATTACGCCGTACGATTTTATCGAATCGTAATCTATGCCTTGCTTCAAGTAACACGGAGCCTTAGTGCTGCCAATGTTAACAATCTGTTTGTTCACACATGGATTAACTCCTACACTTACGTGTTTTAACAATATGGATTCTGCCCTTTTGATAAAGAACTGAATTATAAGTATAAAAATAATTTTGTAATATAATCTGACTTGATGGTCTGTGAAAAAGGCCATAAATCTACTAGAGATATATCAGATACTTTATTTTTGCATACAAAATTGATGCCAACAATTGTGCTCCGAAGTATGTCATTGTGCTGTTTAATATATTATGTGTTATTTTTCATTATATTCATCCACGCATTATGATCGTTCGGCTCATTTGTGGGAGTCATTATTCTACCATTTTATACCGAGCGCGTATGCCGGGGGTGTTTCCATCTGAACGTTGATATAATGATGATGTATAATTTATGAGTATACGAATACAACATGATACAAAATACATAATAAATTTGTCAGAGGATTTTGTAGCTTAAGAATTTTAGTTCTCAAAAGAATAACAAAATTCAGTTATATAGAGAAACAACAATTGGATTCACTCGTAATAATAAACACAAAAGGATACATATAAAAATTTTACATCAGTTTACGGCGGTGAGTAGATAAAATTACAAAATAATCTAGCAAATAGAACTGATTTAATGATTAACCAATAATTGTTGTTGATGTGACCTTTTGACGACATAAGACCCGGTGTCCACCTGCGTAGCGTGACAGAAACGTGATGTTTTATGTCAGTAGAAGCACGCTGAATGGCACATCAAATTGTGTCATGTCACATGCCACGCCACGCAAATAGGCGCTACTTCATACAGTTCAATTAACCGCCGGTGTCTAGAAGGCTGATCAAAATCAACTAGCACGTATATTACTTTAACAGCATTGTCAAAATAAATACAGTTTCTAAAACGTTGAATAAAGTTAAAATAACAGTACATGGAGCCTTTCAGAAACTGGCGGTGAGTGTCGAAACCAGGGGCCAGATCAATTATCACATTGCTTAGTTGGGTACCGGCATTGAGACGTCATCAAACAATAAATAATATATGACATACCATATTTATTGTTAACGATTCTTGGCTTTAATATGTTTTATCATTTGCATTTCATCATACACATCTTATGCTTGAACGGTATTGTATGGCAACGTGTGTAGGTACATTACACATACTATATCATGTGTATAATGCCAAATTAAATATGAGCATTATACCTTGACACAGGAGCCATCTTTATGTTCTGTTACAATTTGGGATTTAATAATAATTATTAATTTAAATGCGTGCCTATTAAAATTGTATTTAAGCAATCTTTGCACGCGGTATATAAAAAACTATAGGATGAGGAAATATGCCTGTGTTAAATTGTGCGTGTACTATAAATTTACACAAGTCACGTGGCTTCAATATCTTCAAGAAACATGGCTCCGGCGCTAGCTAGCGTAGCTCGAAAACGCCTCCGTTTCTGAATCTCAATTGAAACAGAACGTTCATACCATAATCCTCAAATCGGATTTCATATGCATGTTTCGCATTTCGCAGATGATACGCAGCGAGCATATAATATTTTAATTTGGAGCATGGCGCGAAGGGCCTGCGAGTAAATAGATTATATGTTAAATGTGGAGATGGAGTGTGTTTATGAGGGTACTAAGGTCCTGGTGACGTATAGGTTGCGACTAGCCGGCCGGGCACGGGCGCGCAGAGTCTCGACCAGTTGCTCGAGCGCCAGTGGGAGCAGGGCTCGCAGTTCCTGATGGAGCAAGCGCAGCATTTCGACAGTGAGTATAACAGTATGTACATAGCATCCCGATCAATATAACAACAAATATAGAACTAAGTGTGTGTGTGTGTGGTGCATGCGTGTAAAACACCGCTAGTGAACGCTTTCACACTTAATCTACTCCCGCTAACTTGCTAGAACAAGCCTGTATCGATATTAGCAATAAACGCTACCCTAGTATGGTTGATGCAAAATTTCAATTTTCCATAAGTAATTGTTTATAAAAATATGGACTATAAGTAAGTAGATACAGTCAACAGCTACATAAATAGTAACATTTTGATACTTGAAATACTTGTGTCGATTAGTAAAATCGTGTAAAATCGACTTGCCTGAGCGCAGTGTTTATTGTTAATATCATAAAATTTGTGTTTCTGATCATGCTTTTAACTATTCAGTTAAACTGAACAAGATGTTATATTGAACACACGTTCAGTTTAACTGTTTAGTCATCTTAATTTTCCTCAGTTTCGCGAAATATCCTGCACGTTTTATGATTTTATTGTTGCGGTTTGCGATTGTTTGATGTAATTGTTCGTGTGGTATGTATTCGGGATGATCTGTAATAGAAAATTCAATGATAACACTGACTTGATTCATCTAACTATCGCTTAGCCATTTAACACGTGTTGCTTGCTTGCCTTGGAATGAAACCGATATAGATGATCACAATAAGTATCTCTTAAAGTGAAAAAACTATACCAAAATGAGAATTTTTGCTACATATTATGACTTCAACCCATTAATGGCCCATTACTGGGCACGGGTTTCTCCTTTTGAAGAAGCCTAGAGCTTACCTCCACCACGCTGCTCCAATGCAGAGGGCTTGGTGGATTTGCTACATATTAACTCACACCTTTATATTGGGATAATTTTTGGCATATTAGGAAAGGGTTCGGTTTCACGGGATAATACTTAACTAGATCGATATCGGTATTATTCAAGCAGTAGATATAATTGCATGTCAATCCTAGTACGTGAAATACTACATGTATTTTTAGCTGAACTCGACGGTATTTTGTGTTGTGTAATCCAAAAAAACATTCAAGTAATCTGTTCAGAAGAATACAGGACACTCAAATATGAAGTATGAACAAAATTCCATCTCGTAAAAAAGTGTTCAAATCAAACAAAAGTTAACGATAATAACTCAACACATTCAAGAAAGAAGGTCAAGGCACAGTTCATTCACGGCTGAAGATTTTCTGGAGCTGAAACAAAACTTTTTAACAGTGACCATGTTATACTATATGAACTTATTTTATAGAATTATAGATATTAATGCAATGTTGAAAATTATGCCTAAGACCTGAGATTTTTCTTTAACATGATTATTATTATACTTTTGTTTTTAGTTTTTCTTCCTATAGTTATAGGTTAGTTATAAGGGCTATTTCTTTTGAACTTGGGTTTAGATGACCAAATAACATAAAATGCCAAAGGTTACAACAAAAAATAACATGACGTATTAGATTTACAAGCTTTTTGACAGCTAATACTAATTTCAACTGTACATAATATACAGTTGCCAATGCCAGCACAAAACTAGGAGCATTTTTGTATGTAATGTACTGCTAAATGATCAAATTAACAGAGTGTGCCTGTGTGAAGTTGAAGCATGTTTCTACTGTCACTAGTACATGTATAATATTATGTATATAGACTGTTCTTCCTTACTTGTCTTGTCTAACAACATTTTAATTCTAAGTACAGAGAATCGAAAGGTTGTGAAACTAATTAAGGAACAACGTTTACTCGATATAATAATAATCGATATAAAGGGTAAGAATAATATCGTTCAAACCAGAGAGTCAATTGTAAGACCAGTTTTTATTAAGTTTTCTTTTATTACTATTTCATTCTCGTCTACTGTTTTATAAAATTGCAGTTTTGTGATTAGACTTAGTAACTATCATAATTGTAGATCATAATTTTTAGATAGTTTACTCGTATGTAATAAATATGTAACAAAGCCAATTTGACATGTGCTAAAAGTATCATGTACAAAGGTCTTTACGTTCAAGGTAGTTTTACTAGTTGTTTCTTTGCCATGCGAGACAATAGAACAAAATATGATATACTCCGTATGCGAAGAACAGTCATGGATAAATTAGATGAACTACATTCGCTTGATTGTCTGCAAACCAATCAAAGCATTGATGATGTGCGATATTGGGAAAATGTAACATTTTAGCGATTCTAGAGTTTCATCGCGGTTCACATGCTAATGTAGAGCCATTGTTAAGACTAATTTTTCAGTGTAATATAGTGGATTTTTTAAAAAATAATAATAGCATTCTAAATGTAAACGATTCGTATATTGTTTTAGCGATTGTGACCCAGTTACATGCATCATGGTCACTTCCCTTGATAATTTACAGTTACACCCGTTTACATTTAAAATAGAAACATTTTATTGTATCCGCGACTATATAAGTTTAAAATCTAATAAGAAAACAGTGATATGATATGATGTTTCCATAGTGTAATAATTATGTTAGCACTCGGCTTGTGTCGATCCTAGTGATCGACAAAGAAGCAACAGTGGGCGCGGTCGGTAGTTGGATGGGTGACCGCTACTGGCAAAGAATTCTTCAAAGAAAGAGTGTTCCGTGCTTCAGAGAGCACGTTGAGTCGTCGGTCCCGGTTGTTATCATATGATAACAGTCGTTAAGCCATGTCGGAGGCCCTCGAGTAGTTTGAAAACTTCCGACATTTGGGTTGGCCATTAACCCCTCCACCAATCCGCATTGGAGCAGCGTGGTGGAGTATGCTCTAGGCCTCCTCAAGAGGAGACACCCGTGCCCAGTGGTGGGCCATTAATGGGTTGAAGCCAAATTATTACACTATGAAGATATACATCATTGATAATAGCATTAAAAATAAATTGGCGCTGCTCTGTTAGTTGATGTAATGTATATAATTTGAGAAATTGTTTTAAATACTAGTAATAGTAGAATGAGCATGCTTGCCGGTAAAGACATATTGCCACCAATCACATTCATTGCCACAAGAAATGTTATTGTTGCTGCCTTTCTGAATTCAGAAGTATATTACCAACATTGTTTAATATATCATTTTATATTATTTATATCTTCATTAAATAAGTTGATGAATGGGTCATACATAAAAGTCGTGTAAAGAGAGCATACTTCTCGTCTTTATATTGGATATTAGCTGTGCCTGCGACTTTGTTCATGTTTTATTATCGTGTAAATAACTATAAACGCTTGAAAAAACACAGTTATTTTGAAATCACAGACACTTCAATTTTATTTATTTATATAGATGGCAGCACTGAGTGTGGCAGAATCATGTATTGTCTTACCCAACATGCTTAGTCTACGGCAGCGCTTGCTCACATGTCAAATTTGTACCGGGAAGATGTCTATACAACAATTATGTACAAGTAAAATTTTTGTAAATTAATATTTAAAAAAAACCTTACAAACACATCCTTATGTCTTTTTCGTTTTATTTTAAAATAATGTATTCATACTCATTTTTTTTGGTGTACCATGATATTCCCGTTTTATAAATTTGACAGCATCGTCACAGGGGCATCCCCCTGTGATGGCGAATCACAAACGAAGATCTGTGAATTCGAATAGATATAAGTTTTCGGCTGATTAGCGAATTACGGAGCGAAGCAGGCTTTCTTAGCAAACTTGATTATCGATGGTAGAGAGAAATTTTTCAACAGTTGCGTCGCTTTTGTCATGTCTGCACCAACTGCGAACAGAAAATGTACGTCTGGAAGAGCACGTGGGAAGTTTGCTTCAGCGGCGAGATCACCTGCTAGCCGTCAACGCTCGGCTCGCGATCCCGCTGACCACCGGTAAGGTCGTCCGACTGTCGTTTAGTGTAGGCAACGTACCGCCGTCATTAAAACAACCTCGCCATAAATCAGATCATGAGAGCCAAAAAAGCCTACTAACCAACTAACTGCATTGAGAAACTCCTTTATGGCATTTCTTCTCCTTTATGACAAAGCACATTTCCTAACTGCTGTTAGATAAAAAAATAACGTGTCCATTTTTTTAGTCGATTCCTATTTGGTAAACAAAATATATGGCCGAGTGCTAATGTCAATTTTCCATAGACAATTTATACGATTGGAATTATCGAATTAAAATGCGATTAACTATTAACGGACACGATTAATTGAACCGAATGATATTTATACAGCATTATACTTAAAAAAATATGAAATTAAATTTTTCATGTCTCATAATAAATGATACAAGTTAATTATTAGAAAAAAATGTTGCTAGCTCGAGTAATGTGGACTAACTAACTAGTGGATACCCGGTGTGTGTTACTACGCAAAAAAATATCTCCCTGATTACAGCAAGTTTAAAAAAGAATTGCAAGTTTTTAATGGCAGGTATGCTATTTATGTACCTGTAAATAAAAAAATATCTAACAATAAGTTGAAATTACAGAATCAGAAAAGTAAGTTCATTTTATAATATAATTACTTACGTGTTAGTTAGTTAGATGTGTCGATGTTTAACTGTTTACTATATGTATATATTCCATCTATGTTACGTTCTCAACTCAAAATAAAACTATAACGTGACTTTATTAACTCTTACATAAGTTCTTTTTATATTAATTTTCCCCCATATTATTTTTTCATATGACCCTATATTAATGTTATAATCTTTACGCTTTAGAAAGTAGCGAACTATCTGTGTATGCTTTATTTAATGTTATATAGGCCGATTAGCATAAGCTGGCACGTAAAACACAAACTTTCACTAGAAACTATTCACTGGAAAATTGCAGAGACACATCAAAAATCGAATGTGTCTCCCTTACACATGGATAAACTTATGAGCGCGACAGAGGTAGATAATATTTTATTAATGCTAGTAATAACGATTCTTATTTCGAATTTTTCCGTCAGTCGAAATCAAAATGTTTGTGTTTTATGTATATATAATAGATAATAAACCATGATGTTTTATTGGACTTAAAAATTACATCCTGCAAATCATGAACAAGACAATATCGGAAAAATGTTCGAACTCAAACCTAAATAAGTACGATGAGAGATTTAGGTGACTTAAAAGAATAAACTTACCAGAATAGGGATGTTTACACTAATTATAAATTACTATAATTTTTAGTCTAAAATGCCGTGCCAGCTTAGAGCAATCGGCCTATATCTTAAAAAAGTCGGTTATAGTTTTGCCCGACTTGTCGGAACTATAACGGCTGATGGTATCAATCAACAAAAGAAAGAGAAGGATGAGTAATTCTGCTGTCTGTAGAAGTTGTAAATTTTCCATAGCTACAAAAGGTTGACATTCGGTGTACGAGTGCAGTACCATTTGTCTATACTAATATTATAAAGAGGAAAGATTTGATTGTTTGCATCGAATAGGCTCCGAAATTACCGAACCGATTTGAAAAATTATTTCACTGTTGGAAAGCTACGCTATCCCCGGGTGACATAGGCTATACTATATTTTTTTTTACTATTTTTCTCGAAGTGAAGCGAGGGCGATTTCCTAGTATTTAATAAAGATAAATGCTACGTCATTAAAGTACACGGATGTTTGTATTAATTGGCTAAGTCAAGACTCTTCGACCAGTATAAACGCCAATAAAACTCCGCGCCTATGTCTGGCCGGTCTGATGCACGTGACCACATCACCGGAGCATACCTACCGCATGTCTCCGCTTGTGGCGAAACTCTGAAGAACCAATAAACTTGGCGATCATTATAATCGATCTCATTGTGAGTATTGGCTCTTCCGAGTTTTGCGTGCATTATAAAGCTGGGTATACGCTAGACGAGCCGAGCACGAGCGGAGCGCAAGCCGAGCCACTCGCTTGCAGTGTCAAGTGTGGACGTGCAACGAGCCTACAACAAGCATTCTCCTCGAACATAGGTTCCGCGTTGCAAATCCCTTTGTGTTCGTCAAAAAACCGACAATAGGCGGAGCTCAGTCGAGCATGAGCCGAACGCTCGAAGCGCGCTAATTCGAGGCGCGTAAGTTGGTCCACACTACACGAATTTTGGCTCGGCTCGTGCTCGGCTCGTCTAGCGTATACGCAGCCTGGTGGATGTCAGTGGACAGTAATTAATATAGGTATTTGAATGTTCGCAGCGAGCGGTGGCCCGCCTGAGCCGAGCCGCTGCCCGCGCGACACGTCCGCGCCAGTTCGTGCGCCGCCCGCGCCCGTGCGCACCGAGACCATCACATCCGAGCGCTCACACCAGGTACCCTTTAGATAACACACCTTACTATCATCTTTCTAAAGCTCGCATAATTGATCAGTTTACGGCCGTTCTTGGAAGTTCTTTCTGTATATACGTCTGTATAAGTCAAATCAATAGGGATGTTGACAAATTTTACGATTCAATTTAATTTTATAGATAGGACGTTAATATTCACGAATAAAATATTATAAAAATAATAATCTTCAATTTAAAAACAGAAATTGATAAATAAAAATCATTATCAAATTTCCCACCAAAAACGTCACGTGACGTCACAATCCGTTATTCAATAGTATCTGTCTGCTGAAGTTAGTTGAATTTGCATATAAAATACTTTCAATGACGTCATAAGCTCAAAATGGCGTTTGAGGTCACGTGACAGTGAGTACAATTTTTAACATTTTAAATTAATGATATTTAATTTATTGTGATTGATTTCGATAAAAGAATCATATTTTAGGCCTTTAAATGGTATATTTTAGACAAAATATTATAGTAATTTATAATTAGTGTAAACATCCCTATTGTCTAGGAATGGTCGCTTTGCAAAATTATAGTGTCAGACAAACAGTATAGTGTTAGACATCACTACCCGATCCGACTAACCAACTGAATGTTGGACATGTGTCATAAGCTCGGTCTCGTGCTCTCGCCTTCCAGCTGCTGATGCGCGAGGTGCAGAAGCCCAGCTGAAAGCGACCGGGTGGCGGGTCGCCATGGCCGGGCCCCAGCGTCCCGGACCCGCCGCGCACCGTCCACACGCCCAGCCGGCCCGAGCGCCCGCGGAGTGATTTCTCAATTGAAGCCATCCTCGGCGTCGATACCACCCCGCGCCGATGTGGCCCCCCCGCTCCCCACGCTACCCCCGCCCCCTCGCACACCGCCACCGGCCCCCGCACGCCGGACTACGACTACTTCAAGCCGCCCGGACCGCCCCCGCCACCGCCCCCTCCCCCTCCACCGCCACCCTATTATTAATGTACGTTACGACATTGTATAGTTTTAGATAGCTCGCCCGTAAGGCCATGGCACGAAATAGATACGCTACCCGCGGTTCTGAGAGGCTCATCAACCTAAAATTAACTAATCAACCATTGAAGTAACACCATGTATGTCCCAATGCATTGGCGCCACGTGGCTTCAGTCTTGAATGGATTCGTTCGATTTTGAAAGAAGAACCGGGGCTCAATTTTGGAAATCGAACCTCCCGGGCGGGACACACATTTTGTTCGAGATGTCTGTTCTATGACATTATAATTCAATGTAATCAACTGTCAAATCTATTGGGAAACGTAAATCTGTCGCTGAAAGCGCGGGCTGTCTAGCCCCGACGTCCTAAGCCAAGTTCCGAAGTTCCCTTAGGTGTTTCTAAAGATAGATTATAAAGATAGATTTCTGAAGATAAAAATTATTTGAACAAGATGTCATTGTCAACTAACAGAGCTGATAAATTGCACCTCAAAATCATATGTCAAAGACAATCAACGTTTTAGAACTTTGATTTTATTTGCCAAAGATATAAGTAAATATACATGTTAATTGATTATAATTTTGATCAGCCATTCAGAAACCGAGGAGTAATACGTCTCTGAGTTGTTGCCATGGTCCGTACATTCGCCGTACACACGTGTGATTACAGTGACAATGACACATTCGAAGATTTGACGCGGCGTGTGACATCAGACATCTGTCATTGTCATCCCGGTAGTAATGGAACGTGTGACTTGATGCACATTTTTTTATAAACAACGGCCTTGAGCTCAATTCCAACTGATGCATAGGCAAAGCTAAGGGACAGTTTAAAATTTGATATATTGTATTGATTTTTGGCTTCATAATATTCATTATTCGTGAATTATAGTGTGCCAGCGTCAGCGCCTCAAAATTTCGATTGTTTTCTGACTATAGTTAATGCAAATTATATTGTGGAGATGAGATCAATATGCTATACTGAATTTTAGACGGTACCGTTAAGCTTTGACACTGCACCAATAAGAATTGTGTCTTCGTGTTTATGGGATACACCATTAAATTAATCTACACCTATATTTCGACTCGATTCATTTCCTTAGTACATTGATGAGTAGATAGGGCCTATAGCTTAGTTTCACGGCTGAAAGACAGTGTGTTATAGTAATTAGGTACCGAATCACAAGAGTACATTACATATGAATAGTATATAATAACCGACCCCGCCCGCTCACTTTATTTTTACTGCCGTCCAAAATGTTTCGTACCCTACATGACATATTGTCGAATAGTATAATGATTTTAGACTAGGACAAATCAATTTTGTAAATAAGGACAGTTTTTAAATATTTCGTATGATGCATTCATAATTCACTTGTATCACATGATCTACAAACACTGTTTTAATTCATTGGAGTATAAGAAGCATAATGTAAATATTTTGAATTTCATTAAAGGCTTGTAAATATCATCAGTACATTCGCATTATGATAATAAACGCGTTACATAATGGTCTATTCATTTTATTGACTATTTCACTAAACCAAATCACAGCATAAGTTAATATTATTGTTTAACTTTGCAAAACATGAAATAAGTTTTGCAGTTTGTATAAATTTCAGTTTACTTTATAAGCATAATTTGGAACACTTTGGAATCAATTAGGTTTTTAAAAATCATTTATTAGATTAAGGAAAACATCATTTTCTCTGTGTTGATCTAATCTGGACTTGGCCAGAGTGGTGGACTATTGTCTTGTTCTTATTATAAGGACAGTTCATAAGGTTACAGTTCGATACATGAAACAGAACAGCGCTATATTCAATGTAAATAATTAGAAACATTTCCTGGACGGCAGTTTTTTTTATTATATTCTGTAGCTTCACCCATATAAATATTTGTCCTATTGCTTTTTTATTATGATTAAGTAATTCACGCTGATTTGTTAAAATGAACTCAAATCATGGATCCAAATGGACTTGGAATTGTAAGGAATGTTTTAACAAGTCATAGATGTAAAATGTCCCTCGGACATTGAAAAATACACAGATATGAATAGTCATACCATCAGTTCGAAGCCCCAGGGTATCAAATACAAGGTCATATCATGGCGGACAATGTCTGCATTTGGCTGTAATCACGACAGCATTCGTTTGACAAGATACATAATACTGCTAATCATTGATTTAGCATGATTCACATACATGGACTTTGCACACAAAGTGCTTGTTGTACAAGCATACCGCTAGTTAACATTAGAGGCAACACTACGCGTCAAATTGTTGTTGCCTTCTAATGGTACTTGATCAGTTATGACCTATGGTTATGACCCACGAATGAGCTCAGACTCAGGTCGTACTGGAACCGAGTGATTCCCGTCGTTTTGCTCACAATGGAGCTGATGATGCATGGGAAGGCATAAGTTAATGGTTAAATGTTTTTCCAGTTGATCAATTGTCTATTCTGTGTGTAAATTAGTGTGTTACAATATCAATGTGCTAGCCTCGTAACCAGATCGCAATTTCTGACATACTTCCCCCCAAACGTCTCCTTAATCCCATTTTATATATTAAGTACTCTTACGTACTCTTGTATCTTATATCATTTATTATATTACGTACCCTTATGTTTTCTGTATAAATGATTTATCCAAATTATTCTTGTTATTCGTCAATATTACTAGATCATTAACCTTTGCACCATTTTCAACCACCTGGAAATTATGGCGCCCTGAAGAGTAAAATTACATTTTAACGTGTTTATCGTACGACATCTTTAAAGTTGTTCGTATAAAACTTAATGTATTCTCTGCGCCTTGCCTTCTTTCTAAACCAGTTTAATGATCTCTTTAATATTGACGATATCGTCGATCTGTCGCTTGTTTCCACACTGAAACGTCTTCACTCTTAATTATTACCGTAGCTTAGGAATTGGTGTTTATTAAATTCGATGTTAATGTATTAGATAAAGAAATGGTCAGAAATGTGCCCCTCGGGGCGTCGCAGCCTAGTCTGTGTCGAGCTTGGCCCTCCGCGTACTGCTAATGGAATGGGAATAATAGTCGGAACATTGGTGTTTTAATGTTTATTGTCTTTGGAGTAATCAAATATTATTGTCCTAGGTGTAACTTGATGTTTAGTGTGCAAGAAGCCACATCACTCTCTAATGTAATAGGATTCACAGATATAATTCTTTGCATTATAAATGTATTTATTTTCTAACGTCTTCTTGTCTTCACGTGACGTTTTTAATAGTGAAGTGACCCTAACGCAGGTTTGTCGGCTCCGTATATTACAAAAGGTGGACAAAGTAATAATACGTGATTTCGTCTTATGCATTTATTATTTTATTGCTTCTAAGATTTTAAGCTGCATCCCTATATTCGAAGGTCGTCTATGTTATTGATGTATTTTATTATACTTGGTGTATAAATTTTAATCAAATGATTTAAGGAGCACTTTCTTGGAGTAGTTATAATACAATATATTTGGCTGGATGAGAGGGAAACTAGTCTCAAGTGCTCTGGTGCGTGCATGTGTGGGTGTGTGGTGTTAACGCCGGTTCTCGGTCGCGGCTCTATCGCCAACTTTTAACCGATCAATCTAACATTATTCAAAATCGACTGGATCAAATCGTGGTATCAATGACAAACGATATTTTTTTATGATATTATTATATTTGGTATGTACTAAAATCTATGATTAATCGGCATAGTATGATTGTTTTTAATTTTCAAAAACGTTTCTCTTTGTGTAATATTTGTAATGCTACGGGGAATATATCGCTGCAGATGCGACTATGACACGTGTCTGAGAGCAGAGTATATGAGGTCTTATGACGTGTGGTTATGTACAGCTCTATAATATTATCGATGAGCTTTTGAAACATTTATATAAAGTGTAATTATATTTGGAATAAACTCAGAGAAAAAAACTGATATGAAACGTGTACACACCGATCAAAAAAAGTTAAATACAAGTGCAATACTGCCCGCATAAAAAGTCTCATGTCTTTGTCGATTGTGTAGCGACCGTAGCGACATTTTTCCCGTAGATACATTAATATAGACGAATATATTTTAAACAATACATCAATATTAATATATGTTTTGCTGTATCTCTGCACTTCAGGGATGTTCGTTATTAGAAACCACTATAAACAAACCACCGCGAAACGCTACACGGATATTGGCACTATCGATAACTAGTATGTTTGTGCAAAGTGTGTTGTGAACATCCCTAATGCGTAATATTCGTTGTGAAGCTCAGTGTCCTAGAATATAAGTTTTAAATGTTCCGTGTTTACCAATTTTTGGCCGGCTTCGCAACTACTCACTAAACATGAGTATAGGTACAGTACGGCCGAAGTATCTTGGCGCGTCTGAACACATAGGCTTTGCGAACTTTAGCGCATGTAAGACAGAGATAGTGATACAAAGATGCTAACGTGTGACTGAGCCATAATACGCCGTGTACCGAGCATTGCCGAATTATGTTACTGCCAAGCCTTCTGCGTGAAGTTCAGACGCATCAAGATACGTCAGCCGTACTGTACTCTTGATTGAGTGGATTTTAGTAAGTTTTTGTCGAAGCCGCCTCTTAGTGACCGTAACTAATTAACTTATTAATAATTACATACATATAGGTACTTGGTGTTCACTGTTTTGCTGTGTCGTGATAAAGTAATATGTACTCTATAATGTCTAAAATGCTGCCAGTCAACAGTTTTTAATTTTTAACTTACATTACTTTTGTTTAGATTTATGACTATTAACAAGAATAACAAGTCACTAATGCTGGGTGTCGAATGTCAATTAAACACATATCTATGCATGGCCAGTGCCGATACCTCCTTCGTGATTAAATTTAAAAATCAAATTCGCATTTTTAATAAAATATCTTTTGTAGAAGCGAAACGAAATGAACTTAAGGGAAATTGTGACTTGTTGGTTACTCTACGTCTAGTGTTATGTTTTGACAAGGAGGTATAAACACTTCACCATGTTGGATGAGTAAAGCTATCCATAAAACATGACAAGAACATCTATGCTTTTAATGTCTCAGTGCGGTATTTGTTCCATATATTTTTTTATTTGTTAATATATCATAAGATATGTTACTTTTACGGATAATATTCGATTTATGTTTTATTTTTTTATTTCTTATGTGACCAGTAACGTTTTATGATAATTACCCATTTACGCAAGTACAGCACAAAACCAGTATAGAAAATGAGATGTAAATGGCCATTTTGAATTTATCACTTATAATAATGTGAGTGTTCAGGCTAAAACGCCGCATATAATCTCGAGTCAACACAAAACAGATTATTTAATGATACCTACTTGATATTGATTTACCATGATATTAACTTTTCATTTGATTACTGTATAATTGTCTTGTCCATGTGACATAGTCTAACATAGTAACGTCAGATTATTGCATTGTTTTATTTCAGCAGTAATTTTATATTTTAAGAGATATGTTAACATATAAGTTTTATCTTTATTTATTTATAATATTTTGTAATGATACATAGATTTATTTCTATTCTATTTTAAAAAATCAAGGTACCAAAATTTTATTAAACACGTAATTTTTATTGATGGATTAGCAAATTACAACAGAAAATTGGTGATACAAATATAACATTTGGTGTGAACAAATCCTATTTTTTTAATGAGTATTATTTAAATTAATTGATGTTTGTTTTATGAAACTATATAGTTTTAAGTCTAGTTAAGGCCATCATAAACATCTTATTGATCTCAGTCGATGCGGTCGGGCCGATAGGAACATAAATTGTAACGATCGTCTCGGCCGGTCAAATACCAGCGCCTTTACAGCGCGAAAAATTTAAAACCCTTCGGAAATTTTGCTACCTTGACTGATTATGGGTAATTAGATTTTAAACTATGGTATATTCTACTGTCTGTATACACTGAACGACATTGTATTTCTTTAATATCTTTGCATTTATGACATCTTCGGCAGTCAATTACCAAACTTATAGTACCTTAATAAATTTATTCGTAAATGTATAATATTGTTTTATTTATTCACTTTTCTGAAATAGATTTTCCTCTTTAAATCATAATGTTCTATAAATTAATTCGTGAAAAGAAATCTTTGTACCCCTTTTTAAAAATAAAGCTCATATAAGATTTTTCATAGAGGGCTATGGTTAAAGTTTACATAGAAGAACAGTTCAGTGTAGAAAACTAAATGTTAAATGTATCAGTCACACATACTATACACACACACTCACATAAACACAGACACAGATACAAAACATAAAAAAATTACATCGCCGCCGGTCAATTTAATACTTCACTTTAAGTTTCTCATTAACCGACTTCAAAAAAAGGAGGAGGTTCTCAATTCGACTGTATTTTTTTTAAGTGACAGGTCAACCAACGGACTATCGAAGGCATCATCACTCAAACATTTAATATAATATAAAATATATTTATTAAATATAATACTCGTAAACTATTCATTAGCTTTTCTTACAGGCTTTATTTAACCTCTTTGTTCGATAGTTTGTTACGATTATGATCACCAACTCTACCTGGATACCTGACGTTCGTCCACAGTTCGGTTCTCACGTCATTTTCTACCTCGCACGTGTAAACTGTGGAACAAACTACTTGCATCGGTTTTCCCTCTAAGCTAGGGTCCTTCAAGAAGCGAGTCTATCGTCAACTTCTTGGCCGGCAACGCATTGGTGACGCCCCTGGTGTTGCTAATGTCCATAGGCGGCGGTGATCACTTAACATCAGGTGACCCATCTGCTCGTTTGCCTGCTCAATGCATAAAAAATAGATTTAGGTACCTATATGTATAACTACAAAAATATGTCATCTCTTTGGATACGGCTAAACCACTGACTAAATATTGCTATCGATCCTATCTTTGGTGTCATATGGGTTCATGACATACATATTATAGTTACTTTGTCCGCAGCTAGAGCGCTAGCAGTACTTCGTATTATGCTGTATCAGACCATAGATGGCGCGGTAGGTGCAATCTGTGCAATAAATAATGTTGACCAGATATTCTATGAATACATATTTAATATCCAGGATGGCGTAAAAAAGGCACTATTGGATTCAGCTATAAACAGACGTGGCCTCTCTTTCTAATCATAAATCTTATCCATTCTGTCAACGTCAGGGTTGTCTTCTTTTTTGTGATGACATAAGGGATTATGAATGTATGACACGGCGTAGCAACCTTTCTGAAATTTTCCCGACACGTCGATCGCGACACGTACTTGTACAAAAGTGTGGAATGCGCTAGGTCTGTCAATAGGTATCTACTATTAAGTATTCTGTACTATATGTGTAACTTCACTTTAATTTTTTTAAATTAGAAACTATAGGTGTATTGTACAAGGGGATCGGCGGGCCCCACAACACAAACCCTAAAACGAGCACGTAAACAGTTGTATGTGAATGCTTGTTTAGAGACTAGCGACTCACCTGTGCGCTCCAGCTGCAATGAGTTTGCTGAAGAAGTCACTAGTCAGTCTGTACAGTCTAGGGATTTGAGGTTCCCCAGGGGGTAGGTAAAAGGATACGTGTGTTCCGTCGCGTGACCCCCGTTACAACGCACACAGCGAGCGGTAGGCAGCACTGAATTTGTCGCTGCAGCCAATTCTATCACTTCCACTCACAACAATAATTATATCCAACTATCTGAAAATTCTAGTTAACCCGATTGATTATCCACCAACTTTTCCGTATCTAATATTTTACCGTCATAGTACCGTGACAGCTTTTTTCCGCCTCCTACCACAGAGTACTTTCGCGATTCCGTTTTGTTTTTCAATTTCAAATAATTCGAACGCTATCGCCAGTTTGACTGCCAGTTTAGTTTTTATAATAATACGCCTACCTATTCCGAACATTATAGGTAATGGAATTTATCTTATTTGAATCGAATACATAGAAAAAAAATATATTCGGCTCCGATTTCCAATATAGACCTATCTCTTTTCAGGCTGTCAGTGGACAGCTTGTGTAGCGAATTTAGCGCATTAGTTCAACTGAAGCCGCTTGGACGTACCGGAATCTCATAATAATTGGTAGTGGTTGAGGACTGTATCTGAAGCTGTGACGCCTGTGACTGCACCTGTGACCGATTCTTGAATATTCAAGACCCTGGTAAAGATACATTTCAGTCCATGCTCTGCTTGAAATGCTCATCAGTATGCTATCGTTGATCTCCACTTGCCTCTAAGCCTGAATCACCGCTATATTCGTACCAGACACGCTGATCCATATACTGACAAAAACATGAGAGGTGTCAAGGGACACCCGGATGGAACGAAGTTCCTTTCGATTTAAGTATTGTTTTGTTGTACAGCGCCATGAGTTTTACAGAGATGGCGCTGTACTGTACAACTTTCTGAATCACGCTAGCGTGATTGTACAGTACAGCGCCAACTCTGTAAAACTCACTGAATCACTTCAAAAAAAGTGTCGTCATTCGTAAAATCAAAAAGTGTCGTAATTTTCCGTCTAGCCCCCTTTCATAACGCGCGATAAGGAACTTCGTTCCAATAATATTGTAAGCCTAGCTGGTAGGTACCTACTCTACATTGCCGGTAATAAATTATTTCATTTGAGGTAATTCACTGCACTTATTATGACGTTAATCCAACATCCTGTGCTTTAATCCAACAGCTCCATTCAATCTATAAGCCAGCTGGAATGGAAAGAAGACTTTCTTTTAGGCTAAAAGCCTAGACTTCAAAATTGATTTTATTCCGGAAGGAGCCATAGGCAGCATTCAGAATAATCTCCCTGTAGATTAAAAAAGAATCACTTTCAAAATCATATCTCCGCACTAGAACTCCCTTTGCCGCGGGTAGCATGGACAAAACAAATAACACATCAAAACACCCTCGACACAAAAAAAAACAAGTTAGGTACCTACATCAAAATATCTACCACTACCATGGCCGGAAATTGAACTCGGGACCCCTCCTCGCTTCGCAGGCACGGTAACTAGGTACCTACGAGAAACTAGATGGTGTGTTGAAACTTAAAATTCATTTACTGCTATTGCTACTGCGTACTTATATCAGATATTAAATACTTTAAAGATTACGTAAAACCCCCATGTTGCTAACATAATCAGTGATACTGATACTGTATCTTCACTTCACATATTTGTATGTTAAATAATTGCGAGTATGATTTTTACCTCACTTACGTAATTATTGTTTTATCTTTATTCCACTTCAATGTTTTCCTAATCCAAGTAAATATCTGATAAGGCAATACGTGTTCTTACACAGTGAGCTACTCATAACAATCAACATTGCATAAATATTTTAAAATTCCTGAAAACTAAGTGATGTTTAAATAAATAAATAATAAGCGCTTACACTCATACCCCCGTAGTAGGTTTTTACCTGTGTCGCGGGTGGCATGGACGACATATTACACCCATGATTACAAATAACACCCATGACCTGAGTACAAATATCTATCTGTCACGTAAATATCTGCCTCGGCCGAGAGTCGAACACGGGACTCCTCGCTTCGCAGGCAGGGTCGCTACCAACTAGGCTATAGGGCCGACAGTAAGTACTTTGTGATACAGTGATATTTGTGATACTTAGTCACTATGGCGTGAAAAACAAGGCCCTTAGCTTGCTCGCATCTTATTTAAGTAATAGGATACAAAAGGTTAATATAAACGATGAAAAGTCATCAGGGTCACCTACTGTGATGGGTGTTCCGCAAGGCTCGATCTTAGGCCCTTTTCTTTTCCTGGTGTATATAAATGACTTACCACATTATGTTAAAAACCATGCGAACATTGTGCTGTTTGCAGATGATACATCATTAATATTTAAGACTGATAGGAATAAAAATAATTTTGACGACGTTAATAGTGCTCTGTCGCATGTCTCACATTGGTTCACTATAAATAATTTACTTTTAAATGCAAAGAAAACCAAATGCTTAGAATTCGTGTTACCAAATGTAAAAAAAGTAAATAAATCTCTTAAATTAAATAATGAAACATTAAATATAGAGGAATCCACAGTTTTTTTAGGGGTGACCTTGGATAGTAAACCCGCACATAGCATCTCTCACAACTAAACTTGCTAGGGCTGCTTATGCTGTTAGAAAAATAAGGCAGCTCACTGACGTCGACACTGCTAGGCTTGTTTATTTTGCATATTTCCATAATGTTATGTCTTATGGCATTTTACTGTGGGGCAAAGCAGCCGGTATAGAACAAATTTTTGTATTACAGAAAAGAGCCATCAGAGCTATTTATAAACTAAAATCAAGGGAGTCCTTGCGTGTCAAATTTAAACAAATAGGTATACTTACAGTAGCTTCCCAATATATTTATAATAATTTAGTGTTTATACGGAATAACATAACTGCATATAAACAAAATTGTGATTTTTCAAATCGTCAAACAAGAAGGATGCATCAATTGGCTACCTCTTCGTACCGTCTTTCTAAAGTGCAACGTTCTTTTATGGGACTAGGTATAAAATTTTATAATAAAGTCCCAAAACAAATACGTGACTTACCAGTGGAATCTTTTAAGAAACGTGTAAAGGCTCAGCTCTTAGGCAAGGGCTACTATAGCATAAATGAATATTTAAATGACAAGGATGTTTGGAAATGACTAGCTAGGCAACCAGTTCTGCACAGGTTAGAGAATACCTATTTTTGTAATAGATATAAGTTTTATTTTTAAAAGATGTGCTGAGAAGTTTCTTTACGGCTTTTCTTCTCCTCCATGACAAAGCACCTTTCCGAAAGGCTGGTAGATTAAAAAAAAATGACGTGCATAAGAGTATCAGTGATACCTACATGAATAAAAGATTATTTCATTTCATTTCATTTCATTTCAGTTAGGGTTTATATAGTTAGTATATAAATCAAGGAAAAACTAAAATATTTTGCAATTTCGGTCCAGTTTTCTACATTAACTGCATAATTAATTATACATTTGCAGTTAACGAATCAGTGTACCTGTATTATGTATAATATAATGGAATAATAGGTGTAGATAGGTACCTAGATATTATTATGTTCAAAGGAATGAAAAAGCAAAAATAGGACATTCGAAGTTGTACCAAAATACCGCAAATATTGAGTAAATTAAATTGCCCAAAATTGTTGGTATTCAAGAAGTACGGTACTACAAAAAGAAATGAGATGCCATCTCTGTCTATTTAGAACAATCTGTTTATTTAGTTAGAACATAAAAGATTTTTAACATTGATATGGTCACTTTAAGATGTTGTTAGGTTAGCTAATTACGTAATAACTTAAGACAGAAGGACCCTTAAGTAGGGACTGAATAAATTAACCGACTTGGTATTACATGCATCTCACAAATTACGGTAGAAGAACTGAGTTGCGAGACTTGTTTTTTTTATAAGTTATGTTTGTTTTGATGGCATTATGGTTTTCATGCAGACAAGGGGTTGTCTTTCAAAACTGAATTTCGTATTTTCCCATCATACGGTGATAGTGGTTCTACCTACACAGGCTACTCTGGTTTTATTTCTGGTATTTACAGATGATATAGATGATTTTGCTATTAAAAAGTGTCGCAAAAAATTGTAATTCTTGTTTTTTATGCACTTTCTTAGAGACTAATTCAGTGCCTTCCTTACTATGAATGGAAAATTATTATTTTAGAAAGGTACATGGGGCGGCAAAAATTAAGTGGCCTACACTCATAAACAATATAAATCCGGCACTGGACCAACTGTGCTACTGATGTTCTATGGGTGACTATGATAGTATAGGTACGAGTATACAGATTTGTATCATCAAATATTAAAATACAAGACAATTACGTAGGCAAATATTTTCCATGTCTATTTCTTCGTTATAATAAGTAACTAATCTAGCTATGGCCGGGCTTTCGCGTGGGAGTTTTCTCGCGTACCTACCTAATTCCTATGATTTATGTCAGTATCGTTTACTTAAATAACTTTATGCACTTGAGAAAACAGTTATTTTGGATTCACAGACAGACACTTTTATTTATGTATAGAACTCCGCAAATACAAAATTGGTGGGCATGGGTATGTTAAGTAGAGAAGTAGATACCTACTTTTAATAATAAACTGATATTCGAGATTTGTAGATACTTTATACAACCAAGAAATAGCATCTTAAATCCATTTTCACCGGATGTTTAATTAATTACTATAATAATTGTTAACTTCATTCAATCGAATTGTACTTAATTCAATAAATAAATAATAAATAAATGATAAATTTATTTATTATATTTATTTAATTTTTGTTTAAATTTATCAGGTAGGTACCTATGACGTTATTATTTCCGCGAGGATCCCTAGATATTTTCATCAATGCTTTATCAATCTAAATCCTTTACAAATGATTTAATTATCATCAGTTGATTTGAGGCGGCCCAGACTGCGGCTAGTGTGCGTGTAAAATGTGTGGCATTACATTTGGTATCATCACCCTTGTGCTTGGGGCGGCTTTCGTGATCACTTCTACAATAGTGGGATACGTTGTCATCCCTGATGTGATAGAGAACAGAATAATTGATGTGAGTACCTATTTGCCTATTTGTGAGTAGGCACCTAGAACATAGTTGAAATTCGGGGGATTATTAGTGAAATTTAAGTAGGTCAATAATATAATTTTCTTTTACCTACCTAACCTAGAAAACCTAAGTCCTACAAACAAGTAGGTAGGTATATAGTATAAAAGTTAAAAAAGTAATAGTAAAGTACCTAAAAAAAAGAAAAATACCGATTTAGTTACGTTCAACTAATATAGTGTAGCTCTATAAACTGCCTACTAGTAGTTTACCTATAGACAAGATCTTATTCGGATATAAATACGTAGGTAATTTCCAAATTTCCCAAATGGTTCGTAAAAGTCCTTAAAATATTCAAAACGTGTTATCCAAAGGTTAAATCAAATCAATCTTTATTTAACACTTTTTTCATAATTTTTAGTTAAAAACTAAAATAGCACATCGCTTCAAAAAGTTAAAAACCTGACCCCCAAGAGCACTATTTCGATATCGATACATAAATTCGAATAATCAAAGCAGAATCACCTACATACGATTTATTTTAGGTCAAAGGTCTCGCTCCAATTTGCATGCAACTCTGATGAGTATCATTCGCCAGGTTCGTCAAAACATGAAGATATTAATATTATCTGTTATAATAGATATGAATAATATAATAGATAAGAATAATTATTATCTGTTATAATAGATAAAATCGGTAATGTGTTATGTATAAAATACATAGGTAGGTACGTAATATATGCGTAAAGATAGCTTGCTTGTCTTAAAAGTTTAATTAGCAAATTTTGCATTTTAGCGATCGCAATAATATTAATTTTCTCTTTGACACTTTACGACAACTTACTCGAAGTGTATGTTTGTATGTCTAGTCTACACAGCTGCTAAGTATAGACGTGGTTATTGTAAGTTTGGACATAGACCGTACTTACCACTCGGATCGGGGAATATAAATAATAAATAAATAACGCTTCACACTCATAGCCCCACACTAGGATTCCCTGTGTCGTGGGTGCCATGGACAACACACAAGACAAGGGCATTCCCACCCAGACCGAGAACAGAAATTCAAACTCATCATTCAAATTTCCGCCTCGCTGGGAATCGAACCCAGGACCCTTGGCGCGGCGATCCGGCATGGTAACCATTGCACCACACGGGTCGTCAATATCGCCATTCCGCTTCTCCCGTAGCGCCACGACCACTCGTGGTATGGTTTAATACTTCACCCGGTGACAATGTGACGTAAAGCTACTATTACGTAAAGCACTTGTTTTCATGTGAACAACAATAACAAATATTAAATTGTTCTTTTAAGCAACCTGCGATAGAATAGCGATAAAATATTAAATTCATGCTACTTGTATCGAGTTCTTTGAATTATAATATAATACATGTATCTGACATGAGGGCTGGCTATGATTGGGCTCGTGAATAAGATCAAAAGACAACCCCCGCATCGCATCATTAGCTTGGCAGTATGGAACATACCTGAAAATATAATATTTTATCCTAGCTTCATATCGGTTTCGGTTTAAAGAATCTTTATTTCCCATAAGACATACAATGAAGTACAATGTCACTTAAAATGAGAAACTTAGTGAAGTATGGTTTTGTTCGGCGAAGTTGTAAATTTTGTTATGTTATATACCTAAGTGTGTGTGTGTGTGTGTGTATTTGTATATTGGAACGAAGTTCCTTATCGCGCGTTATGAAAGGGGGCTAGACGGAAAAAATTCTTACGAAAAGTTGTCATGACACTTTTTGAAGTGATTCAGTATTATGTTAGAAACAATCAAACATTAGAAGGCATTCAGTAACAATGAATGACTGCGGTTGCTACTGCTAAACCGAGCTGCTAATTCGAATTTCAATACCATTTAATTTGTTCAACAAGTATTATAATACATAATCATGATTACACCCAATTCTGTGTCTTTATGTGCGTTGCTCGGGTGCGTTCATCCTTCTCTAGTGAGTGTAGGTAACTAAACCTCGGTCAAAGTGGCACATAAATGACGAAGGTTGGATGATGCTTGATGATGAAAGCCCAATGGCTTTGGACGTATTGTGGCGGCTTAGAATACTAACCCCAATCGTAAGAGTCGACTAAATCCGGCCCGCTGGTGGTAAGTCCGGAGTCCGGAGGAATCATATTGGTAATATTGATTTTAATACTTAATAATTATAATTATACTTGATATTTTAATACTTGATACCATTATTACTATTAATAAGTAGGTCTTTACCTATGAAATTGGAGATTTTATAACCAGCATTTTCAGATTTAATTATCTTGGATTAATTTTAATTATCTGTGGATTGGCGCGCAATTAGAAATTCAATTAAATTTTATTCGAAAGCCGTGTTATTTTAATTTCAAATTCAGATAAGTATTTGTTTTTAGTTAGTGTTTTGTTTTTGTGAAATTGTGGTAGTTTTTGGCGCCATGGATAAACTGAAAATTCGTACAATATTCGAATATGAGTTTCTACGTGGAAATATCGCTGCGCAAACAACACGAAACATGTACGGGCCTAACACGGCTTGCATAAAAACGGTCCGTCATTGGTTCAATCATTTTAAATCTGGAAATTTTGAGTTGAAGAACGAGTCTCGTGGTCGGCCGGTAACCATTGTTGATAACGACGAATTGAAGGCGATGGTGGCGGATCCAACTCATCTACAGCTACTGAATCGACATAGAAACGATTGAATTCTAATTTGAATGTTACCTGCGATGAAAAGCGGATCTTGTAAGACAACCGTAAGTGTTTGTCTCAGTGGGTGGACCCGGGTACAGCACCTATACAATGCGCTAAAAAAAGATTACGCATAGGAAGATGATGGTGACTGTCTGATGGACCAGTGCCGGACTTGTACATCACAACTTCTCACCGAATGGCACAACAGTGACGTCAAATGTCTATTGCCAAGAATTGCAAACAATGATGGAGATGCTCGTAATTCAACAACCAAGACTGGTCAATCGCTCTTCGCCATTGCTTCTCCACGACAACGCGCGAGCTCACACTTCATGACAGACCATCGCAAAGCTACAGGAGTTACAGCTGGAAGCTCTCTATCACCCACCGTACTCACCGGACCTTGCCCCTACAGATTTCTACTTTACTTATTCAAAATTTTGTCAATTTTTCAAATGGAAAAAAGTTCAATCCGAGAGGCAGTACAAGACGATTTCGTTGACTTCATCGCCTCCCATCCGGTAGACCTCTACAGTAAAGGGATAAACAAACTGCCATCAAAATGGCAAAATTGTATAGACAATTTTGGCCAGTACTTTGATTAAGAAAATAAAAAAATTACCAATTTTTTTTTTTAATTTTTATATAAATCTCCGATTTCATAGGTAAAGACCTATTATTGTTTCTCCATGGGGTTCGCCTGGATAGCTACCACCCATAAGTCAGCCGCCAAACGACTTGTCGTGTTCCGGCTGGGGGCTTGAGAGTGTTCTTTCCTTCTTTCTTGGCCGGCAACGCATAAGTGATGACTTTGGTGTTGCTGATGTCCATGGGCGACGATAGCCACCTACCATCAAAGGGATCGTCGTCGAGCTCGTTGCCGGCAATTTACCTAAAATATTAACGTTCTTTTTAGGAGATGACATTAATAAATAACACGATTCAACTGGAGAGATTCGAGACGCTGCCGTTCCCTCTCAACTTCACGGTCCGGTTCTTCAATATCAGCAATGTTGACGACGTCTTGGTAGGAGGCGTACCGATCGTCAATGAACTCGGCCCTTATATTTACAAGTAAGCATTTTTAGTTTATGTAACCTAAAACTCCAGAGGGGTCACACTATAGCGCTTTCCGCGGATAACTTAATTTTTTTATATGATCATTTTATTTAATGAACCTAGTGAAAGTACAACTAAAACGAGGGAATATATTACTAATAATCATTATGAGAAGTACAAATCCCAGCGATTCCCTGATGCGGCTGAGACCATACATAAGTCCGTAATAGAATTTGGGCCAGTACTTTGATTAGCTAAAATAAAAAAATACCAAAATTTTTATGCATACTTTAAAATTTTCGTACAAACATACTTATAGACCTAATATTTTAGATTTTAACTCGCTGAAATTCTACTACCAGTTTGCAACCAACGTTGCAATAGGTAGTGAAAATTGTTCATTCAGATTTTCTCAAATCGCTTTTTCGAAAAGTTTACCGATTAGAATAATATGTTATAATATATAGTTCCTCTTATTTTTATTTTTTTCATGCTTGTATCGCAGGATGAACAAGTCCAGAGTCGTAGAGCATCTGGGAGACGACACGGTCCAGTATCGATTGCTGGACATCTTCGAGTTCGACCCGGTGGGCTCGTACCCTAACACAGAAGACGATATTGTCTCCATCGCAAATGTGGCATATCACGTAAACTCTTTTTTTAATTTAATCTGGTGAAATAATTATATTATAGGTTACCGTAATGTGTCCTAACTCCTTCCTACCTAGTTTTTAGTTTCGTTATGTCCGTCCGTAAGTCCATACCCGTCCGTCTGTCCGTCTGTCCGCCGAAGCACAGAGACCGCTAGAAAGCTGTAATTTGGCATGAACGTACTCGTATATAAGTATATACAGCTTGAAATAAGTATTGTTAATGTTCTAATTTACTACCTACCTTCGACTGCCATTAAAAATACTTGTAAATCAAGATATTTTTATATTTTAGTTAATATATGAAAGTCAGTTTGTATAAAAATACATATAATGTTTTATTTTCAATTTTTCTTTGTTAATTTTTTAGTGGTCAACAATTGGTGCAAAAGTGGTCATTTATTAGAGCGCACTGGTCAAACATAGGCACATTCCGGTTTTTGGTATTATTCTTAAAATATATAAAAAACTTTAATATTTAGATTTAATTTATTTTAACATATTGCAGCTTTAGTAAATAATAGACAACTTTTCATATACATTTCTATGTTTAAAGTATAATAAACCAGTTCAGAACATTTCAAAGTAAATTTTGTCCTTAACTGGTTTGGGACTGGTACACCCATCCTATATTAAAACTCCAAAATCTTAGAATATTGTATGGCCAGCATAAGATAATTAAAACTATTTTATGGCGATTATTAACATCTAGGTACCTACAAACAATCATAAACATGAAATCTGTTTGCGTATCAATACATAAATACATTTTAACGGAAAAGCGTGCCAGTAGAGTCCATATAAATGTATTACATACTCGTAAATAGGTTACTGAGACCAATAATATCAATAAGTTGCCTTAATAATCGTATAAATTCTTTGGGCTAATCTTTTAATACTTACATAAGTTTTATCTTTTTTATCTCTAAATATCCTATCGGTTGATGTTTCATTCACCTACTAATTTATATTATAATTTCGAACTATTTTCTATAGTTTAAGATTAGACCAAACATTTTTTGTGAAATTACTCTTAGGTAATAATAATTAAACTAGAGGTTAAATAACACTATTATTATATTGTTGTATTCACAACAAAATTATAGAATCCAAATAGCGATAATCGCTCGGAAGAAGAAGAAAAAGGTTAATGCAGTGCTGTCAATTTTGTGAAGTGCTTGATACTTTAATTTATTTTACCCACGAGGAGTGCGAAACTGTTGCGTCATTTATTTAGTACACTTTTTATTTTTTTGTTTGTATTATTATTTTATGCAGCATGAGGAATTGATTTTTGGAAATTACTTAGATATTATGTCGTTAAAGTTGGGCATTCATGGCATCTTAAAAATACATACAATTTTTCCGCCAAAATTAAATACCTAATTATCAAAGCCTGATCTAATCATAAAATCCCCACTTTACACAAACTTGACAAAATACGAGCTCATGAAAGCGAATTAAAACACGAGCTTGTTTCTGTTAGCAGAATAAAATTACTGTTAGCGTTTTATGTAGACATTTTGCAATAAGTTGAATAAACCTACTACTTACGATTGAAATGAAAGTTTTGATTCTTACCTTTATATGCAGAGTTTCCGATGGTTTGCTGTGCGCTTTTAATTGCAGCCGTTCTGCCTTGCTCTATTTGTAGTATTTGCATTGCGAATGTTAGCTGAGCAGAAAAGTAGAGAATGTTTGTTTTACTTCCGTTCATAACGCGCTAACAGTAACAACACTGCTAACAGCGTAGCTTGAAATAAAATTCAAAATCTACCCGCCGCTCTTTAGCACACACATAGTTTAAAGCCTAGAATGAAGAGTACTTTACATCCCAAAAAATCGATTTGTTTCCGAGGGATAAGAGATAAAATTTAGTTTTAGTTAGTAGATTTGTTGTTAATAGGCGCGACTTTATTCCTTTTTATTGTGTTGGCAACTTCGTCAACTTGATCTTATTTAAATATCGTTCCTCGTTAGCAGCCTTGAGCAAGTGGGATAGGCTGACACTTTGCGGATGAACGGTTCCATTTGAATTACCAATCCCATTATTATCATGTAAGTTGGAATATACAAGCAATCAATGACACAGGTGGTTGAGCTAATAAATGACGGAAAATAATAAAGGAGAAATAATTCCGCCTTGTGGCATGTCAGCGCGAACACATTCATTGCCGAGGATGAAAATTTCCTTCGCAATTTATTTACATTTTTAGAGGAATGCTGAAGAGGTAAGTTACTGAAGATACTTGTTTCCATATCTGAGTAATAGCTCTTCAGACCATAGACATAATATGTATCAAAAAATACCTACATGCTTGTCCTTCAAACGCCCTACTCCAAATATATAATTGGCGGAATATCGTTTAAATTCATCAAGGAATTTCCCCAGATTTAACCATCTGCATTGTGGGTCAATATGCTTTGAGTAGAAACATAGTAGTCACCTATATAATAGCATATGAGAAAGAGATTGCTGTTAATTAAATAAAAGGTACAGTTACTGCAACACTGTATTAAATACTTCACACTGGTGGTCCTAGTCATAAATTCCGTTACGTTATCCCTCTGTAACCAACAACCGACCACCCTCTCAACTCCACGCTTAGTTAAATGAAGCCTTCAACTCCGTACTCCAATCTAAGTTAGACGCCTCAATTTAAATTGATCCTAGCTTGGCTGCAAGTAACTAAGTAATTTTGGTAAACACGATACACACATGATATTAGAGGTTAATACCAAACTTGATGATGAACTAGAATATTGTTCCGGCCGTCGAGGGGTTTTCCACGATGAAACTACCGGAATATGTGTAGAAAATTGTATAGTTAATTCGAAAATTTAGCGTTTACAATGAAAATTGCGTATCGTATAACAGTTGTCATTAGCGTAAGTTAGTTGCGAATATGTTCGATTCAACGAATTTGCGTGGTCATCGCTGAGAGGGGATGCCCAGTAGTGGTCAGCGGCCATCCATTCACTGGGCCACAATCATCGTCGCGGACGAATCAGCAACCGGCAGCTGTCACAGACTGTTGTTGCGCGTTGTAGATAATTAATATATTGTTGATGAGTGCATCTCATGCGCCAACAAATATAAAAAATTCTGGATGCTAATAATAATTAACAAGTAATAAAGATACTTGATGCCCGTTTTCACCAACAGCCCCTAAATTTTAAGGGACACCTAAGGCTAAAATTGGTGTCCCTTAGCACTGATTTCGTTTTCACCAATTTCTAAAGTACATTTATACGCCAATGGGTCCCCTAAATTTTAGGGACCTAAATTTTGGTACCCTATACTGAATTCCTAACTAGGTGACACATTTGATATACAGGGTATTTTCCAAGTGCGCGTGGATGGCCAAATCCGAAACTACGAGGAATAGCGGAAAATGCTCAAAGGAGTCTCGGGACCGATTTTGATGAAAAGTAAAACTGCATCATTACATTTTTGAAAATTCAATACTTCTAGCCAGGAATCGAACCCGTTGATTTTAAGAAATAAAACACCCCATTTGGCACTTTCGAATGGTGTAATAATACAGGTTGAGTTTTTTTTAAGTTATTTGTTAACTTTGTTGTTTTAATCTTCTGTATCCTCTTGAGCGCTGTATAAAGCTCATGGAGTCGAAACATCCAATTAATTAGGATTATTCATGTGTGTTTTCGAACACTTCTGTCTGCTGCAGCGCTCTTTTTGCTTGCGGATTATGTTTTCTTATGTGCTGCGAGGGCGAGTTTATAAAATAATAAACAGAATATGGGAGTATGTATGTGGAAAACAAATATTTATATTTACACTAGCGCTCTGCCCGCAGCGTTGAATGTATTTTCCGGGATAATAAATACCCTATGTCTTATTCCAGGTCATGTTCTACCAATGTTCTAAGTTTCATGAAAACCCGATCAGTAGCTTTGCGTGATAGATTAACAAACATCCTTACAAACTTTCACACTGAAGTAAAATACTATACTGTCACTTAATTACTACATAAAGAACAAAAATTACGTTAGTATGAGTCAAATCTGGACACATTTATTAGGTAAATAGCTACTCCTATAATACTTCATGGAGCTGATTTGAAATGATAGCGACACGGACGCCTTGCATAGTTTTTTTTATAAATAATTCATTTTATTTCTTATTAGTGGATACTCAGCGTGTCGCACTATGCTAAAAAAATTCTAATGACAATAACAGAATCAGATCAGTATTAATTTTGTGTTAACAATGACAGTGACATTCTATTTACCTATGCGCCATCTTTACTTAATATTTTCTCAATTTGTTGTATGGGAAAAGTGGAAATCGACTTTATCAATGGACTGAATGAGCATAATGCACCTTCGGATTATTGTCTTTCAAATGAAACCGTTTTGAGGCATATCGGTTGGAAAGCGTGATTCAGAAAGTTGTACAGCGCCATCTAGTTTCATATTGCTGAATCACACTGCTGAGCGCATAAAAAAATACTTAAATCGAAAGGAACTTCGTTCCATCCGGGTGTCCCTTGACACCTTTTAATTATAATTATTATTTGTTTAGTGTCTTTAGGCTTTAGCCGATAATTCACACTAGCGTGATTCAGAAAGTTGTACAGCGCCATCTAGTTTCATATTACTGAATCACTTCAAAGTGTCGTGACAACTTTTCGTAAGAATTTTTTCCGTCTAGCCCCCTTTCACAACGCGGGATAAGGAACTTCGTTCCAATAAGTATAAGAGTGAAATGATACATAATATAATGACTAGATTGTCTGGGTCTGAAGGTGCATTACCCATTGCATAGTATAATAAAGCTATCGGCTGTGATCGCATTTCTACATACCTATGTATATATTATTTTTTTATGTTATCGTTTGGAATGTAGGATAAGATAAATATTTATCTTTAGTGACTTCATGATAATGGAAAGTGGATTAATTGCTAAGTCCTATCAGCCGCTCTTCTTTGTCAGCCCTTGGCCCTTGGATCGGATTCGCAAAAGAGTTATTAATATTACGTATAAATTACAATTTTTAATTATATTAACAATATACGAGTAATATCTGAAATACAATAATAAAGAGTCTAAATCAGTCGAATCATGAAATAAATACATTATAATTATTTAATTTTAGCTTTTGATGTGTAACTTGCCTACATTAAGGCACAGCTCTGTTGAATTATGTTAATAAATCGATGTTTTTTTAATATTATTTAACAAATTCTCCGGAACCTGGTCTGAGGATCCTGGTATCTTGCTTTAGACTCCGGCTAATATCTGGCATATTATTATATTATTTTATATGTTAGTATAATTATAATTCTATTGTTTTAGTTGGTGCGGTAAAAATTCTAGTGAAATTAAAGCAAAAAAGACAAGTTCGCAAATAATACTCAGATTTAAGACTGGTTTAGGTGTAGAATTATTTTAAAGAAAATAAGACCAAATTTTAGTGAATAATCAAATACTTTAAGTATTACAAGTTATTGGTAAGAAATATTTTTTTATGAAATAGATAGTAATTAAACATTGATTTCGGTAGATTTTCGTGTATTTTCCCAGTTTCCTGTACATTCTCAGATTGCTGTGGCTCGATTTCCTTGAAATGGCTATAAATCTAAAACTTCAAAATATTTTGACTGTTCCAATGATAGGTTAAAAGATGTAGTAATTACAACAACATCATTGTTTTATATAATACGCTAAAGAACAATGCCCAAAAATTATTTTTTATTTTTGTTAGCGTCTTAAAACGTCAGTTATACCGAAGCAATTCAATTATTTTTTTACATATTTTAAAATTAATACCTGTACCCGTATTACCCAGTGTAAAATAATTTTATTAATAAGTGATGAATTGACTATAATAACAATGATGTCATCAATGTCCATTTTCATTCGGACACTCACTTCGATACATAGCTTGTATCAAGCAAGATATAGGGAGACTTCTGGCCAATATTACAGACTGAATTTCGTTATAAATGTTGGTATGACAAATGTAATGATGTCAAATTTGCATTTCCGGTTGTCAATCAAAAAAAAGTCAGAATAAAATAATGGTAAATAAGTGAAATGAAAAAAATTTTTTTTTTTAACGCTTTTATTTCAATTTTTTTTTTGATTTTCGTGTATTGTCATCGGAAATACACATGTCTGCCAAATTTCATCAATTTTCATTAAAGGGAAGTCATTCAAATTAACGTTACAAGATTTGATTTTTTGATGCGGGAAGCGTTTACCTTATTGCCGTGTAAATAGAGTAGCATTTTGATCATAATATTGAGTTTGACGTTTTGATGCTCCGAAGTGAAACTAAATAAAAGCGTTTAAAAATACAGGCAGCCGTAAGTCTCCCCTACTCTATGACTCAATGGTTATAATAGTTCAATCTCAAAATACTTTGGTTCTGGGGTGTCGCTGCTGAAAATTCTTATATATCTAAGCTCAGAAATTAAAGCGGCGATTTTTAGATTTTTTTATTTTAAGACGCTAAAGTTGAAAATGAAATAAAACGATGTATGGCAGTTGGGCATTGTTCTTTCACAACTAGAATGTACAAAAAATTTCAAGCTGAAATCAGATTCATTTTCTTCCTTAGTTTATATAACAACCCATTAATTAATTTTATCCGACTTTACTGTGATAGAATTCTACTGCGTTTTCGTGAAATAGATTTTCTCATTAGCTAAGTAACGGTACCTGCTCAAGTTTCTAAGTCGTCCCGAATGGTAACGCAAATTAAGTTAAGTAATCAAATAGTTAGATATTTACCTAGACTTTGACTATCTAGGATTTAAGAGGAAACTTGGCTCTTCCTCGAGTCTTACTCAACAGTTAGATTTACTAACAGAGTATGAAAGTCAGAAGCATTTTGTAATTTCGAGTAGCCTTATGCCTTAAGCAAAACAATATTAGGTACTAATACTGGAGTCGCAAACTAAACTTGCAGAGTTGCGACAAGATCTATTAATCACAATCAAATGAATTCAGATAATGGCACACCCCCCACTTTGGCTTGGCGGTTGTATATAAAATAAAATAAATAAATAAATTTCAGAAAATTATTCCCAAAGAGGATTTTTTAGGAAATAGGGTATAACTTGAAATATTTCAATTAAATTTTTTGTCCAAAAATCATTGTGACACAATTAGTTTTTTTAAGAGTACTGGCTATGGGCATTCTCCTTTCGCCACCAAAATTAAAAAAAAATGCACGTTTCTGATATTCACCCATATTCACTTTTGCTTTCCTCATGTCCAAGTTTCACGTTGTAGAGTGTATTTAGAGAACGAAAAGTTGTTATTGCCAAAGTTGTTGTACGCGTTAAAAATTGGTACTTAATTTACGTCTTTTTCTGTTTTTCAGGCGGTGCTTCAAATGGCGGAGATGAATTTCCCGGAGTTGTTAGGCGTGCTACCTCTAGCTCTAGGCGGGGTTTTCGGACAAAACAACAGCCCTGTCATACATGCTCGCGTCCGCGATCTTTTATTTGACGGCATATCACTTTGCCTGAATCCTGGTTTATTTGGGCAGATAGCGTGCAATCAAATAAGAGGACTATCCGAAGGCATACAGAACTTGGTGTTGGAAGACAATGGATCTTTGACGTTCACCTTCTTGGAGTATGTAAGTTCTTTTCCATTATTTATTAGGTAGGTACTATTTAAGGACATATTGCTTAGTTTAAGTAAATTATAAATAAACTAAATAACTCGGCAAACGTTGTTCTATCAAAAAATCTGGACCTGGATCTCACAAAATATGTCAAGTCTACGTCGATGTTTCTTTATACTTGAATTGTGTTCGTGGTCGAGACATTCTGACGTTGCCGCGTCGGCCGGGAAACTAAGTGGCGCGACATTTAGAAATAAGAAGCTTTGCGTTCACCTACAACTTATATAACTACGAAGAGTCAAATAAGTAGTATTTTCCAAGTTCATAAGTTACCATTTATAGTTATTATGGCTTTAAATTAACCTCGCTCTTCGATGAATAGTTAAAGTCACAGGTCGATCGGTAAAGGTTACACGTTAATTTACAGCGTCGAGTGTACCTCATGTGAAACGATAGATAAATAGTGAGAAACGAACAAAGTGTGTACTGACATGTTTATAATGCATCCAACACAATGCATGCTAATAAATCTGTAGCCATAATGATGTCATTTATCTAAAGGTTATCTTTTCGGTCGACAACCCGAACCTCGTGGTTATAAACTAAAAATTCGTACGCATTTCTGTTAGCTACTGAATTTTCTTTACACTGCAAAGACTTTAATCTAAGATATATTTATATATTTACATTTGTATCTCTCGCATATAACGAAATATTGTGATTCCGCGCCATTACAACACAGCATACACATAGATGCGAATATCTAACACCGCATTAGATACACGTTATCTAAGATATATATTATACTAGCTGTTGCCCGCAGCTTCGCACGCGGAAATAATTTGCAATAAAATATTGCGACTATAAATCGAGATGTAAGCCTATCTTTCAAATTGGATCAAACTGCACACGGTGTGCAAATTTGATTGAAATCGGTTAAGTAGTTTAGGAGTCCATCGCGGAAAAACAACGTGACACATAATTTACATATTAAGAAAATATAAAACACAAATAATGTTTGTAGGGATATCCTTTATAGACTCTGAAACCATCCAACCGATATGTCTCAATATAGTTTAATTTGAAAGGCAATAATCCGAAGGTGGTTTGAGACTGGTTTGATCGAGTCGGTTTTCCACTTTTCCCATACAACAATTTGAAGATAATATTAAGTATGTAAGATGGCGCATCAACGTCAACCTTCAATTTGAGGTCAACACAAAAACATTGATCTGTCATTCTCATCACAGAGTACTTAATCACTACGTTTTAATTCTCATCAAGAAACTTTTTAGCGTAGTGGAACAACAAAAATACGATATATTCCTTCTCTTTGCAATTTTATATTTTCAATATTTCGAAAAATACAATACATTGGTATTTTTCTAGCTTGACAATGAATGACACTGGTGTTGATAGGTACACTCTTATATTAATCACTATAAATATTTCCGCAAGTAATTTTTTGAAAAGGTGTTTTATCATTAAAGAAGGGAAAGGAATGGGGAAAGAACTCGACAGCGCATGTTTCAAAGGTTACTTTAAAGTTTGTTGCAAAATTTTCGTCTTCCATAGAAGGTAAGCTCACCGTGGCAAATTGTGGTGGCAAATGGGAAATAACCTATAAAACAGTGGTTTTTAAATGAAAACGTTTCATGGAATGAAGCTTTTGCGAAAGCTGACGCAAAGGAAACTTCGCAAAATGAAGATCTTCAACTTTTAATTGCATGCTTTGTTCTTTAAATAGTATGACGATGGTTTTATAACTTCAGTTCTGTAGAATAATTTAATCGCAAGTTGCCTTAGGTTTAATAAATTGTAATTTAATTATTTTTATCAAGTTAGTGTTTTAACACTAATCTCTAATCTGTGGCTTTTGTCAACATAATGAAGCATTATAACTCATTGGAATATAATGAAAATGTGTGGCCTGTAGTCAAATTCTAATAGTGTATCAAAACGTTTATATCCATTTCCTTAACTATACACTTTATCGCTTTTTCTTATGGTATGAACAATAGTCAAGACTGATTTCCATAAATGCGCTTTCAAGTCGCTTCTTCAGCACGATAAAAAGAGAATGTGAGTAAATAGTAAGTACGTAAGTAGTTAGGTACGTCTTATAAGTTATTTGTGGATAAAGTTTCATTAATTATGTATAAAAATGGAAGTGAAAAAAATAAAATTTAATTTAATAGAACTATTATTAACAAAAAAACTATAACTTATGCAATTTAGTCCTTTGTGGTAATAAGTATATTTTAAGCAGGAAATTAAAATGAAATAGGTATCGGATGAAAGGTTATTATTACTATTGTGTCTTATACTTTTCCTTCGACATTTAATTAACGTTTCCTTTAAGACAAGGGATTAACTAGCTTTCTTGTCGTGTCTTGCAGTCCCGGGAAATCTGCTGTAGAAAATTCATTATTGCAGTGTTACTGAGATTAACAAGTCCGCTCGTTACTAACTCGAGATTTTATAATAATTAATTAAAAATGTATTTGTTTGTTGACGAAAAAAGAACAGAAAAAAATACTTGAAGTAAGTAGATAAAGCAACAACGAGGGAGTTATAAACACAATCTCACTTACACTCTGAGACTTGATTTTTATCTATGACTAGCTGTTGCCCGCAGCTTCGCATGCAGAAATTATACTTATCTTATTTATCCCCTATTTTACCCCTTTGGGGGTTGAATTTTTTAAAATCCTTCCTTAGTAGATGCCTACGATCATAAGAGGAATACGTTTGCGAAATTTTAAGTTTTTAGCCCTAAAGATTTTGTCTGTGCGTTGATACATCAGCCAGTCACTTTTACCTTTTATATACATATACAGATATTTAGGGGGCTATTTTTATATATGTCCTATTTTATAAGCTGCCAGACCAATTGTAGGGGCCAAACATTCCCTAAGCGTATGCGAGTAAGAACACGCGCATGGTACCTAATCAAGTGCATTTTTAATAGTGCTTTATTAAAATTATCTTGTATCTAGTGTAATGGAACATTACAAATATTATTAAATATTTTCTTATTGACTACGAGTATCTTAATATCAAAATTATTGCAGAAAAATACTAAATGTATAATTTAGAAGAAGCATAGAATAGCTAGAACTTAGAAGTTAATTAACGTATTAGAAGTTAATTATCACTTGCTTCGTGAAGGAAAACATCGTGATGCACACCTGAGAGTTCTCCATAATGTTCTCTCAGGTGTTAGACTTGTCTACCAATCTGCACTTGGCCAGCGTGGTAGACAGCCTGTATCCCTCACATTGTATGAGGAGACTCCGGGTCCAGATGTGGGACAGTTATGGGTTGTTACTTTGACTTTGTATAAGAATTTTCGTGTTTTACTTAGTTGTCGATCTAGGGAAGAAAATTCTGTATTAAATATACCTATATGGTATATATTAAGAAATCGAATGTTTTTATAAGGATTGAATTTCAGTGATTTTGCATAATATTATAGTTTCTATTTTAAATTTAAAAAAGCAAGAAAAAATGTACAATGAAAGGATTAAAAAAAGGATTAAAAAATTAATGAAAATAAAATCATTATTGACAATAAGTATTTTATGGTTTTCTCAATCTTCATCATCCTCGTCGTTGAAATTCGATATCTCATCATCCAGCCAATGTTGGTATTCAATATCAATACCATATCAATATCAGTAATATGTTCCCAGAAAGACAACCATTTGAGCAAGGAATACGTCGCTCATAGAGGACTGGAGGATCCTTTGGAGCTGGCCAAGCTGATCACATACAACGGCTCGTCTTACCTGGACTTCTGGGTGACTGAAGAGACCGATAAGGGCGAGGCCCCGGGCGTCTGCAACATGGTCAACGGAACGGATTCTGGTGTCTTCCCGCCCTTTGTCAACCGGGATAAGTCCTTGTTCGCGCTCAACACCGACATATGCAGGTGAGGTTTATTCTATATCGTCATAAGCATCATAACCCCGCTGGGAGGCTGTCTCCTGTCATAATTCAAAGGGAACAAGCCGCAGTCATCCACGGGCCAAGTGGATTGGAGAATATTATGTAGTTAGAACGGGTGTAGGTACTCATACAGAAGCAACTCATTATTATAATAACTACTTATAGTCCGGTCAAGTTAACCCGAAAAATAGGGTACCCCTGCATATATTCCCACAAAGCTGATAATTTTACATTAAGTTAGGGATACCATAATAATGACATTTTGAAAAGTCCTCATCGATCCCATGTGTGAAAAAATTTTGAGCATGGTAAAAGTTTGTTACGTCTTTTTATATTTTTCAGCGAAACGGTTATATGAAAAAAATAGCACATTGGACTAACTAATGACTTTAATCCGCGAGGCCACAACAGAGTAGTGTTTTATAAGTTTGATGTGTCTGTGTAACTGTGTATCTATCTGTAGATCTGTATGTCTATCTTGGTTCATCCGTTTAGGGGCTACCTAAACGGATGAACCAAGTTGATCTTATTTTTTTGTTTGAAAGGTGACTTTAATCATATTGGTAAGGTAACTTATCGTAAAATACCATGTACTAATAGTCCTTTATCGTCTGAAATTTTCAAGCACCCTCATAATAATATGGAATACAAAAAAAATTAACATAATATTGACTGTCCTAAAGAAAAAATAATAATATTAATTATACATTATATAATATATACATAAGCATATAAAGCTATTTATGTTTTAATCAGTAGTAGGTTTTCTAATGAAATTGTTGTAGATATATTTTAAAATAAATCAAACTAAAAAGGCAAAACTTTTAAAATACCCATTCAGAATAGCCCGGTCAAATTAGCCCAAAAAATTGGGTAAAAAATAGGGATAAGGTTACACAAATTCTAGGATGGCTGAAAATGTGTACGAATGTTCAAAATAAAATTAAATGTGAAAGTTCCACTTGCAATTTTGAAATAAATTTGAAACATACGTTCCTTCTTTTAATTGATGGAATACATAATTTCCAGTTTTTCAAAACTTTGCATGTAAGAGAAAAAATGCAAATTAATGTAAATATTATTTATTTTTCAAAACCCGCTTTTTAAATTTTCTTACATATAAGGTAAGACATAATTTCCTCATGCGAAGCTGCGGGCAACAGCTAGGTAGTTGTTGTTTCGTTGGTATATCATATTGATACAAGTCACACATATATAAATCCGTTTATTCTGACGGATTTAGATGTAAATAATCTGTGGGAGGCTGTACAAATAAAACAGTGTACACGTCACTGGTTCTGTTTACCGCATCAGCCACCAATAGGGATGTTGACTAATTTTAGGATTCTATTTCATTTTATAGATAGAAACTCAATATTCATGAAAAAATATTATAAAAATAATAATCTTCAATTTAAAAACAAAAATTGATAAATAAAAACCATTATCAACCACCAAAAACGTCACGTGACGTCAATATCCGTTATTCAATACTATCTGTCTACTGAAGGTTGTTGAATTTCCATATAAAATAGGAACAATGACGTCATATTCTCAAAAAGGCGTTTGAAGTCACGTGACAGTGAGTACAATTTTTAACATTTTAAATTTAATTTGATATTTAATTTATTAACCGACTTCAAAAAAAGGTGGAGGTTCTCAAATCCACTGATTTTTTTATGTTTGTTACCTCCTTACTTTGGGTTGGGTGAACCAATTTTAATGATTTTTTTTAATCGAAAGCTGGTGCTTGTCGTGTGGTCCCACATAAATTTGAACGAGATCTGACAGTGGCATCCATGTCAAAAGCATATAAGTCTTAAATTTGCATTAAGTACGTGGGCGATAAATGGACGAATAACTCAATATCACGTCAACCGATTTCAATGATTCTTTTTTTAATCGAAAACTGGTGCTTGTCGTGTGGTTCCACATAAATTTGAACGAGATCTGACAATGGCATCATGTACTTCATTTGAAGTCGGCTCTTTTTTTGTTAAAATTTTAGATTATTATGATTGATTTCGATAAAGGAATCATATTTTAGGCCTTTAAATATTACCACTAATACTTTAGACATAAATTTATATTAATTTAGAATTAGTGACAACATCCCTATTAGTGTTCGCCTGAGCGCGTATCGAGTGAGGGCGGATTGAGGGACTCCCCCGGCAAACATCAAGTGAGCGAGTCGACATTTTGACAAATGTACTGAAATAGAATGAGTAAATCGGGCCATAAAGGAAATCAATTATTGTTTATTTATGCCCAGTTGCTTTCTCTAGTATCAGTCAACTGAACAAGACTGTAATCTTTATTGTATCCTTGTAATACCTATGTATGTGTAAGGGCTTGTGTCGAAATGTAAGTGAATGATATAATAATATTCATCATAAGCCAATAACTAGAGATCCACTCCGTGGTCAACATGCAGCCGTCATTCCAGCTGTCAGTCTAAATACATACATATGTTTAGGTACGTACCTCGGACAAACAGAGGGGGGGGGGGGGGGGCGGACGGATAATTATGACGAAACTAAATCCTGAAAAAGAGTAGGCACAATGGTTTTATATACTCGTACTTATATGTTTTTGTTATTTTTTCTTTTTTTGTATTAACTACTTAGTATAAATTTAAAAAGAAACCCGCCTACCAACAAAAAAGATATATCATGATGTACCTTATGGTGAGCTCTTTAATTTGATACCCATATTGCATTTCGATTTATTTTTATTTTTTATGCTTCAAAAAATGGCATCTCACAGCCACCATGTTCTTTTTAATTTCACTTATCTAAGAACACTTGGGTTATCAAGACGAATTTAACGATATCTTAATTACATAAATCCGTTCAGCGGTTTTAAAGATATGAGGTAATAAATAATATTAGACACATACAAGATACGCGCGAAAAACATAACCTTTGTTGGCAGTGTTGCCAAGTTTGCCACTTTTTGGCTAGATCTGGCTACATATTTAGCCACAATTTTAACAACTCATGACTTGACAACCTAATAATTACTTGTTATTAGCTAATAATGACTTGTTATTAGCTTGTCAAGTCATGAGTTGCTAAAATTGTGGCTAAATATGTAGCCAGATCTATCCAAAAAGTGGCTAACTTGGCAACACTGTTTGTTGGTAGCCGGGTAAAAAGAGTATATGTCACCAGGTCAGTAGAGCTGCGGTACCAGTACGATACGGAGTACGAGGGTATCCCCGTGGCTCGGTTCTCGGCCAACGAGTGGTTCCTGGACAACGAGGACGGCTGCTTCTGTCTGAACGTCACGCGAACTGGCGGTCAGACCCGGGAGAATGGCTGCTTGCTGCCAGGAGCTGCCGAGCTGTATTCCTGTATCGGTGAGTTCAAATTAGCTATTAACAATTATTATTAATATAACATTTTTAACTCTCGACGCAAAAAAGGGTGATTTAAGTTTGACTTGTCTATGTGTGTGTGTTTGTGGCATCGTAGCATTCGTAGCTCCTAAGCGAATGGACCGATTGTGATGCGGTTTATTTCATTTAAAAGCTGACGTGATCATGGTTGTTAGCTACAATTTATAAAGTTCAGGCGTTTCAAAGTTTACAGTTGTTATAATTATAAATGTGTGATAATAAGTTGTCGGTTAAGTCCAGTCCACAAAGCATCATTCATGAATAGAGAAGCCATTTCGCACAATGATATAAAGGATCAGTTAAACCTGTTACAAATGCCCTCGACGACATAACTTTGTTGTACTACAGAATAAATAATAGTACATTATGGTTATACATAAAAATATCCATTCCTAAAAAATTCAAAATAAAATCAAGAATACTAATTAACACAAATAAGAAGGAAATATTCGAACTGAAAAAAAAACTTTGTCGGGCGCTTCGTTGAAATTGTTCATTCGAAATAAATTAATTTTAACTTTTAAAACACATTCCAATTGTTTCCATTTTTAACTAAAATCTTATCTATTTTAAGTAATTACGAAATCTTGTTTCGGATAATTTTATTTTTGATTTTCTTCCACAAAAGTTAAAAAAATACTGGGACACCTTGTATAACATTCGTACTATAAGTCGGAATATTGACTGGAATGTTATTCGCTGAAATGTCCATCCGAAATTTAATCGCAGTCCAGCTCCCGTTGAGGGGGTACACTCAAAGGGGTGCACCCTTTGAGTGTACCCCTACGGCGCGGCGCGGCGGCGTCGCTGCTTCTGCCGCTGAAAAACAAATTATAATTATGACATGCATCATGCATTATGCAATACTTTTGCATGTCCTCACATAACACCACACTACATCATAACAATTTAATTATTATTTACTAGGAAATCCGCCCTCTCTTCGCTTCGCTATATTATTTTTTATTAAAATTACTGCTTGTATAAACTTAAAAGTCTAGTTGGCTGTCCTGTACATACTCTTAGATACAGATGCATTAGCAAATGCAGCAATTTTATTTAACAGACAACATACAACCAACGTTATGCTAAAGAAGTGTCCACATACTAAGTGTTATGAATTTGCATCGCATTAAGTTAATTATAATAGCTATCCATTAACGTTGGTTTATAAATTAATTCCATTAACATGCGCGGAGTTCATAAAAGTAGTGGTTTTCCTTTTATCTACACGTTCGATAGAATTTGCTTCAAGCGCGATCACTTATTTATTTTCTTTGAATGATAAAATATTCTCTACAACAAAAAATAATACCTAAACGTTTCTACACCCTCACTCATTGTTTTCTGTTTGGTTGGTGTCTTACTCGAGAATAAAGTCATAATGCAAATTCTATCATCTCGTAAGTAGTCATAAGTGCCTTTATTTTGTTAATCCTAAATAGGATAATACTTGATAGACTTCGAACCGTTTCGTTGCCCAGGCACGGTCTTTGCGAGAACCTTCTACAGGGTAGAAGTGTTCAATTACTTTGCGATCTATCCGTGACGAGCCCAGCTCTAACCTAGATTGCAGTCCTTATTTATTTTATCAGCACGTGACACAAAACGAGTAACTGGGGCTGCTATACAAAGGTGCTCTCGAGGACAGCATCCGCTTTGTTCACACATCACACAGTACAAGTGTAAAAGAGTTTTCGGAGTAGAAGATAATCTCAGTAGGAAAGCTTTGCTATATAATAAAGGCCCATCATAATAAACCGACCATAGGATCTCTGCGATCTCAAGATTTTGTGTGAGATGCAGAAATATGTCAAATCGTATTTTAAAAATATGCTATTTGTTAGGTCTGAGCTTGCTTTTTAGCCGAGATCGGTTTATTAATACGGGCTTAAGACAGTGTAAAATGCTACAGAGTAGGTGTATATATCTACTCTAGATAATACTAGTCTGCCGCACTCGCTTCGCTATGAGTATCCAACTAAGTCATCTCAAGCAAATAAGCAAAAACTCGTTCATTACAAAAATGCAGTGACCACTTATAATTATGATTTATTTATTTATTTATTTTATTGATTTGCGATTTATCATTTACCAGTTCTTTTTTAGAGTGCTTAGCGACGCCTTGGATCAAGTTTTTCTCGACCACCGTTGAGGGTATAAGTCAAGTATACTCCGGCAGCTAAACAAACAGAGTAAATCGTCTGTTATTGGCGTTCTTACTAAGAAAATCGCTACTGAATATCCCTAACGCTTTAATGTTACTTCGATTACGGAATCCCTCCACTCAACTGTGATAAAATGTGCAGTTAAACTGTCAACTATTATGGTAAAATATGCAATGAAAGGTGTAAGTACATCGTTATCGAATCGTTAACTAGCAGAAATACAAAACGGAATAGAAGTCATGAAATTTAAATGTCTAATTGTAAGATTGCCTGTAATAATAATTTGTTATGGGGGTAGAATTGCAGTCCTTGAGTTTCCACGCCGCGGTGTAGCGTAAGTTGCTATTTGCCTTCTTTATTATGTATTGCAAGTCGTCGGTACAATACTCCACGACGCCATATTTATGCCATTACTCAGAATGTTCCACGCGGTGGAAAACCTCTTTAATACTTGAAGAATCGATGCAGAAGTAGAACAAGAAAATGATAGATGATTTGGAATTAATAGACTGGATAAAATGGAAATTATTTTCAGTTTAAAATTTAACCTATTATTGTCCCATTCCTAGGCTCGAGTCCCCTTTCACAGTGTGTGAGGAACAGGCTGTGGGGTGGGAAGCAGGCTGTGGGATGGGGAACAGTCCAACACGCTGCACAAGTATGGGTTGGCAGACTTCAAACACCTTTGATAATATTATGCAGAATTCTTAGGTGTGCAGGTTTCCTTGCGACATTTTCCGAAAGCAAGTGATAAATAAGCTTTTAGGTAATCAGCCCATTACTTTTTGAAATTGGATTGGAGGATTCGAACTCAGGCCATTACATTAGGGACAACACTGCTTTCATCCAAATAATCCATAGGATGGTAGGAAAAATACTTACAACTCCACGTCTACCTGATGTCATTGTAGCAACTATTGGCTAGTGCACTCCAAATTCGACCGTATATTATACTGACAAAAGGCAATTTTATTATTTTATTTTCAGTTTTTATGCCTAGTCGGTACAAGTAAAAATACAAGTAGGTATTTCCTCTTTTTAATATTAGTAGATAAAGATAAAATTTAGCTTAGGTATTCTTAAATTCTACTTCTTGTACTAGCTAATTATTAACTACTACTATAATTTTATTCTAACTATTCTAAGTACTTATAAACTTTAACTAACTACTTATACTAAATCTCAGCCGATTAAGTAAGAAATTTGTATGTGAGAGGTGAAAATGGATACACATAATTCAGTATTCTCAGAAATGTACAAAGGATAAAATTTACGTTCACTTATTTTAGGCTTATGGAAAATATCGCAACCGAGAAACGCCTGGACATATTGTGTAGTTGTATTTATCTAGTAGCCCTCGAATATCGATCGTCGACAAATCGAGGTACACATATAATAAAACACAAAAAATGTTTGTACGGATATTCTCTATAGACTCTGAAACCATCCAGCCGATAACTGCCGATATGCCCCAACATGTTTTCATTTGATACTTTTGAAAGGCAATAATCCGAAGGTAGTTTGAAGTCTCAACTACTAAAACAATATATTAGGCACACTCTGTCCATTGATAAAGTCAATTTTCTACTTTTCCTACACAACTATTTAAAGATATTATGTAAAGATGGCGATCAACGCCAACACAAAAACACTGATCTGTCATTCTCATCAGAAATTTTACCGTGGTGGAACAAGCTGGGTATCCATCTGAGGCCACTACGAGTAGTATATAATAAAATGAGCTTTGACAGACATAATTTGTATGTGATTTTGTCCTAAAAACCGTTTAGAATGTAAATTTTAAACTAAATAAAATAAAAATAAAAACAACTTTTATTTAACACTAAAACTCGTCAATTGTTACCAAACTGTTTTTTGTCTTTTGTCTTAACTTGGTTGTATACGAGTATAACGAAGAACTTTATGAAGATATTAATTATCAAGAGTAGCATAACGAACACCTGAAGAAAACAAAATCCAGAGACCAAACACAAAGCCAGTAAAGAACAGCACATAGATAAAAGGAACAAAAATTTACAAGAGAACTGGATGATGCTTTTGAGAGCACGGACGAGAGAAGGAAAAAAACTGATGAAAACAATGCCTGTGAGCAACGCTGCGAGTAATAATACGTCGACAAATTCCGTTATATGATCATACTCGTATTTCCCAACGCCAAACATAAGTTTAATGTACAGAACATACATCGCGAACAAAAGGAGAACCCCAGCTTCCATAGAAACTCAGGCCCAGGTAGACAAGACTGGAAATTGGCTGTCAATTAGATCATTGCAAAATGTTTAATTTCTCTAATTTTTACGGTTGCCAGCAATGGCCAACTAAGGAAATCCTAGAATGAATCACCTTAATTATAGGTTATGATTATGTCATACTCGTGTCACAGTGCTATTTAATATGTATGTTGCACTTACTATAAACCAAATACCTACGAATAATCATTACAAACGTAATAAAATAAAGTTTCTCAAAAATACTAACACTTAAACTACGAGTTTAATGGCTAAAACTAAGTTGGCGGGTGACTATTATACTATCTACTACTTCAATGGTTTTCACCCAAAACGAATGTCATTAAAAGGTTGTTTAATAAAAGCTATTACATATTTCAAGAGATTTTATTAGTTATCATTATAATATTATATTAATATTTCGTCTAGTTGTGCAGGAAGCGCTTTATTTCGTTGGTACCTTGCCCAATCAAGATACCATAATATACCCATTGAAAGTATGGCCACAGCAACCTCCTGATCTTCTAAAGATGTATAGGGTACATTATCCAGTGTTCTGGACTTATTCTGAACCTTTGTCAGTCACAAAACAGGCGATTAAGGAGTCCATATTCATATAGTATTGGTTTGCAAGAAATTGTAGCGAAACTGCGAAACACATTCACCAAAACACAAGTACGAAAGCGAATACAATAGAAAATTAAAATCACTGTGTGCGTGTCGATGAGTTTCAATAGTAAATAGGACTCCAAATACGCTGAAAATATTTGATAGTAAAAATATACAAGAACTAGAAAGAACGTAGAAAGATGAAAGATCGATGACAAATATGACAATACAGTGATGTTATTTATAAATACTATGGTTACCAAAATGACATTATTAGGGATTACATCATCTTTGTTGTCAATCGATTAATCGATGTCAAAATATTCGAAATGTAATTTAATAAAATTAGCGTAACGATTAAATGGTAATTATAATATATTACATAGTTTTGATTTAAATGGAATACGAGAATATGTTAAAATTAAATTAATATTATAATTGTAATCAATAAATAATATATAAAACATATTATTATGTTCCATCAATCGATAATTATCAATCGATTCAATCGATTATAACATCGTATGTAATGAGGTAAATACTGTGAAAACTTTTTTGCATTATTTTGTTCATTTGGCAAGAGCAGCTGAAGCTAAGATTTAAATATGTTTATCTTATAAATAAGACGAATTTTTTGGTATATAGTTTACTCTTGTCTAGTCCGATGTTCTAACACAGATTACATATGGTTCGGGGCCGAAAATTGGGGATCGCCTTTGTCGTGCGGGGAGATTCTATTTTTAAAATCGAGCCCGGGTTGAAATGAAATGAAATGAAATAATCTTTTATTAATGTAGGTATCACTGATACTCTTATGCACGTCATTTTTTTTAATCTACCAGTTCGCGGTATCGGTTCTATACACTAGTAGTAATAGTTCAATGATACCAAGATACTTATACGTTGAAGGCGCTCAACCTTGCTTAATTGCTCTGGGGTAATGTCATGGCATCACGTAGTAAAGACTAACGCCCCAATTCAGTCACATAACGGTTACTTAAATCACTCCTTAGTACAGAATCACAAAAATTCACTCTCTTTACTGATAATTAAAGTTAAGTATATAAAGCAGAAGGAGGTATTCTATGGTATTGATTATGAAATGATATTCCTTTTACTTTGCACCATGATATATTTCCAGTTCTCCTAACATTCACATCAATATTCCAAAGTACTTCAACACTACGTGATCAATAATAATCTGTTCTACATTCTTGACAATTCCCTAATCTAAATATGACATGACATTTCTTATATGCCAGCCTCTGCATCAGGCAAGCGCTGTAGAATAAAGAGGTCCGTCCCTGGACCTTCACTGGAGATTCATGGCCTCACCAATATATACAAATACTTGAACTTAATTATTTAATGATTGAATAATATTGTTTTCGAATGTCAAGTTAAATCAACCACTCATCATTAACACTGACTGTTAGCATGCAGTTCTGCTATAAATAAAATAACGTAACTTCTTTATTTTATTTTAAAGAAAAAAGCTACTTTGCAATGTTTTAATATATGCTTATAATGTTTTTATAATAGTAGATATACATCATAGTTCTAAAAGCTTTAAAGTAAATAAGATATTATCTTTTATTTACTATCAACGTATTATATTTTAGGTGTGACTATACCTACGAACGCTCCATCAATATGATTGTCGATAAGGTTATTTGACGTTGGTCCACACTAGAGTCACTTAAAGTTGACAATATGACTGAGGTGAACTGATAATTAACATATTTAATGTTAATGTCCTATAACTATAGGACTCTTTATGATTAAATAAACGAACCTTTCTGAGTTGAGGCGTAACCTAGTAATTATTACCTAAGGGGCCTTCAATAAACAGATTCCTTCCTTCCTTTATGTTAAATGAAATGAAATAATCTTTATTCATGTAGGTATCACTGATACTCTTATGCACGTCATTTTTTTGAATCTACCAGCTTTTCGGAAAGGTGCTTTGTCATGGAGGAGAAGAAAAGCCGTAAAGAAACTCCTCAGCACATCTTTTAAAAATAAAACCTATATCTATTACAAAAATAGTTATTCTCTAACCTGTGCAGAACTGGTTGCCTAGCTAGTCATTTCCAAGCATCCTTGTCATTTAAATATTCATTTATGCTATAGTAGCCCTTGCCTAAGGGCTGAGCCTTTACATGTTTCTTAAAAGATTCCACTGCCAAATGTTTACTTATCCCAGCGAAGCGGAGAGTATAATTCAAGCTCTCGCTTGAATAGCGCCCCCTGTCCCTGCCGTCGCGTTCCCTTCTTAGCGATGTCCACAAACGCTGTCCTTTGGATTAGCAGTATAGCAGTCTATTGAGCGTAGTCAAAGTAGTAGCGACCACAAAGAAGGCGTCTGAGAACATTTGCAGATCTCAAAGAGGGTTCAAGGAAGAGCGTTGTGGGAAAACGCGTTATGTTTATTATATAATATTATACTCCCAAGTTATATTTTTTAAATGATCATGTAATATTTTTTACTCCCCTTAGCTTGTACTTACTTCGTAATTAATAATTATTTAAAGTTTCATCAAACTTTGTGTCTAACCAATTTAAATCTTGGAATGTTGATTTTTACGCGAAGCGTGGCTAACGCCCGGCGCGCCCTCTTGCTTGGTTTAAAACGCCTCGAGGATGCCTATGGTGTGGGTGTTACTAATGTCAATAGGCGAGTGAATGTGGCCACTTACCATCGTGTGGCTAAACACAATATCATGATGTCCAAATCGGCATCAACGTTTTCCAGTGGAAATATACATATTTTGTTTCTTAATTTAGGTACCTTTGTCAGCCGTTTTCAATAGCCCAAACTCGTCGTCGTAAATAAAAACGAAAAAAAGGATGATATATAAAACATTTATTTTCAGGGCCACAACAACACGTAAACAAGTTGTCGGAAGAACGGAATGGTAGAAATTCGAATTCATTTATCTATTTATGTATATCTATGAATAGATTTTATATATGTATTGAACACAATGTTCACGCAGACCTAAATCTGAACATTTCCATTTAAAATATAATATTATTTGTGTGTTATTATAATTAAAGTAGGGTATATTCCTCAAAGAGGTCATTGAATGGAGATGTCATATTATTGGCTGAGAGCACAGACATTCTGTGGCTAAGAGACTTGTTTATACCTACCTATGTAAACGGACCAGTGTGGCGCAATGGTTACAATGCCAGACCACCGTACCAAGGGTCCTGGGTTCCATTACCAGTGAGGCGGAATGATTACTTTAAATTTTATTTACGTTCTGTTTGTGTGTCGTCCAGGGTACCCACGACACAGGGAATCCTAGTGTGGGGTTAAGAGTTTATAGCGTTGAAAAAAAAGTTATAAATAATCACAGGAAATTGAAATAATTATCTAAACATAACATTTTAATAACTACAATATGTAATATCTTGTTTATTGTTTTACGATTATTAATTACGATAATATTTATAGTTCACCATTTTGCTGGTTGCAATGGTAAAATAATATGAATATCTAACGTTGTTTTCTATAAATTCAACATTCAATAATATTCAGTTCTCTGCAGTCTAATTAAATTTTCGCTTCGGTATGTCGTCGGTCCTGTGGTGTAGTGGTCAGCTCCGGACTTTACATTCACCAGTCTTAGTTCGAGTCAGGACTCTGGCTGTTTTAATCATTTTAAGAGCTAATTACATTTTCCTAATCCACTATACGTCGCCGCTTAAACTAGAATATCTATTTTATGAAAGTTAGCTTTATTTTAGTACTAAAACAGCAATGCGTTTAACTGACTTTAGCTCGAATTTGTGTCTGAATTTAGGAAAATGTAACAGTATATTATCTATTCTGTGATAATAGTATCAACATACACTTTCTATTTAAAAAAAAGTTATTAGCCTGACCTTTATGTTGCACCGAAACCGCAGAATTAAATTGCAAGGAAACAGCTCTCCACAAAACCGCGCTTTGTTGAAAGGAAACATAATTAACAAAGAAGAAAATAGCATAAATATGAATATAGAGTTCATCTGATTTCGAAATGAACGTGGGTGCCCCCACAAAATATTGTTATAACGTCTAAGTGGAAAACTTAGGAAACATTTTATTTTATATAAATCGCTCAACCAAAGAACAATGAAGTACCTAGTTACAAAAAAGTCGAAAATGTCATTTTAATTTCACAACTCACAAGTTACCGTTGCGAAAGCTCTTTCTAAAGAAAAAGCTGCTGGAAAATTGCGCAAACGTAATTACGTTATTGCTCTGTCGGATCAACAAATGTAAAACATTTCTAGTTCTAATAAATAGAAATAAATACAATACAATCCACTCCCAGATTAAAGTGGGGGAATATTCATTTTTAAAGTAGGGGAGCGGGGGGCTAGTTGTTACAGAGGTAAGAAGTTACACGCGTTTTTGACCGGGATTTTAAACTCTTTGGTGGACGTAATTGGACTCATTTGTTTTCTTATAACATCGTGCATTACATAAAAACGATCATTGACCCGTCAAGCGCCAAGCTGCTAGGTTGAGTGCATGGGTCTCGATTTCAACCAAGTACGTAAAAAAATCTTTTAAGAAACTTTTGATTCTTGATGTCTATATTTTTTAATTTCTCAAAATTTTTAACCTTGAACGTTCATAATATATCTACCTTTAATTTGCAATATTGTTTTTTTCTACTGTCTATATCCATTAATGGTGACTTCAATTTATATTAAAAAACGTGCCATGGGGCAGGTAGTTACAATTTTTTGGGGTAAGTTGTTACATGTAACAATCCATTCAGTTCCGCCGATGTTCCTGTTTCCCAGAATAAGATACACGGATCTTTTACTTCGTGCTGGACCATCAGATGCGATTGGAGCGGGCAATTCTTCGGGATGGATGACGGAAGAACAATTTTTAAAATTGATGGAGCATTTCATTCGACATGTCAAGCCTACCACTGAACAGCCTACTAAGCTAAAAGTAAATTTTCACGTCGTTGAGAAAGTTATGAGTGTTATGTTATTTTTCTACAAAAAAAAAACTTTAAAAATACAATATAGATATTATAATTACTCTTAAATGTTAAACGACTGTTTAAAGTGTTCTCTTTTGCTTATAGCGTTTTGAAACATTAAAAAATTATTTATCATTGATGATTTTGTTTATTTATATACCGTAACATCATGCCCCGAAGATGTAACAACTAGCCCCGAAGGGGGGGTAAGTTGTTACAATCGACTTTTTTGGTTAAATTGTCCATTGTGAAAAAAATACATAAATTTTAATAACTTTTCAATCAGATTTTAATAGCTGAATAGACATACTAACGATAAATGCAATTAAATGTATAAATTATTTGATAGCTTTTGTTGTATGGACAATTATCTAAAAATTGTAACAACCTGCCCCCTGCTCCCCTAGACGATCTTTACTAAGATCTCTATATTAAGTTGATCGGAAGAGAATACTGTGTTAGCATTAAGCCCGCTGCACCTTGTTTTATTGAGTGCAATAAAGCATTTTCATTTCATTTAATGAAATATTTATACATATAATAAGATATAGGTAATTTAAATAAGTCATCGAAATACTACTAACACTAGGTAATTCGAATTGGAAAATACTTGGTTCCTCTGTTTAATTAAAATTGAGGAAAATATTTCCTCGTCAGAGTAATAAGTGTCATTAAAAGGCACAATAATTACAAAATAGAGCAATTAAACGTAATTGAACAAAAAACAAAATGCAGTTTACTGAAACAAAGGTACGGAAATGTTTTACGGCTCCGATGAATCATATCTTTAATCATAGAATCATGTTACGTTTGAAAAACAATAACTAGATCATTTTACACAGAAATACTAAACATAGTACATATTATTGTTAGGGGTACATAGTGTACAAGCATAAATAAAATTATTAAATAAATAACGCTTCACACTCATAGCCCCACACTAGGATTCCCTGTGTCGTGGGTGCCATGGACAACACACAAGACAAGGTCATTCCCACCCAGACCGAGAACAGAAATTCAAACTCATCATTCAAATTTCCGCCTCGCTGGGAATCGAACCCAGGAGTTCATAGTGAGTATTCGCCTTATCAGCCTTATTACCTCAATTCTAAACCGCAAATTTTTAACTACCGGGCAGAAAATATGTACATAAAACCAAACTTACAGAACTATGAATTTCATCAATATTTGGATGTCATAGCTCAAACAGTGACTTACATAATCTAATGTTAGTGTCTAATTTGTGTGATTATTACAAGCAGAGCAACTGCGTTGAAACCAATGATATTATATGTTTTTTAAATATCATTGATTGAAACCAAATCTTCATGATGCCAATCAAAGTGTCATGTCAGTACACGGCATTTGCAACGAGCTTTGATAAATCACTAACAGGACATGATACTGCTTCAATTGTACAAATGTCGATCCGTTTTGGACTATACGTTGCAGCCCCTTCAGCCTCCCTAAAGCCTCCCTTCAGCCCCCTCGCCGCTGTACCTACACATACATCATACGACAATGAATTCATGTACAATTGTACACTCAATAGTGAACGTTGAACAATTGAATCATAGGTATTATATTATTACATTTAGTCTGATTTACATTTAACCAAACGTGTAATTATTTGGCGATGATGTGGTTTATTTAGTAACAGATACAGTGTTTCTGGATTTAATTCAAAATAAGAGCTGACATATATAGTTAAGTAATTATATGACTTGAGTTCGTTAGTGTTTCTCAGCATTTTTCGTATTTACGAGTACCTACCGATGGAAAATTGTCATCTCAAGCTGTCCTCATCTTATTCCCCGTTTCAATTTTCTTTGTTGCCATCGTGTGTTATTAGAATAATTATTATTAATTTATCGAATGTGACACTTTCCTTATTATGAGTTACTTACTTACACACAGAGTGCTCCTTAGTACAGAATTTGTATTGTGATTCTGTACGAAGAAGCGATTTAAGTAATCGTTAAGTGACTCTAAGTGCAGCCAATAGTTACGTATTTCTAAACATATTTTGTTTCAAAAATAAAATACCAACAGCAATGTATAACTAGTTAATGTATCATAGTTATGTAAAATAATAAATTCCTAGTTTTGTAAGAACTAATAATATCAATTTCTATCAATTTATCGCTCAAGTTACTCCAAATAAGGCTTCAACCCATTACGGGTTGGTCCACTACGAGTCTCTCTCTTTCTCTCCTCTTGAGAAGGCTTAGAGCATACCTACTCCACCACGCTGCTCCAGTGCGGTTTGGAGAAGTGGTTTAGTGGCCAACCCAAGTGTCGGAAGTTTTCATACCACCCGAAAGCTTCTCATACCTAAAATAAACATTTTGATTGTCTAAAGACTGATTGTCTTATCTCTCTTATTGTTCTCCACGTTACACCACTATATACCTATGCATTCGTTTTGTCCGTGTGAGCAAATATCTTCCAAGACGAAACTTTGACGGGCGACAAAATTATTTTGGTATGTAATTTCTATTGAATATTTTTTAATACTGATTGGGTTTTAGTCGACTTCTTGTTTCTATGGATGCATTATAGTTTAAATTATAGTATTTAATACGTTTTACTGTTAATTTCTTACTATTTACTTAGAAAATGTAAAGGGCAAGTATCCGTATCAAAAAGGATAGTCGCCCCATTTACTTTTGCGGATAGTCGCCTTTGAGAAAATTATCCGCAAAAGTAATAATATAACTATAAATTCTTTAACAAGCTAGTCAAATATTTTCTTTTGATGTTGTCTCCAACTTATTGGCTCTCTTGCCCAGCGCTACTGCAGGTACATAGTGTACCTGCCGAATGAGGGGTCCAGAGTGCGAATCCCATTCGGGGCCGACGTTATTTGTTATGTCTACTGAGTATGCCCACCTATCTTCCTATCCTAATCCTAGCATTTATTATTATTGCTGTAACCTATTTTAATAAATACCTACTTAGGTAAGTTTTTCATGCGTTTATTCTAGGTATCTAACCAAAATGCCTCGCAAGTATAAGTGTAAATCAGGCGTGATACTGGGCCATATTACCTGGTCAGAAGATAGTTTTGCACTAGCGTTTGAAGAATTAAAAAAACAAAAAGGAATCAACGAACCACTTCTGAGGGTCTTCCGCCTTGTTCCAAAGTTTACATGCAAAAGAAATCGGCATATATTTCTTCAGATCTTTTTTATAAATGGCTGACTGAACATTTTATTCCAACATTATTGCAATATCCGAAATGTTGAAAAAAGAAAAGCCTAGCATCTGGGCTAAAATAATGCTACTGCCAAAGATTGCCATATTGTTCTCTTTGTGATAAATAATAGTAATTTTAATAATAACTTACGTAACTTTTAAGTTTCCAGGCTATTTTTGTTTTATTTTTATAGTTTAAAATGAGAAAACAACACTATTTTTTACGTTCTATTATATTGTAATTTTTACTTAATAAAGAATTTCAGTAAATAAAAAAGACCAAGTACTTAAATTGATAGTTTCTGTCTAAAAAAATCATATTGAGGCCTCTATCCTTGCACGAGGCAAGTATCCCCCGAAGCATTTTTAACGTTAGGCTAGTATCCGCCACAGTAGGCAAGTATCCGCTTTTTGAGAGGTCAAATAAAACATGATTTACTCAAAACCAATAATAATTATGTTTACAAAAATAGGCTAATATAAAAGATAAAAGACCTATGTTTTGATATACATGTTGCATTATTCTTAGTAATTGCATATTTTCATATAATAGAGCTTATTTGAAAAGTGGGGGAACTATCCGGCTTTTACCCTATAGATAAGAGTATTGCTGTAACTATCCAATTTCATTAACTTTAAATTTGTAGTTCACATTTATGCGACGTTCTATTATATAACAAGTATTTTACGATCCTGCATCAGTACTCCCTTGGTAGCCAGCCAGTAAGCCGAGCGGGGCGTTTCCTGGGTTCGATTCCCGAAAACAAAAACAAAAATGTTTTCTCGCTTCATGGCTGCCACTTTCGAGCCACTTTATGCTATAGTTGAGTGTATAGGATTGGCGTTCATTTATTATTATACTTGCTGACCCAGCGAACATCGCGTTTATTTCTAAAACTGTTTTTTTTCTAAAATAAAAAAGCCTAAGTTACTCCTTGTTACATCAGCTATCTGCCACTGAAAGTCAAAATTAGTCCAGCCATTTCAGAGATTAGCCGAAACAAACAGTCAGACAGACAGACAAAAATTGTAAAAAAGGTGTTTTGGTTTAAGTACCGCGTAAAACATTCAAATGCGCTTAGTAAAAAGCGGTTATTTTAATATTACAAACAGGCACTACAATTTTATTTATTTGTGTAGATTTATTTCGCGCAACGAAGAAACGCTAGAAATCTTCAAACGGAAGGTGAAATATCTTTGAGAGGTTCTCGATGTAGAACTGTATTACTTACTAGATGAACTTTCTAATTGATTAATCGTAACATAAAATGGCTGAGCGCTTTCCCATTCAGTCCACTTCAGTGGGTTTGGTGTGAACACAACACGACCCTGTATTTTGCAATATTAGTCACCAGCACCTCTCGATCGCCAAGAAGCATCGATTCTATAATACCTTTATAACGTCTTTATGGTAACTGGTACTCATACTCATGCGATATTTATTTGGTACACGGATATTGTGAAGCTGCATGGATCGTGGTCACAGCATAACTACACAAAATAAATATCGTGAGTACCTACTCGTATTATAGTTAAATGTGTTCCGTCCAAGATAAGTTGTACCTATAAACTTTTTGTTATTGTGACGACCTGTGTGATGTAATGGTTTGGTTACCACTTGCCGGACCTTGCCGTGAAAAGGGTCCTAGGTTCGATTCCCAGCGAGGCGGAGATTTCAATGATGAGTTTGAATTTCTGTTCTCGTTCTGAGTGAGTGTTCTTGTCTTGTCTCTGTGTGTTATCTATGGCATCCACGACACGGAATCCTAGTGTGGGGTTATGAGTGTTAAGATCGTGAGGCTGCGATCTTAAAGGTCGTAGCTCATTTATACGACACTGATCCCACACCGCAACTGCACAACACCGCCTGTAAAGCAAGCAGACAACTCGCTGTCTCCGTGCCTACTGCTAGCAGGCTACACGCTTCCCCGCGCCTACAGCTAGCAGGCTACACGCTTCCCCGCGCCTTTCACACGTATGCGACGGAGCCAGTTGCGACCTCCATCCACCCGCGCACGTACGCCGTCCGTTAGCGGGCTTCAAGCCAGCAGCCGCCGTGCTCAAAGCATGCGGGCCGCTCGCTTACGTGTGCGGTACGCCAGACGTTAACTATTGAGGGGCAAGGTTGCGGTTAGCTTGCTTCCCGCGCGCGGCCTGCTAATTTTTGTTGTTACTGTAAAGTGCACCTACAGAGCACGATTTTAAGTTTATATTTGAATTCTCATACTTCGGTTGGGTGGGAGCGGTGTCGTTTAAATGAGCTACGACCTTAAAACTGATAGAAAGTGGTGGTTCATAGAACGCTAGAAGCTTGAATAGTTTGAAACAGTAGGTAATATAGTAATGCCATCAAACTCTGAATAGGAAAACTGTCACTTAAAAAACCAGCCAAGTGCATGTCAGGATTGTCAGGCCACGCACAATGTGAGGTTCCGTGACTCATTGACTGTTACTCAGGTAACTAATTAATCTACCCTAGCCGTTATAGTTTTTCTTTTAATTCATCATATACCTACACCGCCGTGAAATTTTCGTCTTCAAAGTTATAGTAGGTATATAGATAGACGAATACGTTTGAGGTTACATAAAAATACTTACTCGGCCTTGCAGCAATACATTTTGTAGAAAATTTTCTTAATAGAATGAAATGTACCATTAATGTTTCTTCACGTTTTTGTTTGCTAAAGCAAGTCAAGACTAATTTCTAACTAAAGTGTTTACACGTGCAGGCTTTAAACGTGGTTTGAACTTTTGAAGCGTGGGCACAGTGCGTGGGACACTTTGCTAAGTTAGCAGTTATACAACAAAGAAATATATTTTGTGTAAACACGTTGCAAAATGAGCTGAGTGAATTGAAGTCTGTGAAATTCTTTCAGTTCATTTAAAATTTAAAGGGCAAAGTTTAGCTAAGCAGGGACTTACCTAAACTACGTACACTTACGTCATCATAATCTTGAATAAAGAATTATTCTACATTCTCTTATTTCCCAGTTGACTTAACCGACGCTCTATTAAGCAAACATAATTTTTATGAAATTCGCGATAAGTTCCACATAATATTATATTATTAATTAATTATTATGTATGATATTTTAACTAAGCAATACTTAAATATACAACAAGTAAGAATTATGGAGTCATGTGTATCAGCGTTTATTTGTAATTATACTTAGTATATTTAATTACATATACTCGTGTAGTCATCCGCTTCGACGCTCTTTTGTTCTTCAAATTCACAGCGACAGCCTATTCCTGTGGGTAGCATGCCTGAAATAATTTAATTGAAAATTATGTATCATAGATTATGATTCTATCAAAATCCATTAATGGGTTTCTATTGAATACATATTTCAGTATTTGTGCTAGGTGCAAGATATCGGACAAAGTAATTATTATCCTACAAGATGGATATAATCAATATTGTAGATTGTCGTTTAAAATACACTTTAAATACTTTTTTCTCACAATATGTTTTTCGATAAACATTGAAAATAATATTTATGGTTTGTGATTCTAAAGGTATTTTGGGTATTATAATACTTAAATCGAAAATGACCATTATTATAGATGAAGAAAAAATCCATACAACTCCTTTTTTGACTTGATAATTATTATAGTTTTTAAAAAATTTCATTGACATATTAAAAACTCATTTTAGCAGAAAAATAGTAAAAAATACCATGAGATTCTGGTACTTCATTAGAAGATAGAAAATACCAGGTATACTTCATTACCGCGATATTAAACGCGATATTCCTACCTGTAGAATAAGCACAGAATACATAATTATTACCTATCTGGATAATCTCCAAAAAAGAGAATGCATTAATACACGTCAAATATGGTTCTCTTTATCACTCAGATATGTTTTATGATGATAAACCACCAGGAGGCGCTGCAGTAGCCTGATAATTTTATTGTTGGCTCCCAGCTTATGTTTTTTTTGTGACTCTTCAAGCCATTTCACTTTTTAATAAGACATCGGAATGGTAGGCAAATTAAATAATAATCTAATATTATATGTAAATAGGTTAAATAGATACATAGTATGTAAATAGGTTGAGTCAACAAAAACTTTCCGACATTTTTAAAATTTATTCCAACCTTGTTGCAGTGAGTGCAGGGGTAAATAGGGATTATCCCTACACCCACCGGTGGGTGAAGCTGGGTGGCGTGGGTGCACGGGGCGTGGGTGCAATTTCAGTTAAGTCTATCCAGACAATAGTTACTATGGAAACGGGGTCTCTCCTTTCAACTTTTGAATGTCACAATTTATTCTCGCTCAATTTCATATGTTCCGTTTAAAATATTTCATTCCTGGCATTTCAGAGCGTCAAAGGATTTGAAAACGAACAGGCGACTTACTGTATTTCTGTGAACTAGTCCACCGGTTTATATTTAGTAAGTCACAGAAAAAAGCTCCTGTGTAGCTTCAGCTTAACGGATAGGTATAAAAAGTTATTTTTTAAACTTTAGTGTGTGTTTTAGATATCAACCTGGGAAATTAAAACAGAAAATCCTTTTACCCCTTCATTCAAAATAACTGTACCTACTGGATTCAGATAGATAATTGGAGTGTCCTTTTCCATATTTGCTACGAGTATCTATCGTGGGTACCCTATTCTAGTTCAGTTCATAAAACCTGACTAACGAGGTAACAATTGAAATGAATCCATATCGGTTCGAGCAATACAAATTACAAATCCTACACAATACAAACAGAATTTACACAGAAAATTAATTGTTGAGTTTGATGTAGGTATTGTGTCGAATGAAATTTAAAATACATAGATATTATAATAATATATAATAATAAAGGTGGTTTTGGTTTGTATGTACTCGAAGGGCGGGTTGCTAATTCTTATATTTATAACGGTATATCTAAAGTTCTTATATAAAAATCATTGTATTCACGACCCGTGTGGCGCAATGGTTACCATGCCGGATCGCCGCGCCAAGGGTCCTGGGTTCGATTCCCAGCGAGGCGGAAATTTGAATGATGAGTTTGAATTTCTGTTCTCGGTCTGGGTGTGAATGTCCTTGTCTTGTGTGTTGTCAATGGCACCCACGACACAGGGAATCCTAGTGTGGGGCTATGAGTGTGAAGCGTTATTTATTTATTTTATTTATTAATATTATATATTGAAAATGTGATGACAATGACAGATCAGTGTTTTGTGTTGACAGTCTGTTTATGCGCCATTTTTACATAATAATCTTCAAATTGTTGTGTAGGAAAAGTGGAAACATCACAGACATGTATGTGTATGTATGTGTGGAAAATCGACTTTATCAGTGGACTGAATGTGCCTAATACTTGTTTTAGTGGTCTCAAACTGGATGCGCAACAGTTGATAGAATAACATAAATAAGTACTAACGATCATTTGGCCTAATGCCACTTGATATACCTACTTTTTTTTAGTATAACGCAATGAACTAATATAATAACGTAGCGATCAAATGATATAACGATTAGTTGATATAATTTCATATTTCCTATTTTTACATGGACTAATAATACATATTTTACGGACAGATAATATAATGCATATTTGAACTAACATACAATTAGTATTATATATTATAATTATATTTTAATATAATTTAAAAACGTGTACTTTGTTTTGTATATTTTATTTTTAATTATAATACCTATTAAAAATAAATATATTATATTTAAATATATAATAAATATTAGTTAGTGACAGAAACGAATAACTGCAAAACCGACTCCGAGTCTTGTCTGCCCTACCCCTAGAGTGTAATATAAACCCGCGTAGGTGCGGAGGTGTGAGGCGGCCCGCGAGCTGAGAAGCAGGTGGTTTTAACGCTTGCCGTAGTGCCGTAGTTGCCGTAGTGGCTTAGCCAGCCAGCAAGCCAAAGCTGCAGCGGTGAACGTCAATAGCATCTGCGATGATAAGATCAGCGTGGGACCACCGGAGCCCCGCAGCGCAAGAGCCATGACTGAAACCATGTCTGCTGCTTGCCTGCTGCATACGGAATGCCGCTTGCTGTTTGCCGCATGCTGTAGACCTTTTAAGACCCTTTAAGACCTTGAATATTACATTAAATGAAAATTAGGTCAAATGTACGTTATATAAAAAGAGTATTATCCATCCATCCATCCATCCATCAGCAGAAAAGAGCATTAGGAAATCGCACTCGCTTCGCTTCGGGAAAAATAGTAAAAAAAAATTTAATAAAGCCTATGTCACCCGGGGATAGTGTAGCTTCCCAACAGTGCAAGAATTTTTCAAATCGATTCGGTAGTTTCGGAGCCTATTCAATGCAAACAAACAATCAAATCTTTCCTCTTCATAATATTAGTATAGATAAAAATTATACATATAAAGTGAACATTATACTAAATGGTTTTAGAGCAAATGTATGAAATATAGCATAGTAGGAAATAAACCTTAGATCACATGAAATTAGGTTATTTCTTATGAAAATTATATCATACGAACGTTAGTTCAAGTCATATTATACTATTCGTAACTATATTACACATCCTCTCAAACCACCTTCGGATTATTGCCTTTGAAATGAAACCATTTTGAGGCATATCTTTTGAATGTTTTCAGAGTCTGTAAAGGACATCCGTACAAACATTTTTTGTGTTTTTATATATATTCTTGACTTTTTCCTTTGATTCTCATTTGCATAAAACATTGTCAGTAAGTTGCAGATGGAAAAATAACTGACCTGTAACACTAAATTTATATTTCTCATTCTTAGCATCAAAGACATTATTTCCTTCTTTTCGCTCTCGAAAACTCTTACCTGCATACCTGATGCCTCTCATCGCGCTCTCAGCATTGTGCAGGTCCGTTTCCCTTTACAGAATTTATTTGCGTTGGAATATTCCAACATAAGTTGGAAAATTCCTCGGGCCCCGCGACAGACGACGGTTGAACATACTTCAGTTCATACTGGTGAAATAAATAGTGTTATAGTAACCTCTATTATATCGAAGTCACTCACAAATATAATATTCAAAAGGTTCCAAAGGCAATTTGATGCTTTGAAATATTTTATTTAGTTCTCAAACACAAAGAAATATCAAGAACTAAAAATCAGATTATTAATTTAATTTAATAATAATATAATTTAATAATAATAATATAATAGAATAATAATATAATTATAATATAATAATAATAATATAATTTAATAATTTAATTTAATAATAATCGATATTGTTGCTAACAAAGATCAAATTTTGGGAAGTAACGACATACGACAAACTTAAGGAAAGAGCTCATTTTTAACAAAATCTTTACTATAATAAAACTCAAAGGGCAAATTTTGTGTACACTGAATATTTAAAAAAATCGTTTAGGGGCCACATCAATAACGAGTTAGAGCACAAAAATTTTTTTTTTTAGAATTATTGTCCGTCTGACTGTTTGTTTGTCTGTCCGGACATCACATGAAAACCCTTGAACGGATATCGATGAAAATTGGTAAAGTTGTTACTAATATATACCACGGGTCTTATTTAAGGACACTTTTTATTCCGGAAAATCAAAAGTTTTCCCTGGGAAACGGGGTGTAACTTTATAGGTATGGAATATTTTTATAACATCAACCGATTTGCTTCAAAGCAACAAATGTTTCTTGCTTGAGTTGATGGGACATAATGTTTTTCAGTTTTTGAAAAGTTTGCAAGAAAAAGAAAAAAATACAAATTAATGTAGATATTGCTTATCCTTCAAAACCCGCTCCTGGAAGGATTCTTCGTGATTATACCGTGGGTTTCATCATATAAATTACTAAATATAAGTACCTGCTTCGATATAAATTCACCGTTTTTTAATTTTTTTCTGCAAGAAGTAAAATAATAAATAAGGTAAAACATAATTTCACATAACTTTTTTTCAAAATAACTTTTAATTATAACTTCCTATAATCTGATAGTTAGTTTAAAATTCGCTAAAAAGTTTAAAAAGCTACATTTGCCATACTGTAAAATCTACATTTTGAAAAACATTTTTTGTTCAACTGTCATTTTTTATAATTATTGTTGGTTAAACCATTTTATAACCATTACTGTTCTTTCGTTATTGTTCCAGTTCCCATTAGCAAGGACAAAGGTACAAAAAATTATAGCAATATGTGTTACGCCTAGATTCAAATGTTGGATATAACTAAATGTAAATTATTTTCAAGTTCAATTACCGTAATATTCATATCAGTCATTGACAACCATGTTAATGCTTCAATGATGTGCACGACTACAGATGTTTACATTAATCACAGCATAAAATATACATTATTATAGTCATTGACTTTCTGTATGTTTGTCGCCGCACCCAATAACAGAATTAATGGCTAAGCAGTAGACAAATATTGCGTCTCACACAACGAACACTTGTCAGACGAGTGTGGAAGATGTATCGTTACGAGGAAGGTGTGAGGTCTCTGTAATGTGCAAAAGTTCAAGTAAGTTTGTAGATGTCACAAAAATTATAGTGTCTTATCTCAAACATAATTTTAATGATTTACTTATCGATAGAAGTGCTAACACAATTAATACCTTTTCTTTGTTGGATGTCATACATGACGATACGTCATCGTATGAAGTCGTAGGATCGGTGTTATTATAAGGTCCCTTTAAATTCGGCGGATAAGGCCACCGCCGGCTCACCTCTTCTCTTGACCCGCCGCGGAAACAACCGAATGTTTGAGCAGACCAGCGGATCTCAACCACTGTTCGTCAAAATGACAGAATACTGATTGCATGCGATATACCTGACGGGCAGTTTACTCGCGCATAAAGAGCTCGCGCTCGAAGCCATTAATCAGTGCACAGATTGGAAAGCTTCAACACAACCAAAAGGTTTTTCTGGTAATAACTGGTTCTGAATATCAACAAATATATGCAGCTATACTTTTACAATGTTAAACGTTGTATTATTTTAGGCCTTTAATTAAATAGCCGCACCAGATTCATAAATAACTAATATAACGGGTTTAACCTGTCTTCCAAATCCTTCGTATTTCGGTGACAATGTAAGAAAGAGTTACACTGTTAATTAATTAGTAATTAAATATTCTGGTTTGTGTTCGATGATAAGTTGGATGTTGACAAGCGCTGGTGTGGCACGGTGACGCGTGCCCCTCAAGGCAAACTGCCGGCCGCCTTCACCGCCGTACTGTCCATTCCGTGTCCCGCCGCGAGCTCATCACTAACCATTTTCCGAGAATATTAAATCTGAGACTCTTTTATGCTTGCATTTTTCAGTTCACCGGCTTTATTCATAGTAATTAAGATTATCACTAATATACGGGCGTGACACAGATCAAGTGCGGGCCGCGCGGCGGGAGGCATGAGTAAAAAAGCGTGTTCGCGCGCACGACGCGCAAACGCACATTGACATGTTCGGCGTCGCGTTGTTATCGAGCGCGCTCCTTGCTCTCGTCGACGCGCGCATTTACGAGCGCTGCGAACTAGCACGCGATCTACTCAGCTTGGGAGTACAGAGAGAACATCTCGCTACCTGGGTATGCATCGCCTTCCACGAGTCGCGGTACGACACCGCCGCCCGCAATCCCTACAGCGGAGACCATGGTATACTGCAGATCAGTGAGCTTTACTGGTGCGGCGCGGGCAAGGTTTGCGGCTTGCCGTGCAGCGCGCTCCGGGACGACGACATAGCCGATGACGTTGACTGCGCTCTTCAGATTTACAAGGAACATACCCGTCTTCAGGGCAACGGATTTTTGGCATGGGTAGTGTATCCCCAACATTGCAAACACAATGCAAAAAAGTACCTCGCCGATTGTGAAAGTTCAGTGAAAACTTCTTCAGTGAGAACGGATGGAAGAGCTCGTGTTTTAAAACCTCAAAACCGTAATGTAACCAATTTCTTAATATATCCAAAAGTAGACGAATTATTGCCTCCTTATCTTGCTATCGCTTCAGTGTTTGGTGGAAATTACGAAAGAGAATTCGAACAGAATTATAACAATAAGGTAAAAGTTGATTGGCTTAACTATAAAATTGATAACATAGATGAACTTAAACTGCCAGTATTTAATCAAAGGATTGTAGGACAGTATCCAATAACGACGTTGGCCACGACCAGAAGAAGAACAAAAACCACAACGACAACAACAACGACTACAACTCCATCGCTTTTGCCTAAAATAAAACCACCTTCACCTAGAAAAATAGAGTCGAATTCATTTCGAAGAAAAAAGTTGCGTCCAATATTTGAACCATTCAAATTCGTTGAGAAAACAGATTCTTCAACAATTTCACTATCTACAATCTCGCCGAGAAATATTTATATTTCATCAACTAAAAACAGTAGTAAACAGGACAACTTACCTAAATCCACAATTAAGGCTAGCATTCCTTTCACAACAACAACACCTACAATAACAACAACGACAGCAACCACAACAAAACCACTACCAACAACAACAATAATATCTTCGACAACAACATCAACTACAAACAAACCTTCAACAAAAAATTTTGAATCATTTTCATGGATTACGGGGTTTACTTCTGCTACTGCTAAACAAGAAACAACAAATTCTCCCACTGTCTATACAGCCAAGCCAGTCCTAACCACGACTACACTTGAAGTATCTACAGAAAGGACACCTAGAACTTGGTTTACGACATCATCCATAGACCAAAACTCTTCAACAAGATCAATTAAACAAAGTTTATCATTGAATACTACAAAATCTTCCTTTTCTGAATTGAAAGACAGTTTTTCTGTTAATAATAAATCAATAGCACCTATTACTTTCACTTCTACTAGTGTAGCACCGACTGCTAGTGATAAAATTAATTCTTTTAATTTTTATAAATCACAGTCATTGTTTACAACATTACCTGGTGTATCATCAACAGCAAGAACAACAACAACATCAAGTCCTTGGACCTGGCGGACATGGAGAACGACATCAAGATACACTGCAGCCACTTCTACATCAAAACCACCATCATCAACACGAAGGACGCAAAATGCTTCGTCGAGCTCAACAGCACAATCAAAAGAAAATATTTCAACTAAACAATCACAATTTCAGTCAACTACACCCAATCCGTGGTCAAGAACTCGTGCTTGGCAGGAATTGACAGTACCGACAAAATTGTGGGGGCCAAGTAATATTACCAATTCAGTTAAAACGCTCGTACAATCGACTACGTCTAAACCATCTTCTACAACACCTACATTCAGCTCACGATCGACTGCGAATCCAAATGTAGTTGCTAAGAGCAGAACTAGTACAGTAACATCTACAGAACGCACCTCTCCAACCACTGCTAGAAGTACCCAATCAATATTCGATTTGTATTTGAATCCAACGAAACGCCCGGCAGTATCACCGTTTAGCTTTAAACCTTTTAGAAGAAGTGGCTTAGGTTTGATATTCGCAGGAGGAACTACAACGCATGCACCTACCTTTATAAAAAGTGGTAGCCCTAAAAGTGCGTTACAAGACACGGCGAAAAATTAAAAAGAAGAAGGCAAACCTAACAAAGTACGTGTTAAGAATTATGCATACATATAGTGTAATTATAAAATAATTGCTCATTATAAACCAAAAAGCATTTATTATTTTAATATATTGTATAATAATTTTTTAACCGTTGTTTCATTTGTAAAATAAGATACATCATGCAATGCAGGAGGAACTACATCGCATGCACCTACCTTTATAAAATGTAGTAATTAATTAGTAATTAATTAATTAATTAGTAGTAATTAATCTCCATTAGCAATGGTTTTAGTATTTCAAATCCCTAAATCAGCCGCAGTAATGTTAATAAGAACTATAATTGAAAATATTACTCATGTACCTACCATAAATAACAATTTCATTTTATTGAGATCATTGGTATCATAAACCAAATAAGTATGTCTAGAGTTTTAGAAAAATACGTAAATTATTTCACGGGAATATTTAAGTCTTGCAGTTGCACTCAGTCACTGCTTCTTAGTACCTACAGTATCACAATACAAATTCTGTACTGAGGAACGATTTAAGTAATCGTTAAGTGTCTCTGAGTGCGGCCGTTAGTAATTTAGTTCATAATTAATTCCTACCTACTAATTGCTATTGTTACGCACAATTGTCATGAACAATGTACGTACAATATATAATAACTATACTCTTAACGTACTCGATTTTCACTAGTTGAGGTACGTCTTATGAAATTCAATAAATATCGACTAAAAGTGCATTGTTCTTGGATGATAGTGAAACATTTTATAAGAAATCAAACTGTGTAGTAACTTAGGTACCGTAGCCGACAGCGCTCGACTTTAATAATGGGCTACCATTGTGAGTACAGCTTGGAATTTATCTTACCCGGAGAAAAGATCTCTTTTTGACCTTTTTGTCTTTTCAAACGCTCTTTAACTCGAGTAATAGCTAGTAGGTAACAAGGACAAAATAACGGTACAAATGTTATAATTGTATCGTGACAAAATCCTCGTAGTTGAAATGCAGTAAGCATTCAGTAAGCAATTAACAATAAGCGCAGTAGCCATATCGATTTCAATAAACGTATTTTAAAATTGTATAATACATGGTAGTGAAATATGGTCAGTATTTAATTTAAATAAGTATATTTCCTCGTCGGTAACTGGTTTTAGATGAAACCAAAAAAAAACTAAATACTACTTGTAAATCATCTTGTTTAGAGCCATTCTGCCTGACCGTGTGGCCTTTGACATAATAATATATTGGCCTGATGTAAATTAAAAATAAAAATTGACCGCCTATCGATAATGTAGCTTCTATTATATTTATGAATCAATATAATTTTATTTATTTACAAAAATAAGACGGTTTACAATGTCTTAATGCAAGATATTATATAACTTGGTTCATAAACCTTGTCACTGATTAGACTCGTTTTAAGGTTAATGATGCTAATTAAAATTCACATTATCACATGCGGGAAGTGATCCCGCGCGATACATCTTGTTACACCGGTTCGATCTTAATATACTTATTTAGCACGAGAATGGCTTTAACCCATTAATAGCACACTACAGGACAGGAGTCTTAAATTTCAGTACATACAAATGTACTCTTTGCTTAAAACTGAGGGGACCTAGAGGCCACAAAACACAGAACCCCAAGTCCTCAACGACTAGCATCTAAGTTACCCTTAAAAGACCGGAAACACTAAAAATAAAAAACATATAAGTATAATAATCATAATAAGATTATTTGAAACAATCCAAATGAAGGTCCATGCAGGCAGGTACAGGAAAACAATATTTTGCTAAACTGATTTATGATGATGATTTTGTCTTGCATATTTTATTATTATTTACTGCACCTATAATTATAATTTACACTGTCAAGAAATATTATCTATACTAATATTATAAAGAGGAAAGATTTGATTGTTTGTTTGCATTGAATAGGCTCCGAAACTACTAAACCGATTTGAAAAATTCTTTTACTGTTAGGAAGCTACACTACCCCCGGGTGAAATAGACATATTAGGTATATATATTTTTTTACTATTTTTCCCTAAGCGAAGCGAGGACGATTTTCTAGTAATCTACGAGTATAAGCTTAACAAAAAAACCGACTTCAAATTAAGTACATCGTTTCCAATAAAAATAGAAATCGGTTGGTGTGATATTGAGTTATTCGTCCATTTGTCGCGCACATATTTAATGCAAAAAGACTTAGATGGTTTTCTCATAGATGCCATTGTCAGATTTCGCTCAAATTTAAGCGGGACCACATGACAAACACCAGCTTTCGATTTAAAAAACAATCATCAATATCGGTTCACCCAGTCAAAAGTTCTGAGGTAACAAACATAAAAAAATACAGTCGAATTAAGAACCTCCTCCTTTTTTTGAACTCAGTTAAAAAAGAAAGTTCACACCACGCCCATAAAGACGGTAGAGATGAAAAACGAATGAATAATGCGTTCAGCTTTGATGTGAGGAATTTGAAAAATAAATTTTACGCCGTATGGGCTTAGAATACTTACCCCAATCCCACGCCGGATGGCTATCGTAAGAGGCGACTGAATTAGTGACTGTGGTAGAGCCCTTCGGAGGAATTATATTGGTAACATTGGTTTTAATAGTTAATTAATACCATTATTGCTGTTATTATTAAATTTTCTCCATGGGGTTCGCTTGGATAGCTACCATTACATACCCTTGAGCATGGGTCAGCCGCCAAACGACTCGTCGTGTTCCGGCTGGGGGCTTGAGAGCCAGTTCTTTCTTTCTTTTTCTTCTCTCTTTCTTGGCCGGAAACGCATCAGTGATGCCTTTGATGTTTCTGATGTCCATGGGTGACGATAGCCATCAGGTGGATCGTCAGCTCGTTTGCCGACTATTTCCATAAAAAAATGTGATTATCTTTCTTTTATTAGTTCAGGAACTTCCAATACCAACATCATCCAATTTCAAGCAATGCTTAATACATCATACATATCTACCTATCAAAACAACAAACACAATAATAATTGTTTGTTTCTTTGTTTTTAGTTTTCTTGTATATTTACGAGTGGGTACACCACACGTTTATTATGTTTCATTACGTAAGTTTTAATTTGGAAATCTCAATGGCTTTGATATAGAAATAGATCCTAAAACAAACCTAATTTTAGAAATTTATGTCTCTCTATGCGAGTATTTCTTTTTTTTTGCTGTTGGGCCTGCGTCATGCGAACAGACGGGCGAGCCTGGAGAGAATCAGCCGTAAAGACATATTTTACGAGGATGGATTGGATGGCTCCAGAACTCAAGAAGCATCCCCCTAATGAAACAAATAACATACATCTGTAACTGTGAGTAGGAAAAATACTCCTCGATAGTTTCTTGGTGTTTCTTCTCACGGTAGAGCCTTGTAGAGCACGGTAAAGCATTGGCATAGCTTAAATGACTTTCAAAATAGCGTCTCTAAACCAAACCAATTTTGAATAAAATATTTGAATTTTTAATTTGATAATAATCATAAGAATTAAGAGCTTATGTTCTATTTCCAAAACGTAATGACATATTGACATGCACAGTGTTCATAAACAGAGCCAAATTAATTATGTTAACAAGCGCTACAAACCAGCGGCCACATTACACGCCGGTGAACCTCGAACTTTCCATAATGGATCTGGCAGGTAAGATAAATCACGAGAGGGTATATTCAAAGGAATATTCATAAATTTAAAGTCAAAGTCAAAACTATTATACATAACTAAAGATATACTGGGAAGCTACTGTAAGTATAGTCTGTAGTCCTAGAACTTTTCACGCAGATTCCCGTAATTTAAGTTTATAAATAGCCCTAATAGCCCTTTTTTGAAGAATGAAAATTTGTTCTGTAGGTACTGGCTGCTTTGCCCCACAGCAAGATGGCATAAGACATAACACTGCAGAAATAAGCAAAATAAAATATCCTAGCAGTTTCAACGTCAGTATACTTACTGCCTTATTTTCGTAACAGCATAAGCAGCCCTACCGAGATTAGTCGCGAGATTTAAAATTATGTCGCTTGTGGGCCTCACTGAAGTTACTATCTAAGGTCACCCCTAAAAAGACCGTGGATTCCTCCGCAATGTTTCATTATTCAGTTTGAGAGATTTGTTGACTGTTCGATAAATGCAAAAAAAAAACTAAATGTTTTTAAAAAGTATGACAAAATAGTATTTCAAAGAATCACCGTCGTGTCGTAGCCTTTTAAACTTATTAGCGGATTTCGAAGGTTCAAACGTCACAGCAATGAAGTTCTAGCAATCTTTGACCCTTTCATACTCCTCATAATATACGATTAAATGTCATAATTAATAAAATTACAATGACCCCATAACAATACAATATAATTACAATACCCCTATCAATACGAAATAAGGGCGAGGCCACAATACCGCAAAATTTATGTACGTCGCTCTAATCGCATAGGTCGTACTAGACGCGTCGTGGAAATTCCCCACGTCCGATGTACGATGCCCTATGCTATGATGAAAGTGAGACAACGCCGACAACGCATTGCATTGCGGTGTGTTGTGACCTTTTGACAGATGGTAAGTAACCTACTGAGGATAATTTGATGATTGATTTGTTAAGGATTTAAAGAAGAAGAGCAAATAAAATATTCCCTACAGGAAAGGTAAGTACCTACCTACCCCGAAAAATTGTACCTATTCTACGCCTTTGTAGTTTTAATAAAAAATGTTTTTCCATGCCAAATTACAGCTTCCTAGCAATAAGGTCAGACATGACGAAACTTCTACCTTCTTTGCTGCTAGTGTTCTAAGTGTCCCTTTATTGCTACTTCTAGCATTAGATATTTAATTTAGAAACCAATTGCCTGTTAGACTGACCAGTCCGAGCTACTTAAATTGGGGAAGGTGTTTTTGCACATTAACTCAAGGCGTGGACTTCTGAATGTTGAATAAATAATGTTATGGTGGTCAGTATTTTTATTGCATTCAATACTTTTACTGCGTTGAACTTGCGGGAGATGTTATTAAAATTTAAAAGTGTCGTCTCTCGAGCCAGCATTTTCTTAGCAGTTCAAATTGGATCGAGGATCTCGCAAACAATACAAGAACCAACTCTTGAATCTTCCGTCACTTCTAATAACTTCTTTCTTATTTTTATTACAAAACTTTTGTAGTTTGAATAGATTTGTCGTCCAAAATCAAATATAGGCAATTTAAGGTATTATGTATATTGCATTATATTGGATTGAATTTATTACTGTCTTACATAATATTTTTAGCCAAGTTAAGCACTGTTGAGTTGTTATGATAAATGATTAGTGACTCTCTCACACACTAGTTAAGCTGCTCATACACACTAGTTAAGCTGATTTTTGTTTCTGGAAAACCTGGAAAAATGTTATAACTAGCACTTTTAATTTCGGTGCGCGAGCGCTAAAGCCAGCTAGGGTGTCACTTTACTGACCTATATTGGCGCTATTTTTGGTGATATTGAGTAAATCTTGTACCTAACGGATTTCTGCTATTTTTGGTGATATTGAGTAAACCTTGTAACGGATTTCTGTTAACTGTATTAAATCCAAATCCATTACCTACTGTCTTGGCCCAGATTGAACGTCCGATATCCGAATTACCACGCGATATAATTAATGCAGGGTCAGTTAATTCTGATGAGTAATTATACGCTACCAATAGGTTTGAGCAAGACATAATTTGACCTATTCAGCTACAATTAATTCCTCTCGCTACGAGACTGACCAATGGAGAGGTTTACCTTTTTCTTATTCGATTACTCATAAACATTAATGTAAAAAGAAACATAATCGTGAAAATGTCATCAAAATAGCCTTAGAAATGGAAAAGAGGAGGTTTTGAAATTGCGTTTTTCAAGAATTTTGTGTAAATGAGCTAAAGCCAGCCATAGGCCTATATGCAAGAAAAAATATTTTTATTTCTGGTAATCGAAATACTCGTATTTCAGCCATGTTATTAATCTTTGATAGCACCGTGTCAATCATTAGGTATTTAGTTCGACGGTTGAACTAGTGAGAAAAAATCTCACTAGTTTGACGATCGAACTAACGAATCGAACCAGTGGGAACAAAGCAATTTATCAATGCCCTTATTGAATTGAATTGGACTGAAGGCAAATAGATTCGTCAAAAGCATTTTGTACTACGTCTCTTTCTTTTGTAATGAGATTATAAGACACAAGTTGTTTGTTATACATTAATATACCTATATGTATATTGTACGAGTATACGGGTATACAGTACACAGAACGCAGCTGCATCTAGGCGCAGAGTCGGAGCTAGGGCCGGGCAGGGCGCATGCTCTCTCCCCATCTCCCCACGCAGCTCACACAGCTCCCCCGGATGTACTAAAATCAATACGGATTTAATTACGTTCAGGTATTGCGAGCGATGAACAATTTACTGAGTATTGAGTATCTGAGTAGGTACTTAGCTAGGATAAGCTGTGAGGCCATTAACAAATAATAACGCATTATTTTAATGGAACGCCAATTGATCGGATTTCGAATTAAAACGGTAGTCCAATATGACATATTATACATATCGCTCACCTTGTAATATAATGGCAGATCTCCAAAAAAGGCGAAATTGAGTTTATATGGTATATGTGTTTAAAAGTGCATAATCTACATAGTGGTAAATATGTATTCATGTCTATACTAGCTACTACTACTAACCCATACAATCTCTAAAAAACGTAAAAAGAACCCATAAATTAATTGTAAACATTTTTATAAAATTTTTGATTCTCGTTTCTGTAAAATATGACAAATGTAGATGTGCCGTTGTATTAAAATACTGGGTGAGCGATATGTAGTAGCCAGTACGTATGTACTCGTAGATGTGAAAAGAGGGTCGGATTATTTTATTTTATTATTTCATAGCGCGCTGGGCGCGATGGGTAGTTGAGTGGGTTACCGTTATTGGCATATGTTTCTTAATGTTGAACGCACATATATCCGCATCATCCGCGCCGGACGCTCCGTATGCGGATACCCTCGCACATATATCCGGATTCGCCATACGGATTTTTTAGTATTGCCAACAATTTTAGCAGTTTTTTCCAACCTCAAGTGAAAAACGGTGAAGACGGTTAAGATTGACTCAGCTATGGAAAAATTGTTGTATCCTGCATATTGACCGAAGAAAGTCAAATTCGAAAAAAAAAGAAGATTTTAGGTTCATAATATCAATTTGAAAAGGCAGTTGAGTGAATATCAAAAAAATTGTACATAAGAAAAAAGCTCGGTGTCCTCCTAACTAATATGGATATAAAATCCTGTAGTGAAGAAATAAGCCGTATTTTATAACTTAAGGCGGTACAATATTCATGCTTTGGTATAAAAATACCAGATTAACTGAATTGAGACTAAAGAAATACAATAAAAACCAAATCTAATGATAAGGAGTTTTTTCGTTGTCATACAAAAAAAGTGTCGCCACGCGCCAATTTCAAAAGAAACAATTAATACTTTTTAATAATTTAACTAACACAGATCTTTTTAACACAGTCTATTTGGAAAACGATTACTCTGCATGAAAAACCTTTTTATTTCTTTATAAATGTTGTAATAAATGAGAAAACTGAAGTAATAATGATGTCTCCATATTTCGTTACTTTGTGTGACGATCATTGTGTGACTAAATTATCTGTTCTATTAAAACCCTTTCTGATCGCATCGTATTTTTTTACATCGCGCAACATACGATTTACTATCAACCTTAACTTTCAAAACGTCAGCCATCTTCTTTTTGATGTATTGCTGTCGAGACTTATGTTTACCGTTTTGTCACTTTATACAATTTAAACTTGTGTGACGCAAAATTTCAGGTAAGTTTGATGATTTTATTACAGACATAATATACTATGAATCTATTTGTAATAAGTAAATCGTGCAAAAGACAAGATTTGTAAAAATCTTTTAACTTTGTTTGTTGCGTGTGGTTTCTTGTTTTGATAAGGTTATATTTTGCTTCCATTGTGTGACAATGGTGACGTCACGCAAAAAAACAGGGTGCATGCACATTGGCTATTTATTTTTAAGAAATCCGATTCTTGGCTGTATTTTCAACTTTTCTCAAAGAATCTGATTTTTTCAAAAAAAAAATCACTAATTCCCAAATATCAGCTGAACCACTGAGTATTGTAGGTATTGAGGTCCCCAACCCCTGGGTCACCGTTGATCCACCACCTATGTCACACTCTGCATAATTCTACTCTACACTTACACCTACACCTCTACAGATGTATGTATTTACGTGGTAGAACAATAGTAACAATTTGTGCTTTCAGATAATGGTACAAATGCCTTTGTCTGGAGCAGAGAGACAGCATCGATATCGTCAAAAGTTGAATCAAGAAAATCCAGAGAAACTGTTGCAGCAAAAAAGAGAAAATTTTTGAGTAAAATGTTTAAACATAAAATTAAAGTAATTTTCAAATACAACCTTACTGTTTATTTGTTTCCGTTTACCTACCTGTTTATTTTCTAAAATACCTACCTTCCCAAACTAATCTAAATGTTAAAACACACCTTTATATTCTTTTGTGTGACACATATTCGTTTGTGTTACAAAAATGTTAATATTACATTGTGTTTCTTTTGTGTGATGTACAATTTTTTTGACATTCACTCAGTTAGTTGAACGGCAAATTCTATACGTTATTTCCCGGCTTGGTGGATGATGGTCAATGAACCTAGATAATTGAAAACTTTAATTTGTAACTTGAATTTGAGGGAAATTTAATTTCCACACACACACGATACTTATTATTTTTCTTTCACGATACTTTTTATGTGCGTTCAGCTTAAGCGTGTCCTGTCCGGTGGGCACGAAGCCTTTGGTAGAAAAACGCTTCTGACAATTGGGTGGTCAGATGGCGACTTTCTTCATATGGACAACGAATCGGTTGAGGCCATTATTAACGCTCTGGCTAGGAACGAATTCTGAATTCGTAATTCGTACCCGATAACATAGTCTAATTAATTTTTACTACGATTGGTTTCGAATGGTGGTAAGATAGATATATTTAGTAATAGCTGCCCCAGCGGACATTGTTCTGCATTATGTTTTATATTGCAATAGCTTTATTAATAAAAATACTGTAATTAATTTGAGTATGCTTAGACGACTAATCATAATCTAATATAGCCTAATGTCACATAGGTACTGGTCACACAATGTGGCTTGCTACTGGTGAAAGAATTTTCAAAATCGGTTAAGTACTTAGTTCCAGAGATTACTTCCTACAAACAAACTTTATCTGTTTAAAATATTAGTGTAGATAATATTTTAATGTTCTTTAATGAAAATCGCATTACTCAAGTGAAGCTATTCAGAGTATTCAGTGTAAAGGTCTGAGTGCTAGAAATGTTAAAATGCGTGGGTACAGACCTACTTAGTATTACAGCTTTCTTATAACGATGACATTTAAAGCATTCAACGAAGCTCCGGGACGTGAATGCGAGCTTTGAGTGCATTTATGATGAAAATATATTGAATGCGCGCCTTTAGATTCTGTAAATAGCGAGGATGCCTGAAGCATAACTTTCTATTCAGTCGGGAACGGGTCATCGCGCAATAGTATGACTCGAATTCTTAGTTTACTAGTTATTCGACAAAAACGTTTCCTGCTAGGGTAACGTTACCGAAGAAAGAAGATTTTATTGGGCTAGGAATATTGAAATAAATTTTAGCTAAATAATAAAGTAACCTTTGTGTGTTTGCTGAACTTCAGAAACGTTTAAATGCACTTTTATAATTATTATTTGTACACGATTTATAATTAATTAGTGCTCTAAGTTACCTATGTCCTAAGTCTTATTTAATAATTAAGTAAGTTAAATTGCATATTACACTCTTACGAATGAGTGACAAAAATTAATGATAAAGTTGCAGTTTTTCTGCACTTTATAATTATTTTTCTGCGATGTTTACCTACTCGCATGTCAAAATATAGCGCGTTTCATTCGCTGTCACAAAAATTTCCCAGATATTAATGAAGCACTGGCGCGGCTTACGGTGTATTATGATAAATTCAATAAATAACAATGCTCTCAATCTCCCCGATAATTCGTTCCAATTAAAATAATAATTAAGCGTCACTGGCCATCAACCCGTATACATATAATTCACAAAGTTCTGATAAAACCATGATAATGATTTCATTGCGGAATCACTGTGAGCTTAATTTGTGAGGTAACTGAATTACCGCTCGGTTACGTAGCCTGCTATAGTCGAATCACTAATCCGTCAGACCGATTAAGGCTTCCCGCCCACGTCAGACTTTTTGTAGGACCAATAATCAGGCCGATTTTTCCTCCGATTCTTTTGACCGATTTTGTGGCCGACTGTCGGTGAGTCGGTGAGAACGCATACATTTCCAAACGTTCCATTTTTCACCGATATCGGTCGGAATGCATCGATTTTATTTCTGTCCGACTTTTTGTAGGACGTGTGCGTTGCACCATTGCTATCAGTACGTTCTATTTTTCTTCTACAAAAAATCGGTCACCGATTATCGGACGTGGGCGGGAAGCCTTAACGTTTACAATGATACCAGTTTTAATGAAAAATAAATAGTGTCGTGACCGACCGATTCGAATGTGTATAATTAATTCGTTGTGATTCAAATAACATGTATAATATTATTATTGGAAAAGTTTCATGATGTAAAAATAACATAATGAAATTAAAATATACTTAGATCAAATGTAATAAATTACCGGAATATTTTTTAAGTCTATTATTAAATGGCTAAGATATAAATGATTAAAATTAACGTATTATCCGACTTGACGTAGGTATGTGACGTCATCGCTTTTTTCAGAGATCGTGGCTCGTATAATTCATATAGTCATAAGTAAGAGGGCTTCCAAATAGTGTTAATTTGATATAATAATTATACTGTATTTTATTACGGAAAAGTAACTACTGATATGTCACAATTGTCACAAAATATACTTGAAAAACACAAACTTAAAGAACGAAGTTCCTTATCGCGCGTTGTGAAAGGGGGCTTATATCTAAAGTATAAGGTTTCTTTCGCATAAATGTTTCTTTTTATATTAATTTTTATAATCTAAAAAAAATGAGCCAGAAAATCTAATCACTACTCGAGTAAAAGTTTAATAATCGAGATTAGTGATTCGACTATTTATCTATTTTGTGGCCCTGTTAACAATATTAGGGGCAGTTTTAACACATTACAATAGTGACGTAAGTTTTGCTCCTCGGACGTCTTCCACCAAACGAAGTCGAGATTCGAACCCAACAAGGGATCCTTAGAAATAATAATAACCCAAATAATATATTCTTTTAGTTTTTTTGCATAGACAAATCGATCAATATAGTTTTATGGTATGTATGATAAATCATATTCTTTACGAGATAAGTGATTTATGTTCTAAGCAGGTTTAAAAGATTGACAACTACATGTTTATAATCTTAAATACATCGTTTTATTTTTATGACTCAGACATAGTTAATTATGTAGTGCTGTCTGAATCTAGTTAATATAAAGATAATAACAATATTTTTTTGGAAAATAACAAATAATTTACAAGGAAAACAACAAACAACAATTAAAAGGAAGATGAAAGCGCAATCTAAAGTTGAATACGTGATATTTAAATAGAACTTGATTGGCCACCATGAAGGTCAGTATTTCCGTTATACCACAGATGACAGAATACATAATACAATATAAATTAATATGCACTATTATGTTATTAAGGAAATGATAAGCTCATCCTTATTCTATGTGCCACCAGTTTCTTGTCGTTATTATGATGGTTGAAGACTGAGTTGAACTATGTAACCATACATAGTTCGGAATCTGGGACAGTAAAGAGTTCTTTCTCCAGGACGAGACGCTGAATTCCCGGGTACTCCCAGAATTCCCGGACACTGGCAACCTTAATTCCCAGTAAATTAGCAGGTATAGAATATTGGCACCAGTGTTGCCAACTCGGTATCATTAAAAAGGGCTAGATTCGTCCAATACATCGAAAATAGGGGCTATTGCTTAATTAATAGAGGTGAGCGCGAAAAAAATGTCGTAAGACGCTTTACAAGTATGATAATGGTCATTTTTGCGATATCATTCACTACCTAAATTGGTTTTTCCAAAGATTGCATGAAAAAGTTCGTGGAAAACCTGAATTTATCCATTTTTTTCAAGATGGCGGAAAATGATTTTGGGGCTAGAAATTGGGCTAGGTGCTAAATAATTTTTTGAAGGGCTGAAAAACCGTAAAAAGGGCTAGATCTAGCCCCGGAAGGGCTAAATTGGCAACAATGATTGGCACATGAAAACGAGTGCAGATAGCTATTATTTTAATCCCTATGTATTACGAAAACTGTGAAATTTTGTGAAAATGTTTGCATGTTTGCTTGTTTGTATTTTTATGTGGTACCTAATAGGGATGTTTGGGTTTTAGATATTTATTCTCATTAAGACTTTACAAATTCACTTAACATGAGAACATAGAATTATAGGAAATTTATACAAAGATAACTTACGGAGGAACGTACATGATTCAAGACAATGCATTCAATTTTTACAATTACCCACATAATATCGCACAATCCGGCTCAGGCTTAGATGTCGCAGATTTGTACCAAAGAATACCTACATCCGTACGAGATGGTTACTAGACACTAATTATAAATTTATATAAATTTATGTCTAAAATATTAGTAGTAACATTTAAAGGCCTAAAATATGATTCTTTTATTGAAATCAATCACAATAAATTAAATATCATAAGTTTAAAATGTTAAAAATTGTACTCACTGTCACGTGACCTCAAACGCCATTTTGAGAATATGACGTCATTGGAACAATTCTATATGGAAATTCAATAAACTTAGTAGACAGATAGTATTGAATATAGTTTAGTGACGTCACGTGACGTTTTTGGTGGGAAATTTGATAATGATTTTTATTTATCAATTTATGTTTTTAAAATTGAAGATTATTTTTATAAAATTTTTTTGGTGAATATTGAGGTTCTATCTATAAAATAAAATTGAATCCTAAAATTAGTCAACATCCCTATTGTTGTACGGATTTGGATGAAACTCGATACACAGACAGACCATGTCCAAGGTTATGAGAAGGGTTATGTCAATAATAGGTACATAATTAAGTACGTTTTTACATAACAGTTTTAATCAAATAACATTTTCAGCTCGAATTCTCGACAAGTCAGATATCACGGTAGGTACTTATATAATCTTTAAATAATGAATCACAATATCAATATCCTATCCTACACCTATATTACACATCTTCGGAGAAATATCAAAAACACATACCTATAGCACGTAAATAAAAACTTGATACGTGTGTAAGAACGTTTCTAAGAAATTGGATTCTTAAATTCAAATAAATGTAAAATACTGACTCGTTCGAATGACACCGCGTTTGCATAATTAGGTAAGTTCAATATCTATTTTTTGATTTCCTTGAGAACTAACATTATCATTGGAATCGTCCGTGATAATATGATATTATATATTAAAAAGAAGCAGATATGTCATAAGCGCGCGCATTGTGATGACTCAAAAAGTTCCCAATTGGGAACTATTATTCAGGTGAAGAAAGAGATAGCGATGTAGTTTTGACGCGAGAGCGATAAAGACGTGCGATAAAGCGATAAAGCGTGCCTTGCGGACATCGGAACAGATTTTTCGGTTGATTTGTAAGGGCATAACGTATCTAGGTTTAATTATGTCTATAAACGCGACGTGCGGCACTGACATGGACATCGGCCACCCATGCGGATATCTGCAAATATTTGCAATTGCATGCAAAGTGCGAAATAGGGATGCGTTGCCTTACAGTCTACACAGTCTGTACACACGAGTGGATACCAACGCGTTGAGTAAACGCACGTTACGCATGCAGGCTTTATTACTGGCTTTAACACGTTCGGTGCGGTAGCGGGTCGATTATATCCGATGGTCATCTTTCCTCCGGTGCGGGGCCAAAATTACTGTTCCAACCGCTGGTGCGGGACAGATATCTTTGGTCTCCGTATGAATACGAATGAGATAGTTAGTGTTTTGGAATTGCCTTGTTAAATAGGTAATATAAATACGAAAAAATTACATCGGGTTCTTACGACCCGGTGCCGACTGAAACGAAATTTTTTACGTCTAGTGCGTTTATCGGTTCTTAACGACCCGATGCCCGATGACCCGGTAGCCGCACTAGATTACATGCAAGTTGGACTAGTGAGGTCCCTGTGGTTAGATGAGTTTTTATGCAAATATGAAGAGACAGTTAATGTAATATGAAGCGATTCAGGAAAATGTTGTTAAGTCATGTGACGGGCAAAAACCCAAGAAAAATAGAATAAGCAAAGGTTTCCCAAAAAAATAATAACTAGTCCAGCCATAAGTTCTGTTACAAATGAAAATGCTTTTTTTTAAATGAAGTAATGTAATATTAATAAAATTTATACCTACATATTTATTAAAGTCTTAGCAAAAAATATAAAAAAAATATTCTATTCGAAATGGCCACCTTTGGCTTTTATACAGGCCTTTAATCTGTTTGGCCACGAATCTATGGATTTACGCATGAATTTCGCCACTGCTTGCTCCAAAGATTTTTTAAGAGACTCAATGTGTATTCACAACATGATCCAAGACTGTATCTTGAAACACTTTGGCTGAAGTTTTCACTCCTTTTGCACAAAAATGCAGTTTTGTGACTCCTTGATAAGACACGCCCCACCAAACCATCACTGACGCAGAATGATGACCACGTTGTACCTTTCCGACCACTTGAGCAGCTTCTTTAGAACTGTGAGCGTACACTTTATCATTTTGCTTATTGTAGTGTTCTTCAATCGTGAAAATTTTTTCATCGGTAAAGAGGATATTTCTGTGCCTTTAACCTGCATATCGCAACAGAAGGCGTTTTGATCGATCCACTCTCTTTAATTGTAAAGATTGATTTAGGGCCATGTCCTGTCGACGATAAGCACCGAGCTTCAGGTCTTGTTTTATAATAAGCGACAGAGTCCTAGCGGGAATCTTCATTTCTCGCGATAAGATTTTTTGCTTCCTAATGGGGCTTCGACGAATTCTGGCTTTAACAGCATTAACAGCCTTTGTAGTTCTAACAGCACGCGGCCGCCCCGATCTTTTCTGGTCTTCGACAGACGAAGTGTTGTTGTATCTGTTGATTGTACGATATACGAACATACGGCTGATACCAAGCTTTTGAAGTGTCTGGAATATGACCGACGGCTCCATACCCACTTTGTGCAAGGCGATCACTGCAATCCTATTTTCTTTAACACCTCATTCCATATTGTAATTTGATAATGAACACGAAAAAGTATGTGAAATGGCGCGAAATCGAAAGAAGTTTTTAAAATAATATACGTGTTCCAAATTCAAAATAATTAAAAAGCTGAAAAAAGAAAAGTTTTTATGTAACAGTATTTATGGCCAGTCTAGGTACATAATATCTGATAATGTAATATACTACCCCGTCAAATGGTCACACATTACAAGTCCTATGAATTTCAGACATCAACTTCCAGCCACCAGATTTACCCACACCATTAACCAGTATAGCTCATAGTGATTGAATACAAATATTGGTATACAAAATTATTCAACCAGCATTTATTTTATCGCTATCGATGTTTTTTATCATCCACAACACTAAAAATTTATCGACACTTTTACTAACCAGTGCGGATAACGGGTTGTAAAGAACCGACAGGTAATCCCTTTCTTTGCAAACAAACCATTCAGTGCATCTACCTACGATTCTAGCCTTTTATTGAGTGTTTATCTGTCAATATATTGCTATAAAAGAATATGCTATAATCATTATACCTATAAAGAAAAGTCCTCCTAAACAGATGCAAGTCGAACGGATCTTTTCGACCCAGCAACGCACCAGGGCCAACTCGTGCTTCGGATATAATAGACCCCATACCGCACCCATTGAAAGTCATCAAATTTGACTAACGCAGTGAGCGTGTTAATTACAAATACGGCTGAATAATTTTAAGCCATTGCCGCTTGTAGGATTAACAATAATTAATAAAACGTACTTTTTCAAAGAACAAAAACGACAGACATTTTATTCAAAAAGAATACAATGACATAACAGCTTGGCTTTTTTTAAGTATGTCACAAGATGCAAAATGCAAGAAATCTATATTTTGATATTTACAACAATAATGATTTTTAATTTTTAAATTAAAACGGTAATTTGCACCTAACTTCAGCATCTAATCGCATGTCAGGCCACGCGCAACAGGATCCCTGGTTGTAAGTTAATCAACTGTTACGCAGTTAATCATGGCTTAGCAATGTTTACTGTGGTTTTAGCAATTTTAGCAATTTAATTTGAAAATACGGAAAAACAAAAAATATGCGAGTATTCTAAAGGCCTGGCAAATGGTAATACAAACAATATTAAAGATACATCCTTCAAGACCAACTTTATTTTAATGTTGTGTAACGTGAATGTTTATCGGTTTCTCGTGAAAATAGCTGACCCAGCAGACGTTGTTCTGCAACATATAAACTTTTATCCCCTATTTCACCCCCTTGGGGGTTGAATTTTGACAAATCCTTCCTTAGTAGATGCCTGCGTTATAGGAGGAAGTTGTGTGCGAAATGTTAAATTTCTAGCCCTGTTTGGCCTGTGCGTTGATACATCAGTCAATCACTTTTGACTGTCATATACATAACATACAGATTGTATCACTCTAGTAGGTGTAGAAATGAATTCAGGTCCTACTATATAAATGGCTCTTTGATATACACTTACTCTTAAATTGCGTATTTATCGTCGTGGTACACACATCATCGTTGTGTAAATGTAACAGGTATACCGTTTATTCAGCACACAAAAAAGGTCGCACTGAAAACCAGTAGCCGTGTTCGCCGCGGCATGATGCTGAGTGCGTACCTTTTTTGTAGAGCACTGCTGCAATAGATTATGTCAATTTGTATAACGTAATTACTGTTTTAATTGCATCTCGTAGCCTGTTGCATTAAGCTTTACGAAATAAGAATCTTTCTTTCTTTAATTTCTTTCTTTATTTTATTGTCATCAACCCCATGAACGATAGCTGAAGTAAGTATTATTATGCGATGTGGTTCCATTCCATGTGCTTATGAAGTTGTTGAGCAGCATCGATCGCTGCCGTGGCCCTGTTAACGATGGACGTAGGTAAAACTACTAGGAAAATTAATGTAGTTGTTCGTAAGCTCCTTTAATTAAATGTCTATGTAAAATGTAGTGCTGTAAAAGTCATAATTACGTCTATGAAACAATTATAAAAGTATAAAAGATATTTTAATGATACGTTCGTATCAGTAAAAATCGGGCAAGTGCGTGTCAGGCCACGTGCAATGTAAGGTTCCGAAGTAGAAAAGTTTATCGCCTATAACTCATTAACTATATATGCTAACATATCGGTGATAGGTTTCCTTGTAAATTCATCATAATATAACATATTTGTGAGAATTTTTTCACTTGTCCAACTCCAACCATTTAGCCAGCAGTGGACACTTAATTCTAACCAAAATTAGCACTTTAAAGCCAAATATTTCGCAAACAGGTCCCTATTTCCTAAAATGGTCTTAAAAGTCCCACACAATATTTCCCACAATATTTTTGGAAAACCTTTTCAACGATATCCCACACTATAGGGTACGCGATGAATAAAAAATTCATCCTCACGTTACCGGTAGGGGAGGTACCCTGAAAAAAATGTTTTTCAATATTTTATTCTACGATTCTGGAGTTTTTATAAATATATAGATCCATGCCAAATTACAGCTTTCTAGTACTTAAGAGTCTCGGCGCTTTGCTTCGGAGAGATGGACAGACGGACGCACAGACGGACGGATATACGGATGGACGAACTAAAAACCTCACATTACCTCTACAAAACTACTCATCCAGTTAGAGTAGTACATCCATCTTTAAAGATTCCTGATTAGCCCTTATCCAAACATAAATGGCCCATAGGTACCTTACCTTAGCGGCTTGTCGTTAATATCGCAGTTTAAAACAATATGATACAATGATCCACAGGTTACCTTTACAATTTATTTACGATAACGAAGTGGATCGTCAACTCTTTTGCTGGCTATGTGGGTCGCCCATTACTAGACCCTGGGCGAGATCCGGGATTGTTTTTGAGGGCCGGGCGCTTCTTTGACACATACTTCAACCGTTTTAACGTGACTCTAAAAAAGCCCATTCCTTCTGCCACTACTGTTGGCGCACCTTTAATTTCAGCGCGAAGCGGAATCCCACATGGAAAAGTTACTGAAAACGGGACAAGACCTAAAATTCGGGACAATCCCGGATTTCCAGGCCATCTGACAGTCCAACACCAGGCATAGGAAACCCGTAACAGGCATATGTAAACTAGGCCTAATTGGCACTGCTCCAAACACTATTATTTACAAAACGTTCGCATGCGATTACCCTCGCAAACATCGACCCTTTTATTGAAACTACAATAATATTTAATGGAGACTTAATAATGTTAGCGTAACAGTTGTATTTCCTGGAAATCTGTTTTGTTGACTAGGAACATAGTAAGTCTATGCCTAACATTAAAATAAATATGGGTTAAAGCTCCGAAAAAAAAATCTTAATTTAAGTTATATCGTAGTTGGTTAAATCACCATGATGCACAATGATGCATCGGCATGGAAGAGTCAATGGTCAAGCCAATCATCGAAAGTTATTATCACAGTTTATCGTCAGATATCTGACAATCTAAACATTTTCTCTGCACGAAGCACGAAAATGCTCAATATTTTCCAAAATACAATATCTCTAACTATATTTGCAGCTTGGGAGCTTTTTTATGAATTTATTATTACTATCTATATTTCATAAATAATATGTTATTATAAATGTTGATGATGTTAAGGTATACTTGTTTAATAAACAAAATAAAATATGGAATAGTGTCAATGTGAAGTAATCTTTCACAATATGAATTAAGTATTATGGTTGAATTTCGACTGTAGAGCTGGTCTCTAGTTAATATTTAAACGACCTATGCAAACATGAATCTTATTTACTTCAGTAGGTAGGTATATTCTGGTAAACGTTTCTGTAACCACGTTTATTAAAACGTACATAGGGTGCTGAAAACTAAAAATAAGTTGGTATTAAGTACACACAATAAAAATTCTACTCTTTACAGGCTGTAAGAAGTCAATAACTAAAGTGTGAAAGTCAACGTACAAGTAATTCGTTATTGGTTTTAAATTTTTTATTGTTTTTTGTTTAGTTATTATTTAGATCGTGCGTAGATGACATTTGCTAAAACGGATAGAATAGAACGTACATAATTATTTCCACTTGTAATTTTTCTCATCGAGTAATTGCTTTACTATTATGTGCTTTACTAGAATGTAAAGTAGTAATGTATGATATGTAATCACCAAGATTGTCGGCTTTACTGCTGTTTCTTGCATATACATATGAATATGCACGGAAGTTAACATCACTCGCGACGACCGGTTTTGAGAATCGTATAGTAAATAACACCCAATAAACAAATAACTTTAAATTATTTGTTTACCAAACCATGTAATTAATAACGAAGTGGTCATTTATAAGAAAGATTTGAGATAAAAATTCAGATGATTTATTATACTTGCTTTGGCATTTAAAATACGTAAGTATTAGAATAACACTAGTTATACAAAGATGTTTGTCCTTTAGCCTTCTATCTTGTTTTGCCTTCGGTATCCTTTTGAAAACCTATGTATTAATGCATGTTTCCCAAACCAGAAAAAATATTACACAAACTTAATACAATAAGTATATCAGTGTAAACCGCCGAATGTGATAATTTTACCTACTTGGCCTACCTACTCAAACACCTTAATTTTATTAGTTTAATTTTTTATTTTGTGTACCTACTGTGTATTTTGTTAAGTAGTAGTAGTAGTGTATATTTAGGAAGTGTGTGTGTGTGTGTATGTTGTTAGGCAATTGGAAAGGTACAGCATTGTAAATCACCGCATGTTGGTGCATGTACACATACATCGCGTCGGGGCGTTCCATGATTGAAAGGGAATGGGGTGGTTATTGTCTTGAAAACTTTGTAGGTGACGTGCTTCTGAAGTTCTATAATTTTTATTATTACATTTATTTTAATCTCAAAAGGAATTGCATAATAATAACATATTTTTTCGTTTCCTAATAAATACAAGCAATTATTAGGTAAGTACACAGCGCGGCCCGACACGCACTTATGCGGTTTTTTTTGTTTATAAGTATTTATTTTTGTTTTTTAGTTCCGACATCTATTAGTAGTTCCAGCCAGTATACGATTACGTAGATACGTACTTATCCGCTTTAAATCATTAGCAGCTAAATGTAGGGCACCATTTCCTCTTAATTGCGGCGGACAGGCTTAATCCAATACAGGCTCCATTGCGGATCGCTGGAGGGAATAGTATCCAACTGTCGGAAGATTTCAATTATGCCAATAACACAAACCCTCGTTCTGAGATTCAATAAATACAATTTAACCTATTAGGTAGGTACTTCACGTTTTTACTCTAAAATCTAGCAACGCTATGACCACGTTAAATGTTTTACAGGTAAAGTGGGGATGAATATTTTATTCTCGTCTAACCCATAGAGTAGGGTATCGTTAAAAGGTCTTTCAAAAATTTGATGGATCTACAAAGATTATTTTTGATTCAGGGATCCGTTTACGAAATATTCGGCTTTTAAGTGGTTCGAGACAAGCGTCCCTCCCCCTGCCAGGTCGGTGTTGGATATGGGAAAAAAATCACGGTAGTAGCATTTAGGTACTATGAAGAATTTAAAAGGAAAACTATCTCGGCCCACGTGTAGGTTAGCTCAGTCCTGGACTTGCCGCTGGCAATTTTAACAATGCTCAATACTCATGTATTGTAGCAAACCCGAGCTTGTGGCCAACAGCGACTTTTTATAAAGATGTGTTAGGTATATTTATTTATACTGAGTATTTCTTTAAAAATTGCCTTTGTCAAATATAACGCCTTCGTTGTTTTATTACTGCCCGAAGGTTGACTGGCAAAGAATGTTTTTAGCATTAAATCTGCCTTTGTTTCTATACTTTTTGTAACGTACATAAAGAAATTAGTTAATTAATTAATCAATTCCAGTGATTGAATCTTGCTTTGAAGCACGATTGAGGCTTCTGAGTAGTTTTTATGCATTACAGCGTCACAAAGATGGAAATATATTAAGCGAATGCTATGAAAACAAAAAGAGAGTGTAGCTGAGAGAGAACATTTACTAGGTACTTATTCTGTCATACTATAAAATTACTTGTAATATACAGAGATAAGCCGAACTTTGATCCAAATTCCAACGTATGTATTAAATCGTCTAAGTACAAGAATTTGGATGGGTTCATCCTATTACAATACTACACTCGCTTCTCATGTCACGCTCGCGGGTGGAGAAGTCTTTGTATAATTACATAAAGATAAAAGATCTAGCATGTATCAATATGTATCGAGTAGGTTCGCTGCAAGTTCACTGACAATAATGTCAACTTTAAATGCGTGCCACGTAGAGACTGGTGTTGCGATGGCGCATGGCGGCTGCATAACTTTGTTATAATCAATGATATTTTATATATAAAAAGAGGTAGATATGCCAAGACGGCGCTGAAATTACGTCAGTCGAATTTAGTCAAGTATAGCGATTTTAATTCAGACAGTTGAAAGCTGCCTCTGAGCGAGGCCGTCTAGCTGTCTTTTTCACTATTATGGTTTTAGTAGTGCCATCACTTTTACATAATTTACCAACGTAATAGTGATTGGTGTAGTGAAACAAAAGATAAACGTGTGTGTGTTGTAGCTCGGTCGGAACAGACTTTTTGGTTGATTTGTAAGGGCATAACGTATCTATAGTTTAATATCATTGGTTATAATACTTAAATGTCGCCGTGTACCAGCGTTTGAATTTAGACAAAGAGTGACATGGAAGCCTGTCTATACCCTGTCCACAAATCTTAGAGACTAAAATGACAACCACTAATGTCAAAGTTCGAAATAATGTTACCAGCTAAATTTGTGCAATCTACTTTTCCGGTTTTTTGAATCGTAAACCATTACGTAAGAATTGTGAGAAGTTAGAACTAATTAAAAAAATCATTCATTTAGTAACAATATTAATATTGATAAGTCGATATAACTCATTCTCACTCAAAACTTATTGCCTGGGGCATATAGTCGATGAGATATTTCGGATATCTCAATTTTTATATATTAAAATAGTTCTTAATAGACGTTCTTGGCTATATAGTATAAAATTAGCTGTATACCGAATGTCACCAATACCATAACCAAATACTAATTCTTGTAAGTAAAATAACTTTTAAGTTCAGTTAATTAGGGTAAATATATTATGGATATAATTATATTTGATACGGTTGCTTAAACTTATTTTTCTACCAGTTTTAGGGACTCTTTATTACAAATATTCGACCTACCGTAAAAACTGCGAATATTTTTCCGATTTACTTTCCGGTTTATGGTCATCACTATTTAATTTGCACCCGAAACTGGTCACCCATGAAACGTCAATTTAGTCTCTAAGATTTGTGGACAGGGTATAGTACTGTTGACACAATACCAGATATTAGCATGGAAGACCATTATCATCTCAGGAAGAACAGTGCCCGGTAGGCATTATGACAAATCAATCACAAAAGTAAAGATGGAACACAACAGGGCTGATGATAGAGGTTGTAACGAGGTGTAATAATACCTCTTTCAATATTCCTTGGCAGGCAGATGCATTTTCTTCCAAATTTTTAAATCTTGACAGTTGTTTATTTTTTTACAAAAATGCATCTGTCAGCTGGGTACCCATCCTCATCATGGATGGAGTTTCTGAATTTTATTAAGAACATTTTATTATTTTAATATTACTTTTATATACAATATTTAATTTGCCTTTTATATTATTGGGTTGTGTATCAAATAGTTGCAATATAATACTTAGGAGATTCGGAGTTGTGCCTTAACTTGTCTACCCTGCCCTGAGAGTCTTACCTATGTATCTTATCTTACTGGTGGAGGATCTACACCTTCGCAAGGTATATAGAGGGAGTTCCGTCATAAACATTTATTTCAACATTTAAGTATGTAAACACAGTAGTGTCCGACGATCAATGTTCACGTTCACTTATTAAATTAAGTTAGGAAGGTAGTGTTACATTTAGCTAAAACAAAAGCCATCGTCACGTAATTTTTCATCTTGTTGGGTAGGTAGGTATAGAGAAAATCTGTGCACCCGTTTCCGAAAGCTACTTAATTTATTTTCTAAACTGATATTGTAGTTTTATTTGTTGAATTTTAATTTAGTTTTGAGTGTAGGTACTTCCTTTTAGCTCATATCTCCGATTTACCTATCTGAATTTTGGTATAGGTACGGTCTATGTATTTAGACGCGCTGATAATGAAAATCAATACTTTGTCAAACAAACGTGAAAAACAAAAAATACATGTTTTTTCAAGGTCCATTGGAAGGTCCTTGCCAGCAACGCATCGCGAATGCCTTTCCTAATGTCCATAAGCCACGGTGAACAATTACTGTGAGGTGTCAATAAAAACAATTGTACCTAATTAATTAATTAAATACTACATTGTGTCTGAGTATCACGTTGATTATTAGGTACCGGTATCTATTATCACTTATTATATTTTATTACCTGTTGCTTTATTTTGAATAGTCGTCCATTTGAATACAATTTAATTTGAATTTTATTGAAATTAAACTTGTATATCGACTGCGCAAAGGGGGTAATAAAATATATGTATGACACATTATAGGGAACAACAATTAGTTAACTTAAGTTGTGATGAAGTAAAATATATTATTAATGACAATCAAAACAAGAATAATGTAGCTTTCTATTGGTGAAAGAATTTTTGAAATTGGCCCAGTAGTTTTTGAGTTTATTTGTAACAAACATACAAAAATACAAATCTTTCTACTTTAATATTAGTATAGATAATGTACTAGAGAATAGAGACCCGCTTTGCGCTCGAATTCAATAGTGACAATGAAATATTTGAATGTTCTTTTTTCTTTAATAAATTTATTTGTAGCATAATATATTATTTAATTATTAAATACATATATGTAAAAGACGAAATGAAAAAAGGCAAAAAGCGGAACTTACATACCCTGATAGGATTTGAACCCACAATATCCGATTCTAAGAACTGATCCCTTGCAGATTAGGCCACAGGGTACCTACGGTCAATAACAAATTTTTCAATTAAGATTTAAATCTATGGCATAAAAACAGTAAAAACATTTATTAGTAATCTCTTGGCGTCTTATTCCACAATAAAAGTCCAATTTTCCGGCATAATCATGAGTTAATCACAGTTATAATCTATCCCTGAATCAAGTTTTATTGTTTGTTCGTTTATGCGGGAAAGAGAAACATCCGTAAATCCTCATCAATTTTCATGTTTATAATATTAGTAGGATAGTAGGAAAGAAAGAATATAAATAAAGATCCCTTATTTTTGAAGCAAAACTTCTTTACGCACGCTTGACTTGGGGAGTAAGCTGGTGAATGCGTGACGAGAGCGTTACGAAAAGTGGTTCGTTTGCGAGTTTACTAACGTTACGCGAACGGTGATTTCTTGATTATTTCGTAATTTTATTTCATTCTTGAGCAATTTTATAAATTAATGTTTTGTTTAATACGTTAAATATTCTACGTTTAAAGTGAATAATTAAATAAAAATTTATTCAAAAATATTAATTTATCAATGAAAACTTAATAAAGAAGTTTTACTTCAGTCGTGTGATCTAAAGCACACTCGTTTTTTGTTTCAGGCACTCTGATGGTGTTATCATATCCTCACTTTCTGTATGCAGATTTTACGTACAGAAACGGGCTTCTAGGCATGAACCCTGTAGAAGAAGATCATAGGATATTTGTTGACTTAGAACCGGTATGTAATACAATATTATAATAATGCTAATGTGTTCCATCTGCATTTTATTTTAAAACATGCAAGTATGTCCTAGGAGCCATGTCGTAAAAGTGTTATCTTTTTCTGTCATAAGTATTTCAAGTTTTTTGACAGTACCTACCTATCAGCTCCTTAGTAAAGCTCCTTAGGGAACTTACCAAAACCACGTAACCCATTTTTTCCAACTTTTTACCCCCTCCCCCCCCCCCCTTCGTGACCATCCGTAGTATATAAGAAGACCCCCCCTCCCCCCTTGTTTTCACGTGGTAATTGATAAATACGGTTTTCAATACTTTTTTGCAAAAACAAAGTTAAAAAATAATAATTTTGCTTATATTTGACGACTTTGTGGCGCAATGGTTGCTAAAATATTGACTACGTGACAAAAACCTAAACCCCTCTGTGACCAATCGTGGTGTTTTGAAGACCCCCCTCCCCCCTAAATGAGGCACGTGGTTTTGGTATGTTCCCTTAGTAAAGAATCATCATACAAATTCTGTACTAAGGAGCGATTAAAGTAACCGTTAGTGACACTGAGTTGGGGCGTCAGTATACTATATTTAGTAACAACGTGAAAAAAAATCACTAAATAAGTTTATAATACCAATGAGGAAAACTATCACGGCTACTTAGCGTTAACAACTTAAAAAGTAATAGTCGATTAACTTACAAACTATCCGTAGTTATCCCTTATCCTACCTAGGTACTATACATATAGGCATATTGCGCCTAGCCCCACATGGACCTTGGTCTGATTTTTGTCTAGTGTAGTCTTAATTCTAATATTATAACTAATAGGTCCCGAAGGTCCGAAATTTTCATTCGCCTAGTTTGTTTCTAGCTGACAGGCACAGTCATTAGAGCTGCGAAAAGAGCCCAATTCAATGTATTCGCGCGGCCAGTACCTTCTATCGCCGCCACACAGAACTTACGCACCACTTTGATGCCTGTATTTTGGATTGAGGAGGTAAGAAAATATCACGATATCCCATTGAAGTATAATGTTATAATACAGACATCTCGAACAAAATGTGTGTCCCGCCCGGGAGGTTTTATTTTCAAAATTGAGCCTCCCTTCTCCTTTCAAATTCGAACGAATCCATTGAAGATTGAAGCCACGTGGCGCCAATGCATTGGGACATACATGGTGTTCGCGGTGTCTGTTCTATACGCTAGTAATAACACTTCAATGCGATATCCCCTTCTTCTTGTGTTCGTCTTAAATCTTAATAGTTACCTACCTAAGTAGAGTTTACTTTCTGTTTTTGTGCTAAACGGTTTGTATTAGGTACGTATTTTTCTACGTTTTTTATAATAAAAATGTAAAATTGTGAAGAGAAATTTTATTGAGAAGCTTTTTAATTATCGACCAACACGCGCGGCTGGAGCATCACCGTCATAAGCTACCACTTACTCCACGACCCCTCGAGCACAGGTCATGAGCCACGTTTCAGCTGCGCTTATTACATTTTCTTAAAAGACTCGCATTACCTTATTGCTTTATTAACCAGAAAATAGCGTTTGCTTTTTTGTAGTACCTAATAGGTACAGCAATATAAGACGATTTAGGAATAGGTAAGCAAGTCTCTGAATTGAGGAAAATGTTGTTATTAAAAATTTATGTTTTTTAAATGTTGGTTATCAATTGGTTATCAGTTGGTTGACAATCAAATGATTAATAATTATTATTTCTTGTATAAGAATAGATAAACATTAGTTGCATCTACTCGTAGGAGTTATGAATTGCTATCGATCCAAGCCAGGCTCCGCAACTCTTGCTGGGTTAAGTACCTAGAACTACGATTTAAAAGCGAAAGATCAGTGAAAACCTCACGTCGGGAAACGGCGAAGGAACACATTTTGTATGATATAAAACGTAAAAGCCTAGGTACATAATATTATTATCTGAGACTAATCCGCACTTGCCCCGTGTCTTGTAGGTAGGTAGGTAGGTATGTCACTTTGATTATTCTTTCAAATGACACAGAGGGGGGCAATTGTAAATGGTTACGTTTACGAGATATTTAACATTTTCAGTTTGACTTTTCGCGTATACCAAATTCGTTTTTAAAATTCACATGTTTTTCATCTCGGACATTTTCAAGTTTTGATTAACTTGTAAGTAATGTAATTTAAGTGGAAATATTGATTTTTATTTACTTATTATAAAACATTTACACTTACCTATCTCCAAGTTGTAAAAATAATGTTTTGTGGGGCGTTCATATTGTATTTTAATTAAGCTCTGAGGTAGTGTTTCACCTAGGTTTTCCACCTGGGTGAAGCACGGGAAACTTAGGTAGGTACTAGAGTCTATTACCTAAGTTTCCCGTGCTTCGTCTAGTAACTAGACAATTAAAACGAATTATGTAGGTATATTTAATTTTTTGCATTATTTGTTTCCAGGGCATGGCGCTTCCAGAAGAATTCGTGAATGAAATAAAGAATGCACTGCTCAACACCCTGAACTTAATTCACATTCTTTTGCCGATCGCAATCGCCATAAGTTGCGTTATTGTTGCTCTCGGAATTGCTCTTATCGTAAGGTACGCTTTAATCAAGAAAAGAGATGGAGTGCTGTCTACGAACCATGGCTGAAGTTACCCACAATGACTTACTGATTTAAATCCTCCTATAATTGTGTTGTACATTAACTAATAGATATAATTCTAGAATAATAAAAAAGGATTAAATAGTACTACTTAACCTACATACATTAAAATAATATTAACTTAATATACAAATGTAGCGCCACATCTACCTTACCTTATTATAGTACAATGCTCCACGCTCAACCCTTGGCCGTATCAAATTGGTGTAAGATCCGGCTTAAGAAATACATAAGCCCATGTGTTTATATTATATGCTAGATAGTATAAATATCTATACATCGCTAATAGGTTGCCTAATAAAATCGCGTATGTAAGTACCTACAATGTTTATTAATAAAATTGTTAATTAAATATTTAATTTGTATAAACTAATGTGAAGAATAGCGAAAAGTGGTTAAAGTAGTCTCGGGGCCGCTTTTGATGAAACGTTCCTTTACAAGGGAATACGCTTAGTAGATTTTAATATTGTAAATAAAACACAAAAATTGTTTCTACCTTCTATGACCGTTATAGACTTTGAAACTATCCAACCGATGTGTCTCAAACCAGTTTTTATTTAAAAGCAATGATATTATAAGTAAAAAAAGGTAGGTATGTCACTAGCGCGCCAAAGATGACGATCGTAAGAGCGGTTAATTGACCTCTGTCTGCTCGTAGTCGCTCTGTTATTACAAGACATTACGCAGTTTTCTTGTTGTCAGAAGTGCTTGAGATTTGAAATACAACGTTAAAATGCCTTCGTAGGTATATTATTGTAGTGTGATTGGTGTAGGGAAACAAAAGTTAAACGTGTGTGTAGGTATTGTAGCTCTTTTTGGAACAGATTTTTTGGTTGATTTGTAAGGGCATGACGTATCTATAGTAGTTTTTTAAACATCATTGGTTAAAAGGCAATAATGCGAAGATAGTTTCAGACCACTAAAACAATGCATTAAGCACATTCGATCCATTCAAGAACACGATTTTCGACTTTCGAGGTTACAGTCTATAACGGACCTAGGTAGAAGCAAACAAATAAATAAAATGTACCTATTTATTTTTTTAACATAGTAGCACACGCCGCATAATATGCGCCGGATATTATCCGTTAATAGTTTAGAATAAGTACCTACCTACCTACTACATAAGTTCTCATATTACACATGTAGTAAATTGTTTACTTCTTAATGAGAATTAAGCCCAAACTTCAATTTCTGAAGCATAAATAATTAGGTACTTATTACAATTTATTATCTACCCTTAGGGGAGACCGGGGGCAAAAGTAACAGTTTTTAGTTCGTGGCCGATTGTGCCAAAACTGTTGATATCTAACAAAATCCTGTTATTCTCCAAGGAACTTAGTTTAAGTGTCTATCAACTTGTGTAGTCAACGTTAGAGTACTAATCGTAATTATGTTGCAATCCCACTTTTAAAAACGAGTGTCAAGTGTTACAATTGACCCATAGTGCGGGGTTGTTTGTAACATTGTTTTGATAAACAATAAAATGAAAATGTTAATGAATTTAGCCATATTTTAATTTTAAAAATAATCATAATCTTAAATACAATCAGTCTTTTAATTGGTAACTAAAATAAATGCTTTTACTTCTTCGAGCCGCTTCGAAACAAAAAAGTATACACTTCTCTTTATAACTGATCAAAAGCGAATATATTACTGTCTAAAATTACAATTTTAGACAAATTATAAGCACTACGTCATTAAATAACATTTAAATCGTATATTTCTTTGATGAATTCAACAATAATCAACAACAACAAATTAGTATGAAAACGTGTGTGTTACTAACAACCCCCTGTTACATTTAACCCCTGTCATATTTGATTACACGCACCACACGAACCAATAATTCGAATAGCCCATCTCTAAATCCGGTTAAGGGGATCCACTTGAGTAGTCGGTGCTCCAGTCCAAAGAAGGAATGGATGAATTTCCATGTGCAAAGCTGCGGGCAATAGCTAGTGTAAAAATAAAAGAAAAAAAGGCAAATAAATGTAAATATTTAAAAATGCGCTTCCGGACGAATGTTTTTGTCCTAGATTTGCGATTGATGACACTTTAATTATTAATAAAGATCACTTATTATGATTTAATAAAATATGATGTTTAATATTATGTGATCTCCAATACAAATTAAGCGTATTTGTATTTTCAACCTAAAACGCGTTGAAGAGGTGACGGCACAATGATATTAGAAAAACAAAAAAAGGATAAAGTTCTGACTAGATAGAAATGACGTAATGATTGCCCAGCCATCACGTGAAGATTTATTGATGTATTATTTTATTCGGGTTAAGGTTAGGTGTCACTGGGTAGAGGTTTTCCCACGAAGAGGATAGCAACTAAGATATATTATGTGTAAACGAAACTTTTCGAAAACCGTATTTTCTAATTCACGCGAGTGAAGCTGCGGGTATCCACTAAGTAGTATGAAAATACTAAAGATTTCTTAATGGCTCAAAACATATAAATTAGGTAAAACAATTATTTTCACCTCGGGGTCATTTGTAGCAAGGGGTCAATAGTAACGTTACTATTGACCCCGAAAAAAATGGTACAATTGTTCCTGAAGACTGTTTTATTTAAAAACAAAAATAAATCAGAAACTCTGAACACTATTTTACTTTTGCGATAAGGTTTGTATTGTGTGATATATATAGATTCTAATATTTGTTGTTAATTTACTTATACTTTGTAAATTAAAGAGTAATAATTGATTTTTCAAAGTACGAAAAATTACTTCGGGGCTGTCCAAATGGCAATAGTCAATTACACACGTCCACGCTGCTCGGAGCACATTGCTCAGTGGTTAGCCTACCCGAGCACGTTATGGCCTATGCCCCCGCGGCCGCACACTCTTCAGCGTTGCTTGCCAACCAAAATATCACCAATGTTACTATTGCCCCGTGGTACTTTTGCCCCCGGTCTCCCCTACTTCATTAATCTATGTCTCTATCTATGTATCTCGGTCCTACAATAAATAATTAAAAATAAGGTGTTTATTATTTGCTGTCAGTCTTTTTTCCCAGCAGAAACTACAAAGTCAGTGTGATTCATTCCTGAAATCCCTACTCGTCTGTCTGTAGCAGATATTGTATTTTAAAATATATTTTGGCTCTGGTAAACAATTCCATGAAGACTGTCTGGTTAGCTCGCACCCTCTTGTTTGAGCCAGCCCCCAAACTACTTTCGTGCTCTGCTGGGGGCTTCAGAGCCAGTTCTTACTTTCCCTCTTCTCATCGGTGATGGCTTCAGGATAACTGAACTGACATGCCATTACTTGTCATCAGAAGACTCGTCTGTTCATTTATTTGTCGGCCTTTTATGTTTAATATCTTAATTATAAAGTTTTAAGCCCTAATAAGAACGCAAAAAACGTGATCGCGAAGAAATAAGTATGCGATAAGCGCAGTTTTTCTTGGGCCCTCAATCCACTCGCTTATGAACTGAGCCAGTTAAACATAGGTTTAAAAGAAGAAATACATAAATGTGACTTGAACAACTTAGTTTAACATCCTATGAATTAGTTTAAAAGAAAATAATGACAAAAGTAACGGCTGAAAGGTAAAACGGATTTGAATTTTCGTATAAAGCCTGAACTGAGGGCCCAAGAAATTCTTAACTAAATAATGAAATAAAAATTATTGCCAGAAAGGAAGTAGGTACTTTCTGAGATTTTTACTATGCCACTTTATGTAGGCTGAACTGAGGGCCCAAGCAACAGGGTTGCCAAGTTAGCCACTTTTTGGCTAGATCTGGCTACATATTTAGCCACAATTTTAGCAACTCATGACTTGACAAGCTAATAACAAGTAATTATTAGGTAATAACAAGTAATTATTAGCTTGTCAAGTCATGAGTTGCTAAAATTGTGGCTAAATATGTAGCCAGATCTAGCCAAAAAGTGGCTAACTTGGCAACACTGCCAAGCAAGACATTTGCCCTTATCAGATTTGATTCACGTTTGAATTTGTGATTGTTTAAGTTTTATTTTCGATTTGCTACGCCAAGAAAAAGAAGTGGGCCCTCAATCCAGATGTACACAATATGTTACACACGTCAACTTACGCCATACTTACAACCTTGACAATGGAGAGCCAGTGCACCTCGTTGCATTCTGCTTCCGGCACATGTAGCCTATCTTACTTGATTAATAAGCTTCTTCGCATGATTCTCGATTTGATACTTTAATAATAACCACATCGGCTCATCTACCGTTAAATAACTTAATAGAACAAACTTAATAAAAATATTTATTCATTAGAACAGACCTCTTTTTCCATCTGCACAAGCTAAGGCTGCGTCCTACGTGAGCGATCTAGATGCGAACGCGAAAACAAACAGTCGAAAGGTATTGAAGGGTTCTGCGTTAGGCGCGGTTGGCAACGCAGGACACTTCAATACATTTCGACTGTTTGTTTTCGCGTTCGCATCTAGATCGCTCACATAGCACGCAAAGTTAGAACTTCCCATAAAAAAATTAATGACAGATTTTCCAGGTGCATTTACCGTCAACAAAATAAATTACTGATACTCAAAAATGCTAAATGTAACCTTAGCCTTACCTGATTTTACTTATTATATAATACAATTTCACAATGCTTAAAGTAAAGCAAAAGCAAAGCAACAACCCATAATTGTCCCACTGCTGGGCTCGGGGTCTCCTCTCACAATGTGAGGGGTACAGGCCATAGTCTACCACGCTGGCCAAGTGCGGATTGGTAGACTTCACACACCTTTGAGAACTTTATGGAGAACTCTCCGGTGTGCAGGTTTCCTCACGATGTTTACCTTCACCGAAGCAAGTGATAATTAACTTGTAAAACGGACATAATATTTGAAAATTAAAGGTGCGTGCCAGGTTTGAACCCGGGGCCCCGCGTTCGGGAGACCAACGTTCTAACCACTAGGCTATCTCTGCTTGCTCACAATGCTTAGGATTTAATTAATCCAATACGTTACACCTTTCCCAACAATGCGCACGAGCACTATCTTTTACCGATGCACATAACTTTACAGCACCGTCGTATGTATGAGGTCATAAATAATAAGAAAAGTTTTAACATTGAGCTTTATTAAGAATTAAACTTGTTTACTTCCACATTCATTTTAAACAGTCAGTTAAATCAATGCACACAAGATATTCAACAGATTATGTAAACCTTTGAAAATAAGTCTTCTTTATTAACTTAATTGGAAAATAAGATCACAAAGTTCTGAGGCTGATAAAGGGGTTAACGCTTTTTTTTACTGGACTAGATAAAACATAACTAAATCTGAGATTTTTCTGTAAAATCAATTACTCAAAATATCTAATGTATACAAATAGTTAACAAAGGAATCAACTCAAACTTGAGGCGTCAAGTGAGCGACGACAACTCCGCGATACCAGCCCCGTCTGAACGCTACCAAACAAACTTCTTATCTGAACAAATCCGATCGATATCCTTATATATCATTATTAATTCAGCGTAATAATATAAAATAAAATGCATTTTCATAAAATTTATACAATTAAATCATTTAATATTATGCAAGAAACAAAATATCTAAAATTTTGTTAAATCAAATAAATTATTTAATGTGTCCTCTCAATATGTATTTAATAATTTTTTCTAAATTAAAAGTGTTGAGGGGCATTTGCATAATAAGAATAATAAAAAATTCGTCACAAATACACTTACTTCAGATTTAAAATACATAACGTACCTTCACATTATATAATTATGGCGCTAATATCAATAGATAATATATAATAGTACATTACAATGTCACGCAACTACAATATGAGTTTAAATAAGTTTCTGATGTAAGGAATAAGTATAAACAAAGTTAACAGAAGTTTGGGATATCTTAATAGAAAGTAGTTTTCACTAATTCGTAGCGCTAATTTAATATATTTTAAAGATGCTAGTGGCTCTACTTTGTATACATAAGTACAGAAAGATTATTAGAATTGTGCAATAATATTATATACTTACAGTAAATTTCATTACTGTCTTATGTATAATAAAGATAATATAATTTCCAATAAGATTAATTAAATTATTTAAAAATACAATAATTATCGCTTTAGAGCCAAATTATACATAAATAATATACAATAACTGAAAACTATATTCGAATTAAAAAATAGAAATAAAACCATGAGAAAGTTACTCCCAACTAAATACTTGAAGTTGTGTAAATATTCTTTACAATTTTATTATATATAGTATGACATTAAAACTATGAAGCTTGATTTACAAATAGCTACAAAAGTGGCAGTGCCGCTCTGGTAGGTAGATTTCACAATAAAATTTTACGTAATCTGTATAATATCCACTCAAAACAGTATTCATATACATTATAAAATTAATCTTTTTAACATTTCCGAGCGTCCCGTCACGAACCTGTTTAATCGTTATTATAATAATAAATGTAGTGTCTGAGCACACTCGTACTTCTTTAAATGATTTCATATAGATATTTAATCAAGAATGACATGCTTGCTTCCTGGCCGTTCTAAAGCAGTAGTACGAATTTAATAAATGGTAATTTTGGAAATAATCTTTAATTTGTCACATAAGTCTTCCAAGATATAAAGTAATATCTAATTGAGTAATGTTTAGTTTATGGGTGTAAATCTACCTTATGCGTAACTATACTTCTCGAGAATAATTAATATTCTACCCGTAAACTGGCATTTTACAAGAGTGGATCGATCGCTATTCGCTACTTACTTATTGCGCGTCCACGTAAATGCTTCATCCCGTTAAATATTTTTCTATGTTCGAAATAATAAAATAATATATCAAGAGGACGTCTCACAGGTTCCAATTAATTCAGCTAATACACTGCGCGGCTGTTAAAGATTAAATAATTACAGCCTTTACAGTACGCGGGCTTATTGAAATTTTAACCAAAATATGCTATAGAAGTTATACAGTATTTACAGAACTCAAAATCATGAAATTATAGCTTTTATGGTTATCTGGTCAAAATGTCAGAGGACATTTAAAAAGAACTAAAATGTTATGTACAATATATTTACAACATTAATATTTAACCTAATAAAAAGATAATTCTACTCGATCAAACGTACTTTGTCATCATTGTGACGCTTGCGACCCTTAGCATGCGCCAGCATCGTGACCAACTTCTTATGGCTGTCGCCGACAATCCACCCGTGCTGCTGGACATGCTCCGGCTCCTCGCTCCCGTCTGCCCAGAAGGATGTGGAAGGGCGCAGCCGCGGCCCGATGCCCGAGGGACCGGGCAAGGACAGTTGCTGGCTGTAAGCGGAGCTGCCGCCGCTCGACCGCCTCATCCCCCCCACGCCGCTGCTCGTCCCACTGTTGCGATCGGTGCTACTTACCCTGCTTTCGACATCTTGTTTCTTCACCGAAACATGTTTATTGCCTTTTCGGCCTCCGCATATCTGACCATCTCTTTTTTTTCCTTTTTTCTTGCGGCCCACGTTCATTATCACGGACTCCGCACTGTTGGGTCTCGGTGGCACACTGTCCAGTTCTGATTCTGAACTCCAAGTCTCGGCTAATATGTTCTGTTTACCTACAGTACATTTCCGTCGCGCTCGCTGTCTAGCCACACCGGCGTCATCTGAGAAGGCATCGTCGTCGTAAAATTTTTCAGCTTTGAAGTCATAGCTTGTCCCGTACTCCGCAACTTTCTCTTTCTTTCTTGAAAAACCTTTATCCTTGGTTGATTTATCGTAAGTATCATATAGGATCTTGTCACTTTCAGGTGATAAAACTAAATTTTCATTTATGTTAATATTATTAGGTACCGATGAATCAAACTTCTTTTCAGATGCTACGTCAAAGGTTTTCGTTGGTGTTAAATCTTTCGATATCTTGTCACACTTTTTCAAATCCTCGTATTTTTTGGAAGTTGAAGACCCAAAATCAAACGGCGAAGAAGCAATATCATATCTACCAGACGATAATCTTCTTGGAGATGATTGTCGAGATGAAAATGAACTGATTCTTCTAGAAATTGCACTGTCAGTACTTAGAGCAGGAGATGGACTTCGTATTTTATTAGGAGAAACATTATTTTTTGTCGTTTTTAAATCATACTTTGATAAAACTACAGGAGAGAATACTCGCTTTTTTTGAGTTATACAGCTGTCTGTTACAGGGGATTCATCGTCATTCATAAGCATTGAAGAATTAGGCTCCTCTTCAAGTAAACTATCAAAAAGTTGATCAAGGTTTGCCTTGGGCTTATTGGTTTCCTTAGGTTTTATATTAATACTCTTTTTTTCAGAACGTACAGCATTGTGTTTAAAAATTTTACCCATAACTGCATTCTTTTCCATTACATCTTTTCTTTTTAAAGGAGAGATAGGTTTCTTAACTTCATTGCTGCCTTTAACGTTACTCAATTCACACGACATTAAACTATTTTCAGTTTCATCATCACTACAAACATAATCATCTGACATGTAAACAAAATCATCTCCATCAGACATGCTGTCGCTTGATACTGCATCCTCATGATTGGGTGTGATTTTAGAGGAATTTTGCATGCCTTTTTTATTTAAATTTCTAAATCTCTCCATAACTGTAGATGGTCTAAGTTCAAAAATTTCAGGCTCTTCGTTATCTAAAAATTCATAAACGTCAATATTCTTGTGAGATTCCTTGGAACTGTCAGAATCAAGCTTTCGGGTTAAAATTGATTTTTTTCTGTCTCTTCTCTTTTTCGAACTTCTCTTTTTTCTTTTTTTGGGAGAAGTAACAATGGGAGGTACAATAGCCGACATATCAATCTCAGAGGTTAAAATTGAAACTTTAATACTATCGTAACCTTTCAACGCACCTTTAGTAAGTACAGTGTTTTGATTATGTTTCTTAGAATTTCTTTTTCCTTTTTTCTTATCTGATTTCTTACGACTTTTATGACTGTAACAAAAAAGAATGAAATTTGTAACAAAAATAATTATTAGTCACATGACAAACATGAAATAAGAAATATTACTGTTATTTTACTACGTAACCTTAAGTATTTAGAAGGATGTAATTTTTTATATTACCTGGTACTGGGTTCCACGCATGTTTGAGCGAGTTTAGCTGCTGCAGCCTGAGATCTACATTTGCGCTTGATTTTGTCAAATTTATCTTCAAACATGTCGATATTGTCTATTATATCTAAATTTTTCTTTTCTTTAGTATCAGATGTACATTTTACTTTAGAAGCATTATCTTTCTTTGCAGACTTATCTCCTATAGCTCCTTCGGTACAGTTGTCATGTACATTATCCGTGTTTAAAGAATTATTATCTAAAGTATTCTTATCTGCGGGTAATAAAGGTTGAAATTTGCACGCTGCTTCTTTTAGTCCAGATATTAAATCTTTTTCCAAATTTCTAACTTCTTCACTTTCTAATATATTTTGAGCTGTTACAGAGTCTAAGTCACCTTCACTTTTAGAGTCATCTCTTTCATCAGTGATTTCCTCAATTATTCCTGATTTAGAAGTTGAAGTTAAAGTTTTGTAGCATAAGTCTAACCCTGATGTACTAGTAGAAGGTTGTGCGTTACGATCTGTGCTACTGGCTAGTTTAGAAGTACTTGACAATGGGACAAAGTCTGCCATCCCTGATAAACGTGCAGACGTATGTATAACCGGTTTTTTGAGAAAATCAGATGAACTTCGGTCACATTTTACATAACGACTAAACTCTAAACTTAAACCTGACTTCGGATCGTATTCGTCAGCATTAGTACAAGCAAGTGTATGGCTACTAGAACAGCATGGAAACATAGGTCTACTTATAGTCCGATCTTCAATTTGACTTCTGTTTGAGTCTTTCAATAGTTCACAACAATCTAAAAATAAAGCTTGATCTCGACTTAGATTTCTACGGGCCAGTTGCTTCTCCCTTACTGATTTACGTACTTCAAGTAAAATTTCATGTAGCGGAGGGAACGTAAACTTTGTTTTAGGTTGTTTCCTGCTTTTCATCTTGTGTTCTAGTAGTCTTAGCCTGTCCATGTGTTCTTTGAAAATTACAAGATAATTAAAGTCATCAGTGGGTACTAAATTTGCGAGTTTCGCTGCATTGTCTGATAATTTGGAGGCATGCAACAAACTCATTTGATGCCGTAGTAAATTATCAATTCTTCGGAATTCTTTTTTGCATAGATGACAATATAATGTAGCCGATCTTAGCTTTAGATTGTTATTGTATTTTGATGTTGATATTGGCAATTCAGCAGGTTTAGAATTAGAACATTTAGTGTTATTTTCTTCTTCGACAGTTTTTTTGCTTTCACTTCGAGAACTTTTTTTAGATGGTCGCTCTCTTGTATCAAAGTAGACATCATCTGATTCATTAGCAATAATATGGAATGTTTCAGATATTTTCTTTGTCGCCAGCAAATTTGATTTTCTAGGTTTACGTTCAGAAAAAAAGCCAAAACTCTCCATAAACTGTTCTGACCTTTGTTCCTCAGATACTTCTTTGTCATTTTTATCCTCTTTTTGAACGTTATCAATTAGTGTAACAGATCGTTTATTCTTTTTATTCTTTTTTCTACTAGATTTCATGTCATCGTCATTAGATTGACTTTCGTCGATTATATTTTGACTAATTAGTTTTGTATTACGGGATTGACATAACTGACTTTTTCTTTCCTTTTCTTCAACATATTTTTTTAGAGGTACGTCGCTCTTGGATGATTCGTCAGAATCACTTATTATTTCTTTAGATTCATTAGTAGCTATTATCTTAGGATCAATAGCATCCAAATTAACATCTGGTTCAGTATTTATAATGTCTTCGTTTGGCGTACACGTCTTTTGAATGTGGTCTTCTTTGGTTAAGTTATTAATACCTGTTCGCAGTATCATTGATCTTTGTTTTCTAAAAGGTTCAGTCTCATCACCCATGTCTTCCAAGTCAATATCATATGGATCATATAAACTAGATCCAGACGACTTGACTACAACAGATTTAGAACGCGCTCTTCTGGCTGCAAGAGGTAAATTATGTCTTTTGTTTCCCAAAGTTGATATGTCTATCTGCAAAGGACTCGAAATGTCATTGAGATTGTTTGATTTCAATTTCTTTGGTTTCAAGCTATGGGTATTAGTATCGAGGTGATCATTCAATGATTGATCTATTTTCCTTTTCACAGTATTTCCTGAAACTGTTGCTGTATTTTGCTCCACCACACTTTTGACCTCATCAGAAGCATATTCATTATTGTTATCATTATCAAGTTTGTTTTGCGATTGAGTAATTTTTGATTCTAATTCCATCCTTAAGCATGCATCAGGATTAGACGCACAGTTATTTTCTATAGAACACAGTGTGCTATCGCGATCATTTGCAGGACCATTTTCATTGGTAAATGTTTTTGCAACGTCCTCATCAGAAATTATAAGATCAGAGCTATTAATTGATTTCTTTTTCTTAGATTTTTTCTTAGAATGTGGAGATTTTTTACGCTTTACTGATTTACTTTTTTCTTCAGAAGATATATCTGACTTACCTAGCGGACATGTAGAATTTTCTTCAACAACAACTTTATTGTTATCTACAGGTGCAGAGATTTTTAAATTTTTCTCTTCGTCTAATAAAAGCTTAGAAAATATTAGTTGTTTCTTAGTAAGTGGTGCCTTTTGCTCTGAGAAAATGTCTGGGCAAATCAGAGGTTGTTCATTATATTCCATATATAAAGATTTCCCACGTTTACTGCGCCGCAAAGGAAGGCCAATGTTCTCTTCGTTAAATGTTTTGAAGTCGTCATTAGAAACAGACGTACTCATATTCAAAATTCCATTATTTTGTGCCAAAGTCGATAGTGGTGGATCATTATCTACTTTTTGTTCTGTAGGCTCATTGATGTTATGAATTTCCTGTTGAGTATTTTCAACATTTTGAATTGAAATTCGTGTATTATTTTTCGATTCATTGTCCACGTCTTGGATTTCGATTGTATTGTCATCAATGACTTTTGACTCTTCGTGTTTTTCATTATTGCATTTAAAGCTTGTAGTTGGAACATTTTTTGATATTTCGATGTTTTGTACCTTTTCGGTTATGGTAATTGTTTCATCTGAAATAACGTCTTGTTGCTTTGTATTTAATTGCAATGTTGTTTCTAGTTTATTTTTGACGCTTTTAGACACATTACTAATTTTCCTGTTTATATCTGTTTTTCGCTCAATAACTTGTAATTCTTTCTTATCTTGTATATTGACTTTTTTTACAGATAACTTATCATTATGAATTTTCTTTCCCTTCTTTTTTAATTGTTTACTTTTGACTTCGATACCTGCTTCCGATGTATTTTGTGATTTACAAAAAGCAAAGGAGGGCTCGTTGATATTTTTATTTGTCTCTGGAACAATCAATTCTCTCTCCACTTTATTGTTGACAGTGACTCCAGTGTCGCTTGCTACTGATGATTCAGGCGGAATTACTTTTTCTGTTTGCCTTACGTGCTTAATGGATGGTTTATTTTTTTCATTAGTCACAATATCACTTTGTGATAATCTTCGTTTATTTTGATTTAGTTGTTTTTGTTTCACTATGGCAGCCAAAGAAATATTATCGTCAGAATCATCATCATCATTATCGATTCTACTCAAATCATTTTTCACAAAGGGTTCATTTAAATTGGGAGCAGAGCTACCATCACTATGTTTATCTTTTTCCTTTATATTTTCACTTAAATTTTGAAGATTGTCTTTGATGTTCAAGTTTACAGTCTCGGTTGGTATTGAATGATTTTTAGTTTCGTGACAAACAACACTAGTAGCTGGTAACATACTCTCGATAGGGGCTGGTTTTGATAACAGAGATTGTAAGTCTTCAACACGTTCATTTACGACTGAGTCACTATGAGATTTTGACAAATTATCACAATTATGTTGAAGTAGTGGTTGTGGAAGTGCCTTATATATAAACTCACAATCAAATAATTTCGTTTTGTTCGATTGCGTACTACTAACTTCATACATTTGGATTTCTGAAGTAATATCAATGTGTGGAGATAGATGTAGATGGCTGTCGATATTATCATTACTAGGTACAACAGGAATGACGGAACAAGGCAAGGGTTCCACTGGATTAGCAACAGTCTTTAATTGTTGTCTCTCGGAAGGCGCTTTAATACGCACTGCACGTAAACTTGCAGTTTTGTCGTTATTACTCTTGGGTGTGTTTGATGCGGGAGGAATAGAAGGAGGAGCTTCTTCCGTTGGTGGTAATGTTTGTTCCTCGTCATTAACTTCGCTATCTAAATCTATTTTCGGAATAACTTCGTCATACGTCAAATCAATAATTTGGTTTTGTAAAACGGGGTCTGTATGTTGTACCTCTGGATCCAATGAGGTTTTTGGTTCAAAATTGTGCTGTATCTGGCATTGGTCCTCAACAATTGGTACTGAATATACAGGTTTTATATCTAGTGTATCAGTGGAAGCGTCAACTGTTTCTCGGGATGGGTTCACCGGTATTTTTGGTATACTCGGTCCTGGGTTTTGAAGTAACGCTGTTTGCTTAGTTAAGAGTGGTATTGGTCTTGAAAATGTCAAATAATGTATTAATTCACGCAACAGCTGATAACGATGATCAACGGACATATCATTCAATATTGCCACAATATCGTTTTGTAACGCAACTATTTGCCTTGGAATGTCTTGCTCACGTTCAAAGTTAAACAGAGGACTCCGAATCATAATATTGCTGTCATATGACCTTCCTTCGTGTATATTAGCTGAACTGGGTGACGAATAATGAGTCATTTGACTATCAGTTTCAGATAAATATGAACCACTAGGTGGTGGATAGGGTATGGATTGACCGTTATTAGGCAATGTAACACAATTAATTGGTGTAACAAGGGTTGTTCCTGCTAATGTATATACTGGAGAAGTACTTATTATAGTAGTACTTGGAATGCTTAATAGACTATTTGTCGTTAAGTCAATTTTTGCCATTGAAATACAAGTACTTGGTAATGCATAAACTGGCCTGGTACTTTCGAATGTCGTAAATGGTGTCTTTATTCCATGATTTAACAATGAGTATGCAGGTAGTGGTCCAGTAACTGAGGTGACCACAGTATTTATTATAGATTTTGTAAATGAGTAAGTTATTCTTTCCTGAACTTCAATGGAAGCGATTATTGAATTGTTTATTACAGTAGAATTCGGCGATGTGCAAGTTGAATGTGTTGTGCTATTAGTCGAGTTCTGCTGCGGCGAATAATTTACACATGTACTAATGGTTGTTATAGGAGCGGAAGTACTATCAGATCCTAGGGGTCTTATCTTATACTGTGGTATGCGTAGGGTAGGATCATATATTGGTTTTAGAATTTGAGATAAAGTATTTCCAGAAATACTTGTCTCTGTTGTCAGAAGTATCTCATCTTCAACATTAATATTGTCATGAACTTTATTATTACTTTCTTCTAGTGTCACATGTTGATCTACTGTTAATATACTTGCATTAGAATCATTAAGTTTTTCATTAATAGCTTTTCCAGATAAGTCATTCGGCTCATCTTGTTCATGAAAGTCATCACACTTTGTATGTGTAGCATTTGAATCATTTTTATTAGACTCCTTTATATTTAATGCAATATCTTCTATGTTTACAATCTTTTTACTGGACAAATCTGTAGGTATCTCATTATCAACCTCGAAACGATCTACAGCGGAAATAGTTTTCGTTTTATTTTTAGACAAATCTTGAATTTCAGTTTCGTCTACGTTTCTTTTCTGACTTAAATTAATGCACAGATTTGTATTTTCTTCCGTTCGCTTTAAAGATAAATCAGTCGGTACACATTCATTTTGGTGAACCAAATTTAAAGCTGTTATTGTGCTCAGCTCCAGCTCTGAAGCCGAAGGACATGGTGGCTTAAGCGTTGATAATTGAGGATACTCAGAATTATGTTTAACCCGTAAGTCTACAACTTCATCTTCTCTAATATGATCCATACTAGTTTTTCGCTTATTCGACAAATCTAGAGTTTCATACCGATCATAATTGGCCAGCAGTAACGAATCATGTCTGGATGCATGATCAGAATCGACGGATGGTGCCTTACTTGATAGATCTAAAGGCACCGATAAAATTGATTCAACATTAGTACTGGCGTGGGCGAGTGGTATAGAAAAAGTATTGTCATTAAGATTATGTTCACTGTAGACGTTTATCGGCATTTTTACGTTCACATCCGATTTTAATTGAAGTTCTACTTGTCTAAATGATAATAAACTTTCTTCTGGGTTCACGTTACTGCTTTTCTTTCTTGTAATAGCTTGAGGATAATTTTCATTTTTCCTTTCTACATGGGTAATAGTTGTTAAGTCTCGTTGCATGTGGCAATCTAAAGGCTGATTTAGATACTTTTCATTGGAATTCTTTGTGCTTTTGGATACATCTTTACGAACATTTACAAGTTTTTCTAAACTCTCTACTGGTTTTCTAGATGCACTTACTCGGGTTCTAGTACTTTTTTTACAAGAATCTGAAGAAGATTTCCTGTTTTGAGTATTTACAATTTTTGCGCAATTTTGTAATGATCCATTTGATGTTTCTTGTGAGGATTTGTCAAAAACTTTACGTTTTCCATATTTACTTGCATTATTGCTACTATGAACATTAAATTGTTCCGGATAGTTCTTGGGACTCCTTCGGGGTGGTAAATTGTATGCGTTATATGGTTCGGTTGACAGTTTAATCAACATATCATTATTGGGTGGAGTTACGCTTAACAGCTGCTGAGCATAAAATAAGTTTTCCTGCTGCGAGGTAGACCTGCGTCGCGTCGTTTCTTTTCTTGTACGATTATCAAGAAATTTCGGCATAATGGCATCGTAGTTAACTGGTCTCCATTGCGTAGTTGGTTTTTCATTGTTTACAAGTGCGTAAATATCATGGTTAATATATTGCTCACGATAAATTGGCGAAGGCTTGGGCAACTGGTGTCTTCGGGTGACACTTTTGGGTGTAGTCTTTTTTGGTTGGTCTGTACTAGGACAGGCTTGAAGAGATTTCATTACGACATCTGCTCGAGGACTAATCAAAGTTGAAGTACTTACGAGTACAGGATCTGGACTTAATAGATCATCAGTACCACATTGTACTGATACATGTGCAGGTGCATTTGGATCGGTGTCTACTAATTTGTTTTTTAACATAGCGATACAATCGTTGAGACCTTTCCTTGGTTTATTTAATTTATTTTTTTGAATAGAATCTAAGGCTTGAGCTTGATTAGACTCTAAATTATTTTCTTGCAGAGTATCAACATTATGTTGTTGAACTGTCTCTAACGAAATATTTGGATGGAAATGTAAGGGTGGTTTATCGAGTTTTGTGACTACTGCTTCGTTTTCGAAAAGCACACGCTGACCAGTAGGTACATGTTCATTAGTATTATTACATTCCTGTTGTACGAGAAATAGGTGGTGGAATTGTACCGACTTATCATGAGTTTCTGAACTTGCAGTCAGTCTAGCTATCGAATGTTTAAGAGGTACATTTTGAGTTGGTTGGCACACATTCCTTAAATCCCCATTCTGGGCACTGCCTCCCGGTAGTTGGTTATCTCTTCGATCATTATTTGCATCACCACGACCACCAGAAGAATGTTCTCGACTATTTTGTCGATCCTCGTTCACATTTATTCTTTTTTCATTTTGGTCTACCGATAATTCTTCAGTTTGAACTTTAATCGGGCCAGATATTGACATGTCTTGTTCTTTTTCAGGGCTCTCGTTTTCTTTTTTTTCCTTAAGTAAGCGAACTTTTCTTTTTGGTTTCTTTAGTATAGCTTTTCTTTTTAATGATTCTTTTTGACGTGTTATCTTACAAGCTACCCGTTTTAGTTTAGATTTTATGGGCTCGTTGTCTTCATCAGCTACACTTTTATATCTATCAATATTTGATGATGTTTGTTGATGATCGTAATGCAAAGTAGTGTTAGTTTGTTTGGGTTTGCTTTTGAGATCTTCAGAAGTATGACGCTTCAACATCATCATTGCTCTTTGCTTATCAAGTTTTCTGCGAGGTCTTAATATTGAGTTCAGTGGGTTTACCAATACTCGGTGGCGTTTCGCGGGCAAATCGGCTAACATTTTTCTTATTGTTTCTGCTGCAAAGGAAAGTTTTGAAGAATATATTATGTTAAAATAAATAAAGAAAAACGATAGTTAATATAACGTTTTACAGACGAGTCTTATTCGAAAAACAATTACGACACAACTTTTTATTGAAATATTAATTTGAATTAAAATAAAAATTATATCTCATCAAAATTTCCATACAGTAACTTGTATATTATGATTGATGATTTGAAATAGATTAAATAGTAGAATAGATTGTAACCCGAAAGAAAAATATGGTTTTTAAGTTTGAAACGGTCATGTTTACTACAAAATAATAGGCCGCGTCCTACGTGGGCGACTCAAAGCGCGACGCGACGCGACGCTAAAACAACAAACAGTCGAAATGTATTGAAGTGTCATGCGTACACCAAACGCACGTAGAGTGCGCTGCGGCACGGCGCGATTTGACGCGAACGCGATCAGTTGGTTTGATATTTTCGGGCGAACTTCAGCGGCGCGGCGGATTTCAGTGACGGTGAAAGGTTGATTCACGCGCACATAGGACAGAGATCGCGTACGCTTTGAGTCGCCTACGTAAGACACAGTATTAGAATTTTCAAAATCATCCAGCACATCTCCTCCGAGGTCTCTCCTTATCCGATCCTTATCTACTCGTATTTATATTTGAAAATAAGTAATTGAGTCTAATTTCTTTCCTATTAAGAACATTAAATAAGAGCTGAAAATTGATACTGATATACCAGAAGTGAAATGTTGTCATTTATTAGTAACCTAATGTCTAGAGCAAGATATAACAGAAATACTGAAGAAACAGTTCTTGGTTTACTGCCAAGGCGCGCCTATAGATGTTTCACATCAAAATATTGAGAAGTTACTTAACAATATTATACAATATAGTAAGTTGTTAATACTTACCATCGCCGACTTCACTTCTAATTTTTGGTTTAGGTCTCATACGATTCTTCTGCCGGGATGGCCGTGTTCTAATATCGTTCCGCATTTTTTTTCTTATTCTATTGTCAGGTAGACGAGGACGTCGTTTTCGTACTCCAAAAGGTCGATGTCGGCATTTTCGACGAACAGCAGGTGTGTCTCCAGCACAATCTAACATGTGTTGGTGCAAATCTTCAATAGTGATAGATTTCATGCATTTGGTGCAATCTCTAAACCCTCTCGGAGGTCGAGTTCTATTGACATTTTGGTTTGGAGGTACGTACAGGTGCTTCAAAATGTCTGCCTTCAGAAGTGATTCACCAACTATTTCGTAGTGTTGCACCTGTGCATTAGGATGCTTTGATGAAACGTGCATGCTCAAAGCTCGAGAATCCCGCGACTGCGCACCGCACGCGCAACAAACATAACATCTTGGTCTTACCCACTCTCCACTTAGGATTGCTGGCTTTACATTAAGTTTTGGGGCACGCGGCATCAATCCTAAAAAGTTTGGGAAGTCCTGTTCATTCGTAGTTGATGACGTAGTGCTTACTTTAACGATTTGCGAGTTAGTTGTGGGTATTTCCCTGCTCTCGAGTATTTCTTTGAGTTCCTTACTAATAACATTTTTCTTCTCAGTCTTTTTTTCAACGGGTGTAATGTTAAATTTATCTTCAAATTTACGTCGCATGCATAGTTGTGTCCAAATATCTAAACTCGATACCAAAGTAATGATACAGTTATTAGCATGTGTGTCTCTTTTTATTTGATCAGGATTCCAAAGTTTCTCATTTTCTAGATTGTCCCATTTCCACTTGTGCTTTGGAGCAATAGTGCGTGGTATGTAACCATCGTATGTGTTGCGAGAAAATTGTTCACACGCTAACAAAATTGGAAAACCTTCCGCAGTGTGAATGACTACACTGTTTTTAGATTTTCGTGTCTTAATAGTACTGTCTGCATCAGGGTTAAAATTGAACGAACCATCAAGAAATTTGGTTAAGTTTTCCTGAACATTACTAGCAACTTTGGAATAGAAACTGGTATCAAAGCATTTCTCAAACTTTTGAGTGGCATCCTCGATTGCCCTGAACCAATCCTTTTTAGTTGGTTCACCAGTTTTAGGCGATCTATGGACCACGCCTAACCGCGAAAGTATCTGATCAGCGTCAGTATTGTGGAAGGCAAAATTTGATGGTATCCTTCTATTCCACTGAATATCATCTAAAACTATTACAGCGTTTTTCTCCAGTACAGCAGAAGATGATATATTCTTGCTGGGAGGTAGAATTAAATTCGTTGTAATATTATCTTCAATATCAGCCTCGTCGTGTATGTGAGCCGGCTTCAATTCACAGGATATAACTATCCCGTTAAAGCCATGTCCGGAAAAGTCATCTTTCTCTTGTGAGTCAAGAGCCTTTTGACTTTTCTTAGTGGTTTTCGACGGGTTTTGACGTAATTTGCTACGATAAGTTATTTTTTGCTTTTCGCAAATATTAAGCTTGTGTTCAGCCAATTCCTTCGTAGAAGGGAAACGAGTGTGGCAATCAAGACAAGCAAAATATTGGTTAGGGTGGCTGTCTATCATATGACGAATAATGTCGCTAGGCTCTGTTTCAACATGGTTGCAAAATAGACAAACAATAGATGAATCAATTTTAGAGGCTGAAAGATGTAAACGTCGGATATGTTTAGACACATTTTGTTTCGAACCAAATTTTCGATCGCAATAAGGGCATAGAAGTTGAGGAGTTGGCGAAGGATTGGAGTTGTTAGATAAATCTTCTGGTTTACTTGGTGAAGCTTTGGACGGTGTGCTTGAATGCTTAGGTTTTTCTTGCGTTTGTTTACCGTCATATTTGTTTACACTTTGTCTGACTGACAGAGGGCTGGGTATAGCAGTCTTTCTCGGCCTCAATCTTCCAGTTAGCCCAGACGATGGTTCATCTTCACTGGGGTTCATCGTGTTTAGTTCCTCTGGCCTAAAATCGAAGAGAATATTTAAATCATTAAAATTATTAGCAATTTAATTACAACAGTCTTTATAACATTTTGGCAGACATTTTCATGTAAAACAATCAAAATAATAGGAAATGTCTGCTATAAGTTGTTAAAGAAAATATAAGATACACATGTATTGAATCATCCTTATTACATGCACACACAAACACATTTGTAAAATTACAGAATGCTCTATTAGATAAACCCAAGGTGCTCTATTATGATAACCGACTGCCTAGAAAGTGATCTGAATTTATTTCAATATTATTCTGACTGATCACTGAGTACTATATTATAGTTTTATAATAATAAATTTGTGTTTTGCCTACAATAACATGTACAACCACGTATATCATCTACAAGTAACAACAACCGGGTTAAATAAGATGATTGCAACTGTTATGTTATTTACGGCCCCTCGCTATTTGTCTCTTGATCCACGGCTGCACAAAGATCTCTACAAATTGACGCTACTCAGACCAATCCCGCGACAAAGTTTCTTTGTCGACACAAAATAAAGACAAACTCCATACATATCCATATAAACACATATCCATACTATAGTCCTATTCGCGGGTTGTCACAGATGTCCACGAGCAGTAGGGGGCCATGCCCACATTGCAAGCTCGTTTGCTATGCTCATTACACAAAATAATATTGTTTTAAACTAAACCAATTACAAAATTGTAATTGGTCGGATAACTATAACACGTCGTTTGAGCATGTTGTAAAGATTTTCTTTCGAGGTTATTACACAGCACATGAACTACGTTTAAGTGATTATATACTTTGGTTGTCTATCTAAGCATGAAATTATTTATTTCCTCGGTTATTGAGAGTAAATAATAATGATAAAATTTTTAACAGAGAGCTAGCTGAATTTAGAGTAGAGGGTGTGATGGAGTGGTGCGGTGGGATGCAGGGAAACCCCCCCACAATTTTTTGATGCCAGAGACGCGTAGTTTTGTTTTTATTGAATTTTGAAATTATATCTCTGATACCACTTAACCGTTTAAATTACGAAAGCCAAACGTCGGTAATGTAAGATAAAGGAAGGGATTTGTTAAGAATTCGACCTTGAATTTATCACCACCAACCTCAATCCTCCGCGAGGCACGTAATTTCAGGAAATTTGAAAAATAACTATCCTAACCTCAAAGTACTAAAACAAACAACACCTTAACGGCATATTGACATTGACAGTCGACAACATCATTACAGATGCGATTTATATTCTTATATAAGTCGTTATCGATTTTATTGATCGATATACTCGTAACTCAATCAATTAAATTAAATGGTCGGGCGGAGTTATAAGTTCACACAACTGAAATCGTAATAATTCGACTGCATCACAGCAGTGTCTGTTGACAGAACCCCGTTTCGCGGGGTCCCTTTTTTCGAGTATATAAAATCATAGAACCATAATAACAATGAATTTCCGCAAAGTAACGCCTGATACTATTAACTATATTAAATCTAGCTGTTTATTATGATTTTTATATGTGAAAATAAAAGTAATTTTAAATGTTTATGCGGGTCCCCCCGGGTAACACCACATTCAGTTATAACAGTGACAAAATAGCGACATTTCATGTTTGCATAATGTTTCTATGTGATTTTAAAAAAGGAATTTAATATATTTCGGTGTGTCTCCACGCGCAAATATTGTATCAGGGTAGCATAAACAGACCCCTGGGTAAGACAAAGCCAACACACAACATTAAGTAAAATTCAGGTAGCTCTGTAAAATCAACCCATAATAAATTCTTACGTCCATATGTATTTATATCCTCGGTGGTAACAGGAAGGTAATGTTAGATATCCGTTAAATTACTTCCTAATTCTCCAACTAATTACTGCCTTTTGACAATAAATGTGACAGACGAAATCATTATCTATGGATTTTGTTGTATAAACTTTAAAAATCAAAGACCTATAACAATGTAACCTAACCTGTACGTAGCAAGTACTGTACGTAGGCATACAGAAGTCGTAAGTTCTAATATCTATCCTCCATTACTCTATAGATGACGCCTGAAAGGCTAAACCTGACTAATCCAGGGAATATGATGATGTAATAACTTCCCTACTTGAAAAACATCTTGTTCCTTATTTGACTTTTATATATGTAATAATAATAACGCTTCACACTCATAGCCCCACAATAGGACCCACTGTGTCGTGGGTGCATGGACAACACACAAATACAAGGACATTTACACCCAGACGGAGAACAGAAATTCAAACTCATCATTCAAAATTTCCGCCTCGCTGGGAATCGAACCCAGGACCCTTGGCGCGGCGCTCCGGCATGGTAACCATTGCGCCACACGGGTCGTCGCGATATTTAGTTAAGTATAAGTCAAAATCGTCTCAAATAATCTCATATACCATTCCAAACACACTCAAACGTCAAGTCGCACCCAGGTATTTTTATACACGAACCTTGGCACTAAGTCACTTAAAATTGGTATAATTATCAAATTTTTTGCTAATTATATTAAAAATAATTAGAACCTGTGATGAAAAAAATTTTTAATGCAAGCAATTTCAGTCAAAATAATGTTCTAATAGAATAAAATATAATATACAAGGACTCTTCAGAAGACGATGCTCATTTAACCTCTTTTAACCCGTTTATTGCCAATGGCAGAGATTGCGATGTTTCTACGAGGGACGTTATATCACGATCTATTTTATACTATTATACTAACTTCAACACACTTGAACACTTGTTATCAAATAAATTATAATATTTAACGCCTTTGAATTCCATGCAATATCTTAATCCGTGATATTCGAAGTTTTTGCCGTGTAATTTAATTGACCTTTATTAATAATAACATTAGTGTGTTACACATTTCAAATATTATTTATTTTACTTTCAATCAATGAATGCTGTGATTAACTTCGCCGCGTATATAACATACATAAAGGTACGTTAAAGTGCCTAAAGACGATTCAATATCATTATTTTTAACCGACTTCAAAAAAAAGGAGGAGGTTCTCAATTCGACTGTATTTTTTTTATGTTTGTTACCTCAGAACTTTGGACTGGGTGAACCGATTTGGATGATTCTTTTTTTAATCGAAAGCGGGTGCTTGTTGTGTGGTCCCACATAAATTTGAACGAGATCTGACAATGGCATCCATGTCAAAATCATATAAGTCTTTTTGCATTAAGTATGTGCGCGATAAATGGACGAATAACTCAATATCGCGCCAACCGATTTCTATGATTCTTATTTTTATGGAAAGCTGGTGCTTGTCGTGTAGTCCCACATAAATTTGAGCGAGATCTGACAATGGTATCCATGTCAAAAGTACAATGTACATACTTCATTTGAAGTCGGTTATTTTTTTGGTAAAATGTTAGATTATAATGTATCCAATATTTTTTTAAGTTGACTACTGACAGTGAGCAGTGCACAAAGTACCAACTACGCAACAAGGAACTTGTCATTTTCACATATTGCATCTTCAACATGCGTTGGACTAAAGTAAGGGGACACAGTGGGCTGGACAGTAAAACGGCGCGGCGCGATCAGCCTGAAATACATGGATAACGGCCGTCGTTTCACTTTCATATTATTATTATGTAGTAGAACAAAATCTGAACACGTCCCGCAAGAACCGCGTCGCGCATCTTGTATGCCTCTACCACGTGCACAGCACAGCGATATTGGTTCAATTTTTGTCAGTTGCATTCACGACGTATTTCAACTATTGCAAGTAATGTACGCAACAACTTGAGATGGCAATTTTCAGTGAGGTGAACTGTGCTACACAATGAAAATGAAATTAACAAACAAATCACATTTTCATTGAATAGTCTGTTTCAAATGATTTTAAATAGTAATTTGGCCAAAAATACTCAAGGAATCTTTCTATAGTAAAAACTTTCATTTTATTTTCCATTCCTATTCATTCAAGATTCTCAATATGTTTTTGTCAACATAACCGATACTATCGATAAACGAGATCGCCAAAATTGGGCCAGCTACATTGTTCATTACAGAAACCATAATACCTCCAAAAAAAACTGGATTTTTGCATGATTAAATATAACAGAGTAATATAATGTTACAATTGGTGTGTTTTAAAAGTTAAAAATTTGTTTACTCGAAAGAACAATGCCAACAATCGATTTTTACAACAAAACTATTGATTTTATGAAAAAGGATATTCAATGAAAAATATTTTACTGTCCGTCATCAATTTCATAATTATAACTGTTAAGTTAAGCAAACGGGGAAATATCAAATAACAGGAATAGATAAATAATTAAAATCATAAAATATTAACGAGAAATCGAGCAACTCCATTTTTATTCGAATCGTTCATGTTCGACTTATTTGAACAACTAAAAAACTACTTGAGTTATAATACTTTACACCGTACTTATATTCTCAATAATTATGTATTTACAACTATAATAAAATATTTTTTTCCTAAAAAATATATCGCCGAGATAAGTTTAAGTTGCATTGACGACGCGCCGGACGTCAATGAAAACCAGTAGACATTTTTAACAAATTTTGGCAGGATCCTTTGTCTGTAAGTATCCAACTGTTCATGTCAAGTAAATTATTCCATTTCGCCCAAAGACGCCCATACAGGGTTAGTTCATATAAATAAATGGCAGCTATCATTATGGGCATCTTAGATAATTATAATTTTGAGCATAACATACTTAACATGCAGGTTGCAAAAGAACATATGAAATAAAATAAAAATTTATTGAAATTCATAATATTTATTGTTTAACAATAAATAGTTGTACTTACTCAAGCGGCAGGAACTGATAAACCGGTGAAAAAACATCTAAACAATCGTCTGATGCGAACGGGTCGAGTGTGATGCAGTCCGGATCCGGCCCTACATCATGTTTGTAGTAGCCGGATGTCAATAGACCATCTGGCAGGTATCTACGAAGAAGCGTAATAGTTAGTACAGATAGTAATGGTAATGGACAAAATTAGAGGAACGCAAAAAAAGTGTGTTATTCTGGCCGATTTCAGTGTCCTTCTCATAGTTTTTTTTTCGCTTAATGTAGTTTTTGGAGCTTCGTCGACACCTCAGAAGTTTAAGGTCCGGTTTCTAAGCACGCAGGTTTTTTTATGGAAATAGTCGACAGACGAGCAAAAAATTAAATTAAACCTAAATTTTAATTAAAATCACAAAGATGGCAAAATGTATGCTTTATTACGCAATAATTAAATGCAAACAAACAACAAACAAACACGAAATTCCAAAAATCATCATAAAGTTAGCCATTTATTATAAATTTGTATATAAAAAGGAAACTTGAACAATTACATGTCTATTTTTGAATCGTCAGGAAATATCTTTTTGTGCAGGAAATACTTTTAAATGAAGTTTTATTTATTAATTTCATTTTTAGTGAACGCCAAAGCGTACGCTATCTCGTAAAGTATTTTATTTTGGAAAACTTACAGCTAGTTTACAAAAAATTATTGAAAAATTTTGTTTGTATTTGCAAACTACAATCTTGTTAATAATACGAGCTGTAAATTAAGTAACTATAGTTCTATACTTCCCTCAGAGATGGCGCCACAGGTAGGTATCGATTAAAATCTGACCGGTCGCGAACTGTGTGGTTTCGCAACGCGCCTAAAAAGTTTTCACTTCAAAATACATTTAAAAACATTATTTTTTTAAATAGGATATACTTTTTCTAGAGGTTAGTATGCATGATAACTACAACACGAGAAATTAAACCTTTTTTTGCGATCCTCTAAATTTGTCCATGAGTGTATTAGTCGTCGTTAAGTCTTATTTAAAGCAGTGCAGTGATACTTTTTATATTAAAGCACGTTACACTGAGGGCGGACTCGACCAAATTTGTATGAGTAATACAGCGAATGAAGTGCTTATAGCTCGACGGCTTGAGTCGATCCCAAGTGATCGACAAAGTTAAGCAACAGCGGGCGCGGTCGGTTATTGGATGGGTGACCGCTAGTGGCAAAAAATTCTTAAGCGGTTTCGTACTTCGGAGGGCACGTAAAGCCGTCGGTCCCGGTAGTTATCACAAGATAACAGTCGTAAAGCCATGTCGGAGGCCCTCGGGCGGTTTGAAAACTTCCGACACTCGGGTTGGCCACTAACCCCTTCACCAATCCGTGCTGGTAGAGCACCGTGGTAGAGTAAGCTCTAGGCCTCCTCAAGAGGAGAGACCCGTGCCCATTAGTGGGCCATTAATGCACTCCATTCTTCACTCTACGAGAGTTCATTCGTTTCATTTTACCACACGTATATCCAGCAGCAAATCGCTATACCATCAAAATTTGTGTTTTTTATGCCATTCCCCACAATCAATATTTGATTATTATTATTGATGTTCATGATTGATTTTCATGGTGACAAAGATTGACTCTCTTTATTAAGGTACAATAAAGTGCACTTAAAAATTGAGTAGCGCTTAACAACATTGTAAACGTTCACGGTGGAAAGTGGAAACACACATATAAAGCTACCTGATATTAAAACGACAAGTAATATTTTATTAATTCCTCTGACATAACCATCATATTTGGTAGGATCCGCCCTAGCAAGCTTTTTTATATGTCCAAGCATTGATACGATGAGTCAGTTAATTTGCCATTACATGAATGAAAACAAATGAAGGAAATTCCAAACACGTCTCCGTATTTATTTCGTACACTATCGAATATTTAGATGCATTATTAATAAGAAGACTTAAACTTATTACGAAAGTTACCTGTTAATTACAAATCAAGAGCGTGAGACAGTTCCTCATAATTATCAGCCCCTCACTACGATTCTCTGAGATTCCCGGAATATTGTCCATGACATGTTATTGACCACGTTTTCTTTTGAAGTATTGATGTAATGGTGAAAAGCCGCACATTGTATTGTGCTTTTCGATTAACAGTGACATAATCGTTATATCGAATCTACATTTCGAGAGATTTAAGATCATCCGATCGTTATTTCGATGGTCCAAAATATTCACATGTGGTTGGGACTCACCTTTTAAAAATTCGATGCATGTGTGTATGTGTGTGAAGTACGTGCATGTGAATGTGTGTGTGAAGCGCTAATAGCCCGGCGGCTTGAGTCGATCTTAAATAATCGACTAAGTTAAGCAACAGCCGCGAGTACGGTGGCGCGGTCGGTAGTTGGGTGAGTGACCGCTAGTGCCAAAAAATTCGGAAGCGCTTTCATGTTTCGGAAGTCCGAAACCGACAGGCCGTTGGTCTCAGTTGTTATCGTAATATAACAATCATTAATGACGGAGGCTTTCAGGCAGCACGAAAACTTCCGACACTTGGGTTGGCCACTAACCCCGCCAACAATCCGCACGTGCAGCGTGGTGGAGTATGCTCTAGGTCTCAAGGGGAGAGACCCGTGTTCAGTAGTGGGTCAAGAAAGAAAAGTGTAATTGATATATTAAGATATTCATTACTATATTTATGGTACAAAAATCTCAGTGAACCGCATGTTTCACATTGTACGTTGATTTCACTTCATAATTGAAAAGTTTTAATGTGATAATACTCTGTATAGCACGCAGTAGCGGAATAGGCCTCTTTGAAAACATCAATTAAGCATCGAGCCACCCCTCCGGACTCGCCGGTTCATTTGGCCGTTCTCCAACGATAGGTTTACATTCGAAGTATCCCGCACATATTAACTTGTTGCCGATGCAATCAATTCCTATCGAGTAGAATAACGTAATCTCATCAAAAACATAAATGTGAGATGAGAGCCAAGTTAGAAAAGAATTGAGATCTAAATGGATATCTGAATGATGAGTGCCTGAAGGATGAATTATAAAGCCAATAGAGCAGTGATCCAATCAATCAAAAGTCTGCGGATATAATGAGGAACTCTGTTATAGGTGTTCTTGCGTTGTAACTTGTATTCATACGTTAAAATATATAATATATTAAATATTAGTAGGTGCAAATTATATTAACCATCCAATAGTGTACGAATTGTTTACTGATTTCATTCATGCATGCCAAACCACCCCACCACACATTCCACCACCGCTATATTTATTGATTAGGGCATAAACAACTGTATTTGTTAGATAATGTAAATTGACAAAACAGTGATCACTTTACAATGTTAATGTAGGTCATTTACAGATGAAATGTTGACTATCAAGTACAACGCACGTGGTGTGTTTTAAAATACATACTGTAGTCTCAATAACTAGAGGAAGCTTTTCGTAATTCATACAATTTACGCTAACATTATACGGGTCAGTATTATACGTGAAATCCGATTGCCGTCAATACAAGTAGCTCGTTATAAATTAGACGCACAAGGAGTCGCTCAGCCTTCGCCTCAGCGTAGCTGTTAAAAGTCATGAATACTGGGTAGCTACGAGCTTGTCGCAGCGTGAACTTGACCCTAATCTTGTTTCTCAACCATTACTCTATTAATATTCATCGAAAAAAGCATTGCTCCAGTCCTTTTAATAGTTTTTATATTCGCACAGCACTCAGCGGCAGCTTTCCGTTGTTCATAACTTGGTCGGAGCGCGACAGCGGGCACGGTCGATACGAGAATTGATGACCGCTAGTGACAAAATTTTGATTTGGAGGTATGCAAACTTACGACATTGGATTGCCTTGATTGGCTACTAAACCCTCCACCAAACCGCACTGCAGAAGCGTGGTGGGGTATGCTAGGTCTCCTCAATTACGAAATGTATTGAGAGGCCCGTACCATGTCGTAAAATGCAATGTCGGCATTGCATAAAATCATCCAATAGTACATTGACAAATAATATGATCGATAGTACAGTGCGAGTCCCGCCCCCGCTGCTGACCGGCTGGGCGCACACCCCTTCAACCACCCACCACCCTCACACGTCACCGCCAACGCTTTATTATTGAATCATGCTTTTGAAAGTAATTAACCACCCTGTTATCCTCTCAGTCCTTAGTTCGCAAAGTGGTCCAGGTGGACCACTAGGGGTCCACGGGAGACTCGACGGGGGTCTACGTTGGCGTGACAAAAAATCAATTAATTAACCAATCAACTCAGCCGCAACGCAAATTTCCATAGTTAAATCTAATTTTCACATTTTTTGTCGAGTTTTGGAAATATGGTAGAAATGTAGCTGCAGGGGTTCCACCGAAACCAGCTAAATTTTGAAAGTGGACTATGAGAAAAAAGTCTGGGAACCTCTACTCTAGGTGATTAAAGGCTATGTTCGTTTCCAATCATCGAAATAAAAGTATCTTTGAACGACGCCAGCAAATTACGCTTTTCGAATTATTCTCTCATCCTATTGAAATTAATTTACGCTCAGCGAGTTGATTCGCGACCGTGGGTGCGGGACCGTCACTAAGTTGTTGAATGCGGTAAACGTTTCTCAGATTCACCTGATTTCAAAATTTAATTGAGTTCTCTTCTCTATCTTTCATATCTTGGTATAAACCATTCGCAACTGGCTAGCGATTTTTCACTTTAATTTTTGTATTCTACGAGCGACCAGACGTGCCACCTGATGATAAGCAATCACGGTCACCCATAAGCCGACCGATATGAAAGCGAGGGGCCTATATACTGGTATTCCGACACTGCCACCGAAACAAGTATAAAACATTTGACGGTCGATTTAAGGAGCGCGGTGGCGATCCAGGAGCACAAGACACCGTAACCACCATGCGAGTACCTCCGGGAATAAATTGGATGGTACAAAACCCAGACATCGGCAGGAGGTTCTGAGCACCTTATATAAATACCATCATTTAAACGTTATCTCGTAATTGATATGGTTAAATTCGTTAACCGCTCACAGGCACGAATAATATACATTATATACCTACCAGACTTTCCTGTAATGTTGTGTCATCATTGTTCAATAACATAATAAAAAAACACAAAGCGCAACTCAATAAAATAAATTATGTAAACAAAAATCAGGACAAAAATAAACTTCAAACAAATTAAGTAAAACGAAGACCGGTCGTGTACCATCTGACTCTGTCTACGTGCAACAAGTAGGTTTTCGCAAAGGCAGGTACAACTATAAAAACAATTATCAAAATAAAATAAAGGATAAAAAATCAACGGCAATAATCAAAAAAATCATGAAAATAAACAACAACAAAATAATACAGGTATATTATCAGGAGAATAATAAATAAGCATCACAACACCAATCGCAGGGCAAAACTACGGCAAATATTAAAATTCAGGATGATTACTAGATGACGTCTGCTACTTTTTTAATAATTACGAATACAGTATTACAGAAGAAATCTCCAGAGAATTGTTTCTACAGTATTTTGAGGCTTCCAGTACTCCGTCGCCATTTGAAACTTTTTATGATCTGATAACACTTTCATTAGCAATGACTCATCATATTGCATTCTTTGTTGTCTAGTTGTATTTTAGACTTAGGTTGAAGTTAACTCTATTACAGGTTTTTAAACCATCTTATTATGATGAGATTTATTAACCATATCAATATTAAAAGCGTCATTAGTATATTATATGTTACCAAACGTATTAACGCCTATGTAAAATATCGAGATGCTCCAGATCAAACTATCGGATGGATTTACGATTACTACGGCATTCGGATAACAGTAGAAAATGTACCCCGTGGAGGTGGAGAATCAGTACAAAAGCTCCAATGACGGTCGATAAGGACATTGAAATTTAGCAGCATTTTATTGTATAGTTACGAGTAGCTTCACCTAGTTAGAAGACAAGAAGACAAAGAATTCTAGACGTAATAACTAAATAGACCATACCAAAACGTACGACTCGATGGTGCAAATCATATTGGCGTGCAGCACCGATCGATGTTCTTTGAATTAATAATCGCATAAATGATGGTCAACATAATTATTATAAGCCCCTTTTCCCTTATTAAAGAACATATTATGTCAGGAAGCTATTTTATCGCTTCCATTCTTACTTACCTAGTTTATTACTCATTTAAAGGTGTCAAATCTATACGGGCTGTGAAGTGAGCAATATCGCCTATTACTGATTATTTATTAACAAATTACTAATAGTACCTACCTACACAGCTGGGTGTATTCAACAAGTGTCTCGAATTCGTAGACCGTAGAACATTACATAAGTGTGACCCATTCAACCTGAATTTTACGTACGTGTGTTGAATGAATAATACTTACATATGCAATTGTGGGGCGGCGCAAAGCGCCCGCCCCCGGTTGTACACAGGCCCACACGTGGCGCCTTCTCCTCGCTTTGTTCAATACGCAAATGGGTTCCGCCAAGATTTCACAGCGGGCGCAGCGAGCGGCGGCCAGCTTGACGCAGCTCCCGACGCGTGCTATACGAAAACACCTGCAAATAATGACTAGGATTAGCGAGCTATACTGGCAAAAATAAATAAAAATCAAATAACTGTAAACAACAAGTTGGAAATGTCTATACAAAGGGAAAGCATAAAACTATTCGCCGAAATTGTTGGTCCATCAAGAAACCGCGATAACATGAGGAAACTTAAGGATTCAGTTTTGACTACAGAACCCAAAGACGATGTGAAATTAAAAATGTTTAAATAATTTAAGCCGTCTCATGTACTTGTCTTAATTGTGCGCATTATATGGCTTCAAGCCTTTAATGGCCTACTACAGAGCACGGGTCTCTCCTCTCGAGGAGGGCTACAGCATACTCCATCACTCTGCTCCAGCACGGATTGGTGGAGGGGTAGCTAGCCAACCCAAGTGTCGGAAACTTTTATGCTACCCGAGAGCCTCCGACATGGCTTAACGACTGTTCTCTTAAGATATTCCTAGCGGTGCCGACGGCTTTACCAGCCATCCGAAGCACGGAAAGAAAATTTTGCCACTAGCAGTCACCTATCCAACTGCGATCGCGCCCCCTATTGCTTAACTTTGTCGATCACTCAGGATCGACACAAGCTGCCGGGCTATCAGCGCTTCTGTGTATGTATTTGGTTGGCACATAAGTAGTGTTGCCAAGTTAGCCACTTTTTGGCTAGATCTGGCTACATATTTAGCCATAATTTTAGCAACTCATGACTTGACAAGCTAATAACAAGTAATTATTAGCTAATAACGTAATTATTAGCTTGTCAAGTCATGAGTTGCTAAAATTGTAGCATGTAGCCAGTTCTAGCCAAAAAGTGGCTAACTTGGCAACACTGCACATAAGTAATGAGACACTCTACAAAACTCTATACATTTCCTTTCTCAAGTTAATTGTTTTCGATAATATTCTAGTATGCTGTACAACATTCTATGTACTTCTGATGTGAGGGTATATAAATCCGCCCTCTCGATCGGTTTAGTCAGTTTGAAGAAAAATGGATAAGCGACAAGTTCGAACAGTATACTTATACGAGTACTTGTTAGGCCACAGTGCGCGGACTGCGGCTGACAACATCAACACTGCATAGGGTGCTGGAAGTACAAGCCATGTCACGGTGTCTAGATGGTTTAAACGTTTTAAATCAGGAGACAGGAGCCTTGAAAGTCAGTCACGCTCAGGACGACCACCTTCATTAATTGATGACAATTTACGCCGCGAACTGCAGACGAATCCGGATGTTACCACTCGTGAATTAGCGAAAGCACTTAACTGCAGTCACCATGCCGTAGAATACTATCTGCATGAGCTTGGGTATCGAAAAGTTTTGGCTCGATGGGTACCGCACATCCTTACTGACCGCCAGTCGTGCAGTCCGTGTCGCTATCTGTTAATCACTTTTGCTGCGACCCCGACCTAAAGAGCTTTTGTCTGATCTGGTTACTGGAGATGAATCAAGGATTCATTATGAGAACCATACACGTCGTGCTTTTTGGCTGCCTCGAGAAGAAACGCCGCCAACTCAACCGAAGTTGAGTCAAAAGAACCGTTTGAAAGTTCTGCTTTGCTGTTTCTGAGACGCGCAAGACATGCTGTTTCATGAATGAATGTTACACAATGAAACTTTAAACGCTGACAAATATTCAACCCAGCTCACCGAACTATCTTCTGCTATCAAGAAAAAAAGACGAAGACGAGTCAATGTAGTTTTACTACACTATAACGCTCGACCTCACGTCACATCTGCCGTACGCTAACAGCTGGAGAACTTGAGCTGGGAGACGATACCCTATCCACCTTATTCCCCAGACCTCGCCTCATTAGACTATCATTTGTTTAGAGCCCTGAAACAACATTTGCGGGGTAAACAATTTAATGATTTCTATGATGTACAGGCGGAGTTGAACAACTTTTTCGAGACACAGCCATCAGAGTTCTGGACGAAAGACATCCAAACTTTGCCGGATCTTTGGCAAGAAGTCTTAAATGCTGGTGATTACATCCTTGACTAAGCTTTTTGTATAGTAATATTAAATAAAATTATAAAATCAAATAATGCAATATGGGTATCAAATTGAAGAGATCACCATAAAGATTTCAAAAAGGTATATCATGATAGGTTTCTTAATAGCAGGCGGGTTTTTTTTAACTCTTTGTAACTCTTTGCACTCGTTTAGTCCGTTCCGCTCTTCGAAATACATCTATGAAATTTAGTATTACGAACGGATTTCGTATGTACGGAGGTCGCACCGCAGTGGAAGGCGGTCATATAGGCTACAATGGTTTTGTATGCTATTAAAACTGCAACGGGTGTAAATACACCCGATTTTAGTATGTAATTGAAATAAAAAATATAATTATACGAGTATTTGCCAAATCAATTTACGAACTATGTTTAAATTGTGTAGAACTTTATGATAACTAACGTATTTATATACCTACTTGTAAATTTTACTAAATATATGATTTTTCACTAAAAACGAATAGGCTAATATTTAATTGATTTTGATGGTCTAAGGAAAAATATGATAAAAACAAAAAATGCAGTTTTATTTTATTCAACTAGCGATAATTTAAAGGCATGAAATATATCTAATTTTATCGACAAAAACACCCACATGTTTTTGTCTTAAAACTAAAAGTGATTGAGCTACTACAGGGATATATAAGAGTAGAATTAGACTACCTCCACCGACCCAGAACTTATAAATCATGTAAGAATGTGTTCAAAAACTTAGTAGTTGTGCGAAGTAGTTTGTGCGAAGGCAAAATCTATTTATATAGCTAATACAATTAAGAACTCTACGAACAAAACAAAGACTACTTGGAAAATTATTAATAAGCAAACGGGTAAAGTAAAGGTAAATAATCACAGTTTTGCTTTAAAAGTCAACGAAGAGAGTGTAACCTATGATGGCGTAATTGCAGGTGCATTTGAAGATTTTTTCTCAAAAGTACTGCATGAAACTACAAAAAATTTAAATGCAAACCTCCAAATTTATATGAAGTGTTGAATCATTCAATGGAGCCAGCCATGCCATGCATTCAAAAATGAAATAATTCATTTCGTTTCAAACCTATCACGTGTAATACAATTATAAACTTTTAATTTTGTAAATATTAAAAAGTCAATGACCTCTGGGGTCTTTCTACAGTTGTCATCAAACCAATTATAACATAAGTCATTGCAGCTCATTTAAGTTTCATTTTTAATAAATGTATTGATGATGGTACATTTCCTAATCTCATGAAACATGGTGAAATCATTACATGAAGCTGGAGATAAGAGTGATCGCACAAATTTTAGACCAATCTCGATTTTGCCAGCTCTTAGTAAAATCTTCGTAAAAATTATCTACAACCAGCTGCTGCTGTCTCATTTTTCTCAATATAAATTATTTCATGTGAACCAGTACGGGTTTTCGAGGAAAAAGTACCACTGATTTAGGCATCCCTCTATTTAAACATATTTATGATGTTTGGGAGTACAAGCATGATGCAACTGGTATATTCTACGACTTATCAAAGGGTTTCGATTGCGTTGATCATAATATATTAATAAATAAACTTGGTCTTATATATCTATCTATCTGAGCGTATTCAAAAAGTAGTTTTTAGTCCCCGGGTAGTTTTTATTACCATGGGAGTGCCCCAAGAATCAATATCAGGGCCACTGTTGTTTTTAATTTATATTTATGATCTTTCTTATTCCACTAAGAACTTGTGTGAAACAGTATTGTTTGTAGATGTTACTTCCCTAGTTTTTAAAGTAGATAGGAGAGAAAAATGTTGATCGGTAGTTCCGAGAGGGTGAACCCTCCACATGTGTATGCGATCGGATAGAAGTAGAACAACTTAACGCTTTCATTCCCAAATAAAACAAAAAAACATCTTTTTTCATTACTTTATACTTACGTTACGCTACATACTAAGTTTTTAAAATCATTGAAGAGGATAGGACTGAACAACAAATTAAGTTTGGAAACAAAATTAACTTTGAAGAAGTCACCCTAACGCTTAAATTAATTCTTACCAAGTGTATTTCGCCCGTATGCAACGATCGTCGAGGTAAAAAATTTAAACTCCTTGAACACCAAAAAAAAAAGTAAACGAAGATAGAAATCAAAAACAAAATAGTGTAATAAAAAGTGGTTACTTCCTGATTATTTCTTTAGAATTACTTTTTAAAATTTCAAACTTAAAATATTACATTTTTAAAGTAATTTTAATTTTGACATTTTACGTTAAATGCAAATAAAATCTTCGATTCCGCAATCCGAAAGCATAAACTAAACACTTTTCTAGAGTCCAGAACTATTCACTGAAACCGACAAATAACAATAGTTGCGAAAAAACATTTCAAGAGCAATTGTAATTTACGTACCCGTTCGGACGTAGCAAGGTACGCGTGTACTCGACTAGGGGTGCGCGCGATACATGACTGATGAATTTATCGGAGACCTCGCGTAGGGCGGGCGGGTGGCAGCGGTCGGGAGCGGGCGCCCGGGCGCTGCGCGGACGTACCTCTCGAGGTACACAGAGTCACGGAGCGGACAGCCAATACGAATTTAACAAGTATTACACTTCACCTACGTGCGCACTCCGCGCACACAAAGAGCAGATCGGATATCACAGGTTCATTAAATATATCTGTATATTGATTCGAGTACGTGCACATTGTGAGAACTTATTTATTTTAAATGTAATTATCAAAAACTTCAATTAGGTCAATGATGTATTATTCTTAGCGGCGGTCAATGATATTAGACCATAATTAACCAATTACATGTAACTTTAGAACCTTATGTCTCTTTGAGCTTTAACGGTGATTTAAAAAAATATTGTTGTTGGACTTATTGAAATAAACATGTTAAATAATTTCTTATAAGGATGTTCCTCAAACTTGGTCAAGAAACTCATAACAGCCAAGTGTAATATGGTTAGAACTAAACCGCGTTACCAACAAACTTTCCGTAGCCGAGTCGGGCTTTGTTAAATACTCCTTTGACGGTCCGCAATTGGTACGTAGGTACATGCATATCTATACTAATATTATAAAGCTAAAGAGTTTGTTTGTTTGGTTGAACGCACTAATCTAAGGAACTATTTTTTGTTTTTGTTTTCAGGAACTACTTTTTGGTATGAATTTTTTTTTTTGTGTTGGATGGTTCATTTATCGAGGAAGACTTAGGCTTTATAATATCACGCTGCGACCAATAGGAGCAAAGCATCAATGAAAAATGTTGCAAAATCGGTAAAATTATTCCTTTTTGAGAGCTTCCGTTGCGTGCGCTGCGTTAACGGTTTAGGGATTATTTATGCTACACCGAGCCGGGCACGAGCCGTGCCCCGAACGAGGCACGGTATTAACTTTTTATGACGTGGAATTTAATGGTCTCTAATTTGTTAACCTATCAAAACTATTAAAGTTAAAAGTAACAACAAAGTGCATTCATTGATTGTTAGGCGATACGAAGTTCGCCGGCTCATCTAGTCACAAATATACCTAAGCCTCTGGAGGACGGAAAAGCTAATCACGTTTTCGTAATTTAGATTTGTTTTATTTGAGATAGGAAAAGGAAATACTTACTTAAAAAGAAATACAAATTTAAGTAAAATTTATTAGTCATCGGTATAATTAAATTTCAAAATAAAAATAAAAATGATTATGTGTGATAGATAGACAGATATGAAGCTACAACACCAAACTGTATATCCCGATTTTGTTATCGATTCTTTGGATTGCTCCTCAGCATGGAAGCAGATTTAAAAAGGTATTTATGTTAAAAAAAATTGCGCCAGTGGATGTTTCCATTTGAAGATTTACCAGCACAAAAAGGGCGGAAGTCAAAAGAAAATGATGATTGCCGCATTCTTTGGTCGGACGGGTCATTTCGCAACAATTGTGTGCTAGAGGATAAAAGGACTGTTGCATACTGACATATTATTACAGTTATAATAACTAGCTGATCCGGTCCATCATACATGATTTTTGAGTAACTTATACCGTTTACGCAGCGCACTCAACGGACGCTCTCAAAAAGAAGTAATTTTTCCCGTTTTTGCAACATTTTCCATAGATGCTTTGCTATTGGTCGCAGCGTGATGATATAAAGCCTAAAGCCTTCCTCGATAAATTAACTATGTAACACAAAAAATAATTTTTCAATTCAAACCTAGTAGTTCCTGAGATTAGCGCGTTCAACCAAACAAACAAACAAACTCTTCAGCTTTATAATATTAGTATTGTCTTGAAAAATATTAGGAGAAGCAGAAATCTCCATCAGAAAACGCTCCAAGCGCACAGTAGGACGAAACTGGCGTTTAAAGTACCTATAATTGTCTATATAAGGGTGTATAATTGGTGAGTCCTCCTTGCATCTTTAATTCATTCCACAACCCATTTATGGTACACTACAACATACTGCACCGAGCTCATCCAGTGCTGATGGTGGAGCACGAAAGCAGTCAAAAAATTTTGCGTTCTGCCAAGAAATTACTGCTCAACACGAAACGAGAACATCATTTGAATTTCATGGTTAATTTCCTCGACTTCGGATAGAATCGAATTCATTTCGCTTTGCGTTGCTTAACCTTCCTGCATGCAATGAGACCGACCAAGTTGTGAGTAAACAAACAGAAGCTCAACCAAAGCTCGGCTATTATTAAACGTAATTTCTCGGAATTAGTTGTACGTATGTACATAGTTACGTACAAATACTCTTTGCACTTTAATACTATAAATTACATCATTACAGGATGAAAAAATAATATTTTAAAGTTATCGTATTAAAGCCTCTGTTGTAGGAGTGTGTAAAAGTGTGGTACCAACTTGCTGAGGGTTTTAGAAACACAAATTCTAGCTACTCATGAACAATACCAGTACAGCATCGCGAGTATCTGCACTGATATTTTGATGTCATGTAGATGTAATATCCGCCGCATTATTTAATCCTTAGTCTTACTGCATGCATATAAAATGTTAATACCTATGTATTGGGAAAAATAAAGTTATTATTATTATCTAAGAATGAAGTATTATACTTGTTTGAAATTTGCAACTCTAAATTGCAAGTTTTGATTATTAGCTTTATTCATTAATAGCTTTAGAACCACTAGTATTTTTACTAATAGGTAGGTACTATTCGTGCTGAACAAACTGGACAGACGGAATGTAAAGACTATTAGAGGCGTCATGGTAGGTACCAGTAGGTATATCGCATTTTAACTTTTTACCGATATTGATGGATGGAATGAAGCAATACTCGCCGCAGATAGAGAACCCCTGAATGCCGCCAAATCATATTATATTCCACACTCTATTTGTCGCCCATTTTGCGTCGTTTCGATCAATTCTCATGTCTGGTAGGTGTCTGTCAAACAGAGGATATTTGAATATTTGCAAGGCTACATTTTGAATATTTGAATATTCGCTAGGGTGAGTTTTTAGGTTCGTAGAATGGCGGGGATGGAGGGTTGTGAGGGAGCTCGCTTAGGTCTCTACGTGTTAAGTAGTTACATTTGTATATATACCAAGCATTATCATAACGAGATCACTAGTTTTTGAACTGTCGTCGATCAAGCAACTCCATCCGGAAGAAATTG